>JAJJWX010003852.1:0-324080 GCA_023529315.1 Papaver bracteatum | reverse complement strand
GGTCTATACAGAAATGAGTATGTGGAGCAGAGTAGCTGAGAAGACAAATAAATAGATGAAATGGCTAGGCAATTTGCAACTTAGGTGCGGATTATGTTGCTACTACTGCTGTCATGGTGATTGGTATGAGCTGCTGGGGAGATGAATGACGCAATTGGAAGTGGAGGTGCAGTTGAGGTTGAGATGCTACTCTTGTTAATGCATTGTAGCAGGGAGAAGGTTGTGGTTGCTGGATTCTATGTGAGTGAATTGTGTGCTTGAGCTACAATTGGAAGTGACTGAGAAATTACAGATGGTGGATACATAACACAACCATCATGGCTGGGTGTGCAGGGGAAGTCACGGCCATCTTGGCCGTGAACAATTTGGTTCTGTGCAAGTGGCTGAGTCAGAACTAGTCATCCGAGTTAGCCAGCTGACTCGGTTCTGACTCGTTCTAACTCAGTCCCTTGACCTTGACCATTGACTAACATTTGACCGTTAAGTTTGACCTTTGACCGTTAGTCCTAACGGTGGACTGACGGAATATTCCGTCACCGGGAGAGAATTTTCAGGTGGCCGGCGGCGACAAATTCCGGCCAAAAACACAGTTTTCCGGCGACCAAAAATGCAGAATTTTGGGTGGACTTCTCTCATGTGTGTGAAGACTTAGAAGTGGGAATTGGATGAAAACTTGGAAGTTTTGGAGAATTGGACTAGAAATTGGACTATGGCTCAAATTGGGAAAGTGGTGTTCTTTTGGAATGCGGATTCTTTTCCTACAAAGATATGGAGAGTATTGAAGCCTATAAATAGAGGAGTTCTCTACAACTTTTAGACACATCTACTTTGGAGAAGGAGTTAAAGTGCACAAGGATTGGAGGAAGGAGCAACCATCATCTTTTCAATAAGTTTTTCTTTCTTCCTTTATCATTATTATTATTATTGTGTGAACTCTAAATTATGAGTAGCTAATTTTTTATTGATTGAGGATGAATTCCTAGTTCTTAATATATGGTTTGAGTTTTGTTTCAATTCTACTTTGAAGTTTTTCATATGATTATCGATTGTTTTTACTAATATTAGTGTCTATGTTTGATTGATAGGTCGTTTGGGTGGCCAACTAAATTGATTTGTTAATTAATCTAAAGCTAGTGAAAGTTAGGGGATAACTAATCGTTTCTTGACTATTTACATAAGTAGAAAACACAAGACCTTACGGAGGGATTTCGTGGAGCAATTGTGTGTGAAAGCAACGTTAGCAAGTGGACCTTGATCTAAGAGTTTAACTACTAATATCAACCTAATAAATTCATGAATCTTAATGCGTTTAACTAAATTACATCTTGGGTGATCTACTACTAGGTGGTTTGGTGAATAGAATCCGGTAGGCGAGAACTTCCGTATCCGGTGAAATAAGGGATTTTGGGGTTAGCACTGATCTAGCTGCTATACCTACGGTTGGTGATAATCTATGACTAATAACAAGTGGGAAAGAACATAACTTTAATCATTCACTACAAGAAAATTAGGATTTAGTGACTACCTTGTACAGGGCCATTTTCGGCGGATGGAGCTCTGCAGCAACCAACCTGGAAACAGATACCCTCGGTGACTACATGCTTCTTTGCTAAAGACTTGGACCAACCATGATGCAGGAAGAGATATCTGTCAACTAAATGAAACGATGAAAGTTTTAGTCGACACAAGTTTCCAATAACTATTAACTATCGTTGTTAGAAGCATAAACATTTGTTGCTGAAACATTTCACCCGCAAAATATGTTGTTGATGAAGACTAATACACCATTGGTAGAGGTAGGATGTTATAAAACGTTGTAAGTTTCTAAAGATCATAACTTACTGATTTTTCAGTTGGTGGAGGTGTTTGATGTCGCTGGTCAAGCAATTTTATCACCGAGTGTTTTGACGATCAAGAGTTTTATCAACTAGATATTTGTTGGTAAAGGGATTCTAGCAGCAGAATAGTTGGATGGCTGGTGGAGGTGTTTGATGTCGTCGGTCAAACAATTTATCACTGAATGTATTGATGGTCAAGAGTTTTATCAACTATAACTTTGTTGGCAGAGGGATTCTAGCAGCAGAATAGTCGGCTGGCTAAGGGGAGACGTTGGGGGTGCTGGTGAAGGGTTGAAGCCGCTATATTTCTCGATGGAAGAGAGTTTCCTTCCACCGAATTTTAGTTGCTGAAGACTTTCAACTTCCATAATGTTTGTTGGATGAGAATCTCAGCCGCTGTTTTTGTAGTAGGCTCGAGGGTTATGTCACCAACATTTGGTTGGTCAACGTTTCTACACATTAGTTTTCTTGTTGAACCAAGTGTGAGTTAGTGAAAAGTTATACACACATGGTTACTTCCGTTACTTATGGGTTTGAGCCATTAGAAATCAGTCAAGATGTTATTATTGTTGCTTAAAGGCTTGTCCCTCTACAACTTTGAGTTATCAGAGTGGTTTCTCGAGACTATCATGAAAAAATAAATGTAAACTTTAATAAAATTCATAATTTTCCAGTTGGGAATTCCAAAAATCAAAATTATTTCCTGCACCTGCATGTTTTAATTTTATGTACACCAATACAAGTCGCAATTCCATTCCCAATAAAATATTAACACTACCATCAAAAATGAAGTCTTAACATTTAATATCTTCAAGGAAAAAAAATTAAAAAATGAAAGCTGGAATACAAGAGAAGATGTTGAAAATGACTCAAGTTACTTATCAGGAAATAAAAGATATTAAACATAATCATTAACAGAAAATTTAAATGCCAAAGACTTGAAAGTCATCTAGTTTAGAACCTTGGCAGAATGGGAATTCCAGAATGATAAATTGAGTTCCTTGTTGTCTCACAAGTAGCACAAGCAATGATCTTCCATACCTGAAAAAAAAACAATGGAGTTCTGTAAGAAACATTGACAATTATGAGTTCCTATAAATTATCCTTTTTCTATTTTAGCAAGGTTAAATTTCATTAAGCATTGAAAGTTGAAACTCACATCTAACAACTGCATTATCCATGAGTTACCGCTCCATGAAAAACTAAGGATAGGAACATAATAAGAACCTGCAATACTCAAAACTAGATCAAAATTCTCCATTAATCAAACCCTATAGAAAATACAACATTGAATCAACTTAAAATTACCTCTGATTATCATTCTAGAAAACTAATGCTTTGGAATCTCAAGTTATTTGCCCATAAATCCTACAGCTCTTAGCACCTGCATAATTGATATAACAACTTGTTTCAAGCAGTAACCTTATTTCTTGGGACTTATTTAACTGCAAGTGAAATAATACAAGCTTAGCTTTAATAGCCAAAGAAACGATAGTAGAATTTTTCACATGATATATGTTCAATAAGAGCAGGACAGTATAGTTAGATGGAATGCATACCTCAGGAGCCATCCATTTGTAAGTACCGGCTTCACAAGTCATCCATTTGTAAGAACCAGCTGAGAGACTCATATCTAAGGAGCCCTATTGTTCTCATAATCAGAATCTAAGGTGGCAGCAATACTAATTGACTCGGCATCCTTATGAAAAGAAGTTGTATTCCTGCATCAGTTGTTCTACATGAATATACTATAAATGACATACTCTAGAGATAAAGCCATAAAGATTAAACAACATACAGTATTAAAAAACAAAAGTCATAACAGATACAACACCAGTCGATAAAAACATTTTGCTAGCTATACTGGTCACCTGTCATCAGAACCGACAATACTCTTTGCACAAAACCTTTAGTACCGCTCCAGAAGAAAATCAGATTATGTAAGAAGTTGCATTAAATGAAACTGCTCGATTCTTGGATGAAGCATTTGAAGTGATAAGATCCTTAAGTGATGTTCCTGAAATATCACAGCAAAACATGGCAACCATATCATACAAGATAAAAATATTAACTTAATACTTTATATTGGTTACCATAGGGAAGTAGAACTGCAGCTGGCTTGGTGCTGTGTTGGTGGATGAGAATGGTGGTGATGCAGCTAAACTTGTGATTCTGCGAGTGGTATGATGCAAACTGTTGACAGTGTAAGTGAAGATGATTCTCGAGATGGTAATGAAGGTGGTATGCATCTAGCGGTGACTGTGAACTGCTAAGTGAGATGGGAGAGTTGTTGGTATGTTCCAGTTTTCACTTCATCAATGACAGTGGGTTCGAGGTCTACCAAAATTTCATGAGGTACATGCCTTCCAGCACCACTTTCACTGAAGAAAGTGTTGAATGCATCATCTCCTATGCCAACAGTCTTGTCACTAGGAATTTGGCCATCATGCTGCAACAATAAAAACAATTATCTCCATAAAATTATATTTGCCAAAGCAACCACATATAAGAATCCTTTTTGTTGGTTAAGCCAATTAAAGACAACTAAAAATACAGTAATTTCCAAGAAAAGTGGATAATTAAGGTAAAAATTAATATGTAATACCTGTACTGATGCAACAAGTACAATCTAGAGGTGAATAACAGTCAACATTTGACAACCAAGCAGCACAATCGTATCAACCAAATTAGAGTACCAGCTTCCAAGTCCATGGTATCAGCAAAACTTATCTCTGGACTCTCTACATTTGCATTGGAAAGAACCAGCTGAGAGACTCCAGTACTATGACACGTTCTGTCAACTGTTGAAATTGAATTTTCTCACTGTTGAAATTGAAATTGAAAGTCAAGGGAAAAAGTTCTTAGTTATGTGTTGACACGTTTAGGAAAATATACAAGAACAAATGCAAACTTCTCGCAAGTATTACAAGTTTCATCTCCAATAGATTACTCTTTGAAGTTATTGAGCCTTAACCTCTTTAACTACTTGCTTCAACTACATAAATAAAAGATATTAACATAAAAACGGGAATCAGAATAAGATATGAATCTCAGATACAAAAGAAATACACACAAAATAGAAGTCTGCAGGGAAATCATTCAAATAAAATGACATGCCAAAATTTTCTTCATCACCTACTCAGCCGCAAATTTCCTTCTGTTATTCATTAACCAACTGTAATAATTTACAGTAGACAATTTACTCCTCATTTACTTACTCAACCTTATCCAAATCAGGTTCCAAATTCGGGTAGTTGTCAAAGTTGATCCTCTCATCAACTTATAACTAAGAAGTAAGAACTGAGAAATACTTTGGGACAAAAAAAACCGAAACTCAACTTGTAAAATAAACAAAATCCAATCCTCATCTCAGATTTATACTATCATATCTACTAAAAATTACCAAAACAAAAAACAAAGAAAATTAAACAGTAGAAAATCGATAGAACCAGATTTGAAGAAAACTGAAGTGTAAATTAAAATTAATAACATACCCATGTTTCAAAACTACATGTCCAACATAAGAAACATAAAATTGAAAACTCTTCAAGAAAATTACTCTCTGCAAGAAATTAATTAGGCTCACAAAATCTGAAAGAAGTAAGCGATTAGGGTTTATACATGTTGCTTTAAACTCTTATTCTTGCTAGTTCGTGCTCAGCTGAGTATAATGTAAGAGTACCAACTAGGGTTTATACCGAGGAATACCCAAAATCAAACAAAACTCAAATCTGTTGAAGAGTAAATGAAAAAACGTTAGATCTGACCTGGTATGACTAAATACATCCAAAACCTTAAAGATGAAAACCATATTTACTTACAAACTGAGCAAACATTTAGATCTGGTTAAACTCAATTTAGAAATTCTCCACTGAGAGGAAGCAGATTTATCATCGAATCTGGAGAAAAAAAAATAGAACAAAAACAGATGATTAAGGAACGAGCAATTGAAAAAACCAAGCTCTTAAACACAAATTTAGAGTTGAAAATCAACTCCATTATAGGAGTTAATAGCATAGGAAACAAAAATAATAAAAACAATTTGTGAAAGAACGGGTTCTCTTTATGAAATATTAATTTTGTTTATGAGATGAAGACCATGGCTTTTGATTTATTTTGATTTCTTATGATTTCTTTCAGTTTTTGGTTTGATGGTGGAGTTGAAGAAGACGGAGAAGTGAGGCTGAGAGAGAAAAGAGGGCGAGAAGAGAGAAGAGAGTGAGAGGAGGAGAATGAGTGGGGGATTTCTCTCTCTCCGATTTAGTGTGGATAAGGTAAACAGATATGGACAGTGTAGATTCTCTTTGGTATTTTCATACGGATTGAAGAAATTATCGGATGGTGTGAATTCACTTTAAGATAATCATACGGATTGAGAAAGCTTGTGTGTTTTTCTTTATGCTAGTACAAACTCGTGTATTAGGTTTTATTATCAACTTTCGATATGAAAAAAATCAAAAAAATATATTAATAAATTTAATACATTATTATGGACTTTCGGTTATAAAACAATTCCGAAAAATATATAGGATTGATGCTGGAAAAAAAGAAATGAATTAGATAATTGGTGTGTTTCTTTGTGTGTTTTGTACTTTCTCCTTGTGCTTCTGGTTTGAATTTCAACTAGTCACATAGTTCATGAAGTCATTTCGACTAGTCGAATTTCGTATAACAACAAACAAACTATGAACCATGAAGCTCTGGGAGGGTTCTGACTTCAAACTTAGCAGGATACATCATCGAAATCGATAAATATGAAGCTCAATGTCGATTTGAACTTCAAATTCGGTATAACGACAAACAAACTATGAACCATGAAGCTTTGGGTGGGTTATTTCTTCAAACCCTCTTATGGAAACTTCGAGGCACAACCTGACTTCGATATCGTAACATGGCCGTGATTGGATCACTATAAGCCGGAAACTTAGTTCGTTGGATTATAAACAATTACAATAAGACTATTATAGGAATAAACGTAATTTAAATTCTAGTGACTTAATTAGAAATAATGAGACCATTTAGAGGTAAGATTTCATTCCAAGATCGAATCCACCCGTAAGAACGGAAACTTAGTTCGTTGGACCACTATAAGTTGGAAACTTCATAAAAACGATGAATCAACCCATCTACTGGTAAGATTCCATCAAAATATTCCCCGAAACCTTAAACACACCCCTTTTCGTCAACTTCGATATTGAACATGGCTCCAAGCTTGACATCTTGACGAGAGTGAACTATTATAAGTCGAAAACTTTGTAAGAACAACAAATCCACCCATCCACAGGTAAGATTCCACTGGAATATTCCCTGAAACCTTAAACACACCCCTTTTCGTCAACTTCGATATTGAACCTGGCTCCGAGATCGAAACCTGGCCGTGAGTGGACTATTATAAGACAGAAACTTCATAAGAACGATGAATCCACCCATCTACTGGTAAGATTCCATCGGAATATTCCCCGAAACCTTAAACAAACCTATTTTCGTCAACTTCGATACTGAACCTGGCTACGAGATCGAAACCTGGCCGTGAGTAGACTATTATAAGACGGAAACTTCATAAGAACGATGAATTCTCCCATCTACTGGTAAGACTCCATCGGAATATTCCCCGAAATCTTAAACACACCCCTTTTAGTCAACTTCGATACTGAAATTGGATCAAAGATCGAAACCTGGCCGCAAGTGGACTACTATAAGTCGAAAACTTCATAAGAACGATAAATCCACCCATCAACTGGCAAGACGCATGAAAATATTTCCCGAAACCTTAAACACACCCCTTTTCGTCAACTTCTATATTGAACCTGGCTTCCAGGTTTCGGAAACTTCATAAGAATGATGAATCCACACATCTACAGGTAAGATTCCATCGGAATATTCCCCGAAACATTAAAAAAACCTATTTTCGTCAACTTCGATACTGAACCTAGCTACGAGATCGAAACCTGGCCGTGAGTGAACTATTATAAGACGAAAACTTGGTAAGAACGATGAATCCATCCATTTACAGGTAAGATTCTTTCGGAATATTCCCCGAAAATTTAAACAAACCATATTCTGGCATATTGCATGCATACCCTGGCTCCGAGATCGAAACCTGGTCGTGAGTGGACTACTATAAGTCGGAAACTTGGTAAGAACGATGAATCCTTCCATTTACTGGTAAATTTCTTTCGGAATATTCCCCGAAAATTTAAACAAACCCTATTCTGGCATATTTCATGCATACCCTGGATCCGAGATCGAAACCTGGTCGTGAGTGGACTACTATAAGTCGGAAACTTGGTAAGAACGATGAATCCATCCATTTACAGGTAAGATTCTTTCGGAATATTCCCCGAAACCTTAAACAAACCGGAATATTCTTTCGGAAATTTATCTGATTTGAACATCACAGGTTCAAAGATTACTAGAGTTGGACCTCAGTTTCTCATTCGAATGAACTGAAGATAAAATTTATCATATTTGAACATCAACGGTTCGAAGATTACTAGAGTTCGATCCGAGTTTCCCATTCGGGTGAACTGAAGATGAAATTTATCAGATTTGAACATCAAACTAGAGTTGGACCTGAGTTTCCCATTCGGGTGAACTGAAGATGAAATTTATTTGATTTGAACATCCCTGGTTCAAATATTACTAGAGTTCGACTCGAGTTTCTCATTCGGGTGAACTGAAGATGAAATTTATCAGATTTGGTGCAATAAATATTATGGAGACTGTGAAAATGACCAGACTACCCATATCAAAAATAAGTAATGTAAATATTAGAGACTTTGAAAATGACCATATTACCCTTGATTGAAATAAGTGCAATAAATATTATGGAGACTGTGAAAATGACCAGATTACCCTTATTGGAAAAAAGTGCAATAAATATTATGGAGAATGTGAAATTGACCATACTATCCTTATCGAAAATAAATAAAGTAATTCTTACAGACTGTGAAAATGACCATATTACTCTTATTGGAAATAAGTTCAATAAATATTATGGAGACTGTGAAAAATGACCAGACTACCCTAATCGAAAATAAGTAAAGTAAATATTACAGACTGTGAAAATGACCATATTACCCTTCTTAGAAAAAAAGTGCAATGCATATTATTACCGATTGTGAAAATGATCATATTACCCTTGTTGGAAATAAGCGCAATAAATATTATGGAGACTGTGAAAATGACCATATTACCCTTATTGGAAAAAAGTGCAATAAATATTATGGAGAATGTGAAATTGACCATACTATCCTTATCGAAAATAAATAAAATAATTCTTACAGACTGTGAAAATGACCATATTACTCTAATTGGAAATAAGTTCAATAAATATTATGGAGATTGTTGAAATGACCATACTACCCTTATCGAAAATAAATATTATGGAGACTGTGAAAATGACCATACTACCCTTATCAAAAATAAATAAAGTAAATGTTACAGACTGTGAAAAATGACCATATTACCCTTATTGGAAAAAAGTGCAATAAATATCATGTAGACTGTGAAAATGACCACACTACCCTTATTGGAAATAAATAAAGTAAATGTTACATACTGTGAAAATGACCATATTACCCTTATTGGAAAAAGTGCAATAAATATTATGGAGACTGTGAAAAATGACCAGACTACCATAATCGAAAATAAGTAAAGTAAATATTACAGACTGTGAAAATGACCATATTACTCTTATTAGAAAAAAAGTGCAATACATATTATTACCGATTGTGAAAATGACCATATTACCCTTGTTGGAAATAACTGCAATAAATATTATGGAGACTGTGAAAATGACCATATTACCCTTATTGGAAAAAAGTGCAATAAATATTATGGAGAATGTGAAATTGACCATACTATCCTTATCGAAAATAAATAAAGTAATTTTTACAGATTGTGAAAATGACCATATTACTCTTATTGGAAATAAGTTCAATAAATATTATGGAGATTGTTGAAATGACCATACTACCCTTATCGAAAATAAATATTATGGAGACTGTGAAAATGACCATACTACCCTTATCAAAAATAAATAAAGTAAATGTTACAGACTGTGAAAATGACCATATTACCCTTATTTGAAAAAAAGTGCAATAAATATCTTGTAGACTGTGAAAATGACCAAACTACCCTTATTGGAAATAAATAAAGTAAATGTTACATACTGTGAAAATGACCATATTACCCTTATTGGAAAAAGTGCAATAAATATTATGGAGACTGTGAAAAATGACCAAACTACCCTAGTGGAAGAAAGTTTTCAAACGACGATGCTCTAGCGATAAACTCGCCAAGATAAATTTTGTTTCAAAAGAAGAAACTTTTCAAACGATACGATGCCCTAGTGATAAACTCGCTAAGACAAATTGTATCATCTTTGCGTACTTAATTAATAAACCATGAAAATTGGTAGTTATCAATCCTGGTGGTTGAAAGCTACTAACCACACCAACAAACTAATGTCTTGGTACAAGTGTCTACCAAAAGATTGAATTGGTGGATGCACATAGTGTCTTGAAGTATTTACCTTCTAGTGTACTTTGTAGTTGTCAAACTCTCGTAGTTGAAAGCTACTAACAACGCCAATAATTTGATGGTTAGTTGAGGTGTCTACCAACAAGTTATTTCGTGGGTAAGATAAGTGGAAAAATATATGTACCTTTTAGGGTACGTTTTGGTTTCCTAAACATCATGGTTGCAGGCTAATAACAACAAATACGTTATTTCGGTTGTTGAGTTGTTCATGCTAAAGCCTTTCACCCACTATCGTTGCTGCGAAACTAGTGGTTAGACATTTCCTCCAACCATAGTTGGTTTTAGTTACAAATAATTGTTGTTGAAGAATTCCACCAACTGTAGTTGGTAATAAAATAGTCGCTAAAACCAAGTTTTCTTGTAGTGATTGTTTTGCAGCGAAGAAGGATTCCTTGATCTATTCTCTCTCATTGATTTCAACTTATACTTTTAATTACTTTGTTTATTTCTTTTGCTTTATAAATTTTACAACCAATACCCCCCTTTTGTGACAATTTTACAACTAATAATCTCTTGCTCCTCGTGGGATCGACCTTGACTACCCTATATTACTCTTTAATTAGGTAGTAAAGTATTAATTAATTTGTTGTGGTTACGACACGCATACAGAAGCGAAGAAAGTGTTGAGAGTATGCAAGTGAAGGCTATTTGATGACTTGTTAACAGAAGGTTGAGCAGGCTAGCAAATGTTGCAGGCAGGCTCTGGGTGTTGAATACGATGGTATTAACACTTGGTTTTCTGTGTTGTTATTGGAAATAGGGATGAGAACCTATTTATACAAGTCGATAAGCCTTCATCACGTCTCTCGTGGGAAAGTGGAGGAAGTGGAGTTGTGTGTTAGTGTCACACGGTTGCTTGCCCACTTCTCCTATCATCGCTAACCGCCCATGTTTCCCTGACACGATCTTGTGATGGCGTGTTGCACGCTGCACGCTGTAAACTGCCAGACCAATACCCCAGTTTGTATCCCCCAATTTGTGACATGATTGATGTCTCTAGTGAGTGGATCGTGGGACCCACGTAAAATAGTGCAGGGTGAATCGTGAACTTGGTATGTCATCGCATGTAACCATCTTCAATTGACCGTTTGGAGCCTGTATGGGCAGGCCACACCTTGGTCGGTCATCTTGTGAAGAAGAGTGACGGATGGTGATCATGGTGATACCTTTTTTGCTGGTTGATTCGAACCCTAAGTCATTCGTCCAAGCTTGCAAAGTTGGACGGACGAGATGGTTTGTAACCCTACTTGCGATCGTTGGATGGGAGGCGCGCATGCTGCCTCTTTCAATCCAAACGTTTGCATGCTAAGGGAGTTTCTATGGTGAAACCGATTGGCCCTGTATGGAGGTGGTACAATGGTGTTCACGCCCATGCCTTCTTGACTCGCAAAGATTTGATCTAAGCCACTCGACTCAGATGGAAAAGATGAGTGGTCGAGATTAGAACTTATGAAGGGCCGTGACATACCACCTTTGGGCGCGCGTATCGAGGAACTCGACCACTGCCGGTCTTGGCCGATCAACTAGGCGTGAAGTCGGGCCCACGGTGGTCATGCTAGCATGCTCGGTTCCATCTAAGTCTCCATCTTTGCCTTCCATCCAAGCCTGCGAAGATGGACGCTCGAGATGTTTCTGCGACATATGCGCCGCAAACCCTAATTAGGATTTCGGACCGGCCACTTTGGGCGATCGGTTTTGGGTTGCGTACGCCTCCTTTGGGGAGACCGACCATGTATGCAACATCTTGGGCCGACAGTGAGCATGTACATGCTTGCTCTATGACCCTGGGCGCAATCTAAGCCATCCAACTATGCCTGCAAAGTCGGATGGTCGTGATTGTTTTGGATCTTCTCAACCTGCATAAGGCGTTAAACTAGCCTTGTTTGGGCAATCGTTTCTTGCACCACGGATTGCCTATAAGGGAGTCGGTCATGTAGGTAGAAAGTGGGCCCGCAAAAGATGTACCATCACTTCACTACTTGTTTTAGGGTATAATCTAAGCCGTCCAACTATTCATGCGAAGTTGGACGTTCACGATTAAAAGGAACCCTAGCCGTGTGTCATGCTCACTTTGAGCGCACGTTTTGGAAGGACCAAATGTAGTTGGTCTTGACCGTTCGGTCATGTATGAAGGTGGGTCCGAGGTGATCATGGTAGCATGCTCAGGACCCCTTGAATCTATATCTACACCCTCCATCTATGCCTGCGAAGTTGGACAGATGAGATCTATTTTTGAGTTTGTTTTCAGCAAGTGAGACTAACATGGGTAGTCTTGCATGCGTTCAACGGGGCTAATATAACCTGCCGTCAGGTAGCCTACGGATGTTTGCATGTCGAACACAAGGCTTTAATTAAAGCATTAATAATAATGCTACAAACCTACATAAAATCGGGATGGTTGCTACATGCTCCGTTCTGGGTAGGTTTTAATTCTCAGGGATGGTTGCACATGCTCCAATGAATTAATATGGTGAGGATATTCACCGCATGAAGGCCTTATCCTTTACAGGATGTCATCTTTCAAAAATTGGCTTTTTACAATTTTAGCCTTTAAATAGAAATCCACCATCAACATTAAGTCCCCTGCCTAGTATGCAATGGTTACACTATTGCAGGGTAGGCATAAGATGGTGACTAATAAATATAAAAAATTTGAGATAAAGTTTGATGTTACCAGGAGAGACGAGTCGTCCTGTCCTTGCTATGCCTGCCTCCGTCGAGAGCCCGCTTTGGTGGGACCCGATGCGAGCATTCTTGCTTTGAACGTGGGCAGCTGTGCATGTAACCCTAGATGAATGTGGACCCCATCATGTATATGCTTCAACCAACGTCACTATGTTGCGCATTCTTGATAGGCATGTGGGGCATGTGCATGTTTGATCGAACATGGGCTTGTTGTGCCTGCTTCGGTTGATCGTCTCGTTGCGTGGGAGGAGGTATGTCATGTGTGTTAAATGCCTTGGAGCCGGTTGAGTTGATCCTTCCAATGGTAAAGCCCGGCTGCGGAAGTACATCTTGGTGGGTCGATCCACCTTTGTCTTCCTCTTTCTGTGTGCCTTTTCATATGCCTAACATTCGATAAACATTGTTGATCACAATCCCGACTCAACAGCCTCAGAAAGCCGGGAAAGGTGGACTTATTTTCTCCTGGGGATCTTGTTGGATCGTGAATCATATAAAGAAGTTTCCATGTATTTTTCTCATTAGGCGATCGTCTTCTTCAACATCTCAGGTATTGCTCCATACGTTGATTTCTTAATTGATCGGCGATAGTTGTGATTAGAATATTTTTTATGTGCCGCCGCAACTTATATTCCCCTCTTTTTTGAAGTATCATGAAAGGTGTTGGTGATGATCACTCTGCAGCTTGTTCAGAAAAAAGTTTTGAAGTTGATAAACCAGAAGCTAATGCGCATGAAGAGGTGATGGATAAAATTGATTTGCCACTTCGTGAAGTCGGCCATGCCATACAGGGAATGTCTGTCTTGCATTTAACCATTGTCAGGGGGAGGCTCCGCGCTCTTTCAATTGCAATAGATATGGAGGAGAAACAAAGACATGAAGAAGCGTTGCGAGCGAAATGGAAACCCGAGGTATCACAAGCACCAGTAAGCTCGAGAGCTGAAGGGTTTGCGACTAGGTTGAAGAGACGTAGGGTTGAACACGAACGTCCTGCGGATGATGGGAAGTGTGATTACCCAATACGTGGTGGTGTGATAATCCTTGACTCTGATACTGATGAGACTGAACGTCCTAAAGTGATTGGCACGATCTCCAAAGTTGCAATGGATTCTGTAGAAGGTGCAGAATATACGCATGCTGAAGATGTTGAGGCGGTAGCTGCTGTGCCCGAAGAAGTTGAGGCATCTATGGAGAAAGCGGCACAAGATATGGATCCCAACAGTGATGAAGACGCAACCAGCAATTGAGTTTCCCTGTTATTCTTCCTTGTATTTTTTTTATATACTCAGTGGCGGCTGAGTTTGAAGTTTCTTCTTTACTTGCTTGTCTTGAACAAAGTTTTATTCAGTGCTGCTTTCGAAACATGCATATTTTTTTGCTTGTGCCCCTTGACATGAGTCTGGCTCTGTTAAAGTAGATCATGTAGGATACCTTCCTCCTCCCCTTTTTACATGTTTTATTCCTCCCATATTACCAGGCTGGTATGAAGATTTGGTATGAGTGTTTAGGGTTTTCTTTCTGCGTAATGGTGGTTTGAAGGTGACTCATAACTTTGTGTGATTTTATGAGAAATTATAAAAGGAATGAAATCTTGATTACTTGAAGAAACATTGAAACCCTATTAAGTATGAAGGCAAGCAGTGCCATCATTTTGAAGGAATTACAAATATTGTGAAAAGGAAAATTGTTGGAGGAATCCCCCCCCGGGGGGATAAGAGAGGTGATGTCGTGTCTTCAAGTGAGGTAGGGCTTGAGCCACCGTGAGTGAACAACCACACCTTCGAGTTTGTCTGCATTGGTGATCTTGCAGTAACCTCCCAAGATAACATCTGCCACTAAGAATATTTCCTCTTCCTTTGCGGGTATATCAGGCTGAGCAGTTATCTTTACTGCCATGTTTCCAACTTGGAACGTGGTTACCTTTGCTACCATATCTCCGATTTGAAATGGATTTGGACTTGGTATAACAGATTGCTTCTGAAACGTGTCATTCTTGACTGCTTCCAAACTTTTGGTGAAGCGCTTAAAGGGGCCATCACTCCACTCACATCTCTTGGTGGTGTCCCGCCTGTCAGGTGAAACAGTCCCCGGTGGTATAGCAGGACAATCATCCACTACTTGCAAAGAGGGTCATTCAATGAGACTTACTTAGGCTCGGAATCTCTTGACGCAGGACGAAGGGCTTTCACTAGGGAGTTGCGTTATGCTTGTGAGTTGTTGGTATGGAGGCAACATGCAATCTTCGATTCTCCAAGGTTTGTTGGAAATCATCGGAGCTGGCTTGTTGGAGATTCTTTCAGGTACTGAGATTGGTAAGGAATGCTCCTTGTGTACCCACGGGCGCCCCAGAATCATGTCGTAATCCGGATGTTCCTTAATTATATGGAATCTAGATGGTGTTGGAGTGTTACCAATCTTGACATCAAGGTCAATGTATCCGTAGACATCCACAAATTCTCCTGCTGGGCTCTTGATCACAGTCGGACCACGGGTAGCCTCCTGCTTTGAGATTTTCGCAGCTTGCAGGGTCTTGATAGTAACGATGTTGAATTCAGAAGCTGCATCGATTAATGTGATATCGAACTTGGCATCTTTCAGATGGGCGACGGTCAAAAGTCCCTAGTTTCCTTTGTTGTCGCTGTCTTCCAAGGAGGCTTGAGATGCTGCAACGACTTCTCTTTGTGGGTACAAGCACCTGCCTGACACAATACGGTTGAGGGCCATGAATATATCTTGACGTTGTACCTTAGAAAGGTACAAGATTTCACACAGGTGTTCCATCAAGGATTGTGCAGTCTTGCGCACAGAGTCTCCAGAGATCATGCAACTTTGGACAGGAAGGGGGTCTCTGTGAACTCCTTCATTTACCAATTGAAGCTCTCCTGCTGCTATCTTTTCCCTGAAGATTTATTTCATCTTGTTGCAATCCTTAGTTGGGTGGTGGACAAACCTATGATAACGGCAGTACTTAGAGTCTGCCATGTCTTTCTCAGTTGGTGGACTTCTGATAGGAGGTAGCTTGATAGCATTATCCTGAATCCATGCCTCCAAGAGTTCCATTACTTCATTTATTAGAAATGGGAAGCCTGTGTCTTCGGTGCTCTGCGCAGGATCTTTGCATGTTCCCTTTCGAGGCGAAGCTTTATGCGTTTGAGCTACACGCTTGGGTAGTTGTTCTGCCGCCGCTGGATCTTTTCTCTTTCCGCTTTCGCTTACTACACTGACAGAAGGTCTAGTATTATACTGCTTGTTGATGAGGCACCTGTTTCCCCGATTATCTCGCACATCGTCGCTCCGAACGATCCTGGTTCTTTCCAATAATGCTGGGGCGGTAGTGGCTGAATGTTTGGCTGCTTCATGGAGCTCTGAGAACGTATGGAATCCCAAGTTTTCCAGTAGGGCGTGATATATGGGTATCATTCCGTTGATGCATAATTCCACCAGCTGTCGTTCTGTGACATTTGGTTCATGGCAGTCCAACGCTTGTGTTCTGAACCTTTTGACAAAATCGTTTGGATGTTCGTTGTTCCGTTGGGAGATTCTTCCCAGGTCTGAGAAAGTAACTTGCTCAGATACAAAAAAGTACTTCTTTTAAAACGCGCTGACCATCTCACTCCAATTGGATATGATGTCGGGTGCGATGTTGTTGTACCACGTATAGGCTCTCCCCGTAAGTGTTTTGGAGAATTCCTTCAGACGAAGAACGTGATTGTGTTCGTGTTCTCCTAAGGATTCTAAAAATCGAGAGACGTGTTCACGAGAATTACCAGTACCATCGTAAAGGATGAATTGAGGGTAGGTGTATCCCCTGGGAAGAGGAATCCGTTGCACGTCTTGTGGATATGGAGGTTGGTGTCGATGCGCGTCCATCGGATTTTCTTTGCCATGATGTTGGAGGAGGCTCTCCAGATCTTCACGTGTAATAAAGTTGGATGGTCGGCTCCTTTCCCTGAGACGCTCCTGGTCCCTTTTTCTTGCGTGGTCAGCAGCACAAGACTCTTCGTTCAGGTAGGTTTGCGTAACTGAGGTACCTGCTCCAGGTGTGCCGAACGTATTTCTTGTTGGCCCTTGGGGCTGTCTCAACTCTTGCAGCAATCAAATTGTTAATGTTTTAAGGAAGGTGAGTACCTCCTTTTGAGTGGTTTCCATGTCTGCATGAGCTTTAGCGAGGGTTTCTTGTCTCTCCATCAAGTCCACCATGGTGATAGGAGGTTGTCCTCCTCTGGGTCCTCCAGATCCTCATCCTGAAGGGGAAGTAACAGTTGTTCTGGTGACGGACGGAAGTGTCATGCTTGAGGAAATGCCTGGATTTGCAGCCGCTCTGGCTCTTGTAATGGGAGGTGTCACGCCTGCTGGAATGTCTGCTCCTGCTCCACTAGTACTAATGGTAGAAGACGCGATTCCACGGGACACATTAGTTGCACTGGCGGGTTGCACTGTAACACCAGTAATTACGATATCAGCGCCACCAGAAGTGTTGTCGGCGCTAACTCCATCGTTGGTTGCTGATCCATACCTAAGATCCACCATTCTTGAAATCAGAGAAATTGAATTGGTATTGAAGAAATTGACTTCACAACCGAGAGATTAACCTCCCACTGTGGTCGCCAATTGTTTGTGGGAGAAAACTACTTCTGCCGGTTTAGGTAATTTTGGGTGTGTGTGGATGAGAAGTGAATTTAAACCTTCAACAAATGTGCTGCACGATGAGCACTTTGATTCGAGAGATAATCTGTACAATTCTGGACTAAACCGAAGACACGGCCGTTCCAGATTTGTTTCGGTCACATGTGAAGGATGTGAGGTTGATCTTAGGGAGGGAAGCGAAGAAAGTGTTGAGAGTATGCAGGTGAAGGCTATTTGATGAGTTGTTAACAAAAGGTTGAGCAGGCTAGCAAATGCTGCAGGCAGGCTCTGGGTGTTGAATACGATGGTATTAACACTTGGTTTTCTGTGTTTTTATTGGAAATAGGGATGAGAACCTATTTATACAAGTCGATAAGCCTTCATCATGTCTCTCGTGGGAAAGTGGATGAAGTGGAGTGATGGAGGAAGTGGAGTTGTGTGTTAGTGTCACACGGTTGCTTTCCCACTTCTCCTATCATCGCTAACCGCCCATGTTTCCGTGACACGATCTTGTGATGGCATGTTGCACGCTGCACGCTGTAAACCGCCAGACCAATACCCCAGTTTGTATCCCCCAGTTTATGACATGATTGATGTCTCGAGTGTGTGGATCGTGGGACCCATGTAAAATAGTGCAGGGTGAATCGTGAACTTGGTATGTCATCGCATGTAGCCATCTTCAATTGACCGTTTGGAGGCTGTATAGGCAGGCCACGCCTTGGTCGGTCATCCTGTGAAGAAGAGTGACGGATGGTGATCATGGTGATACCTTGTTTGCTGGTTGATTCGCACCCTAAGTCATTCGTCCAATCTTGCAAAGTTGGACGGACGAGATGGTTTGTAACCCTACTTGCGATCGTTGGATGGGAGGTGCGCATGCTGCCTCTTTCAACCCAAATGTTTGCATGCTAAGGGAGTTTCTATGGAGAAACCGATTGGCCCTGTATGGAGGTGGTACAATGGTGTTCACGCTCATGCCTGCTTGACTCGCAAAGATTTGATCTAAGCCACTCGACTCAGGTGGCAAAGACGAGTGGTCGAGATTAGAACTTATGAAGGGGCCGTGACATGCCACCTTTGGGAGCGCGTATCGAGGAACTCGACCACTGCAGTTTTGGCCGATCAGCTAGGCGTGAAGTCGGGCCCACGGTGGTCATGCTAGCATGCTCGGTTCCATCTAAGTCTCCATCTTTTCCTTCCATCCAATCCTGCGAAGATGGATGCTCGAGATGTTTCTGCGACATATGCGCCGCAAACCCTAATTAGGATTTCGGACCGGCCACTTTGGGCGATCGGTTTTGGGTTGCGTGCGCCTCCTTTGGGGAGACTGACCATGTATGCAACATCTTGGGCCAACAGTGAGCATGTACATGCTTGCTCTATGACCCTGGGCGCAATCTAAGCCATCTAACTATGCCTGCGAAGTCGGATGGTCGTGATCGTTTTGGATCTTCTCAACATGCATAAGGCGTTAACCTAGCCTTATTTGGGCAATCGTTTCTTGCACCACGGCTTGCCTATGATGGAGTCGGTCATGTAGGTAGAAAGTGGGCCCACCAACGGTGTACCATCACTTCACTACTTGTTTTAGGGTATAATCTAAGCCGTCCAACTATGCCTGCGAAGTTGGACGTTCACGATTAAAAGGAACCCTAGCCGTGCGTCATGCTCACTTTGAGCGCACGTTTTGGAAGGACCAACTGTAGTTGGTCTTGAACTTTCGATCATGTATGAAGGTGGGTCCGAGGTGATCATGGTAGCATGCTCAGGACCCCCTAAATCTATATCTACACCCTCCATCTATACCTGCGAAGTTGGACGGATGAGATCTATTTTTGAGTTTGTTTTCAGCAAGTGAGACTAACATGGGTAGTCTTGCATGCGTTCAACGGGGCTAATATAACCTGTCGTTAGGTAGCCTATGGGTGTTTACATGTCGAACACAAGGCTTTAATTAAAGCATTAATAGTAATGCTACAAACCTACATAAAATCGGGATGGTTGCTACATGCTCCGTTCTGGGTAGGTTTTAATTCTCAGGGATGGTTGCACATGCTCCAATGAATTAATATGGTGAGGATATTCACTGCATGAAGGCCTTATCCTTTGCAGGACGTCAGCTTACAAAAATTGGCTTTTTACAATTTTAGCCTTTAAATAGAAATCCACCATCAACACCTATTACCAAGAACAACCAAGTGGAGCCTTGTACCGCTCGACACTACCATCAGAATTATATTTCATTTTGTAAAACCATTTATACCAATATCTTTCTTCCCTGGAGGCAAATCAGTAATAGATAACTTGCCATTCTTATCTTGGGAACCAATTTCCTTAGACATAGCTACGCGCCAAACCGGAAGACGAACAACTTCTGCATAACTCATAGGTTCTTTAAGAGTAGTTATTGTTGGGTGAAATAATCAAAAAATAAGGAAAAATTAAATAATATTCAAGTTTTTTTCATGGAGGAGACAAACGAGGAAGACATAAAGGAGATAAAAGAGGAAGAGAATCAGACACACTTCTCATTCATTGTGTTTCTCATTAAATACATGTAGGAAAGCAAGAGAGAGTATCTACTCACATTACATGTGTAGTTAGTAGAAGAGAAAAGGCAACAGGTGTTAAGCATGTAGGAGACATGTGCATGCACTATGACACATGTAGGTAGTGGTCAGACACATGTCACTAAAACAAATAAGAAAAAGTTATTGATACTTACCTCCTTTATAATGAAGTAATAGATTTGACGAAACGGACGATCTCCCCAGATCTCCGCAACAGCAACAAGGCAAAACTTTGAAAACAGAGTGAGTCACGTGTTCAACACATTGCCCTTAAGACATTAGCGCTCGGATACACTCAAGAGTGATGCTATAGCCCTCACAGGACGGATATCTCCAGGATAAAACACCCTAATACACCTACTACTAGCATACATAGTAGATGCTCAAACTTAAGCTTGGCAACTCCGAAAAAACCCCTTAAGGAAAATCGCGAACGCAAAAAACCCTTAAGGAAAATCGCGAACGCATAAGAAAACATATAAAATATCTTCCCTTGGGGGTCCTTCTAAAATATAGAGCAACCCCTTTCCCATTGATTTTACAAAAGTAGTGAATTTTTTTATATAATGAAACAAAACAACTTAAGAAGAAGAACTCCCCGATGTGGGACTAAAAAACTTATATAGTCTCTCAAAACAACTAAAAAGTGGAAACTCCACAATGTGGGACTAATAAGTTTTTTTCATTCACAAAAGAAAACAATAAATTATAATTTTATTAAAACCTTAAAAATCAATTTTTAGTAATTCTTTTCCAACAGTAATTGTTGGAACAATTGCTGAAAATAGCCTGCAAAACAATCATGAACCAAAAAAATATAAAATTTTATGGATGAGTCATGACCAGGTCACTCTCTTTAAGAATTTTCGCGACTCTGCCCAAGATTGTGCAAGCAGTTCTTCCATGTCGCGTCGTCCCCAGGACAAAACAGCCGAGTAAATCTCTTTCATAATCACTCTTGCACTTTGAGAGTATGTGATACTTGTACACTTCTATTCTTGCTCAGAATCAAACTTGTAGAAAACAAGTGATGATCACACACTAGTTTTCTTTCTCTCAAAAATCTTATTTTTCTTTAAAACTCCAAAACAATTAAGGAAAAATTCTCACTTTATTTTCCTACCAAAATCTGATTTTTGTACTAAAGAAATTCAATAGTTAATGACACTTTATTATCACAATTAATACCATTAACTTCCTCTAAATAAAACGGTCAAAGGATTAATATCAAAATAAATTTTCCTTAATGAAGATAATTAAGACTATTAAAAACATATTTAGGAAAAACAATAAATGGAAATAAATTTTTGTTTTAAAACATATATTTCCTACAGTTATCGCCGCCAAAAACCGAGTATGATTAGCAGAAACATTTGCACAAGACACATAATTAGTTATGTGATAAGGCGTACCTGAGGTCGTTGATGAGTGAGGAATGGAGGAGACGGGGTCTATAGCTTTGACAGTATTACAAACATAATCCTTCAACTTTGTATTAGAAACCCGTCTAAATGAATAAATATTCGTTTATCGATAAATGAATATTTAACACCGCTAAACGAATATTTTTTCTTGGTCCCGAGAGCATTCATTTATCGAGGTTCGACTGTACCATCATCGGGGAAAATTCCTAATCCATTTCTATTGAAGTGCTATATATTGATCATCTTGGGACACTGATAACATCAACGAGCTTAGTATGGGAATCAAGTAATTCTCTTTTTTTAATTATTATACATGTCGGTTTACGTTATGATGCAAATTCTATACAGTTTACTAATTTAGTTTCACCATCGTCATTCGTCCATTGTTACAGCTACTTCATAATTGTATTCAAAAGAAAAACAATTGTATCTCAGGCTTCGATTTACTAAAAACATCCAAAGCATCCAAAGAGGAAAACTCTGAAGTCCCATTTATACTGAAATGATGAATATTGATCATCTTGGGACATATGATGACATTATTCGCTACAACATTTACACGAAGAAATCTTTGAAACATTTTGATCTGTATTGCTAAATGGTTATATTCAGACACCATTGGTGACAAATAGCAAACTGGCCAAAGTAAAACTTGTTGGGTGCAATATTCAAAAACAAGGAAAAATCAAATAAATAAAATTATTGATACTTAGCTCCTTCATAATGAAAGTGATCGATTTGACGAAACGGACGAGCTCCCCAGATCTCCGCAACAACAACAAGGCAAAACTTTGGAAAAACAGAGTGAGTCACGTTTCCCTAAAGACATTAGCGCCCGGATACACTCAAAGAGTGATGCTATAGCCCTCACAGGACAGATATCTCCAGGATAAAACACCCTATTACACCTACTACTAGCATATGTAGTAGATGCTCAACTTGAGCAGCATATGAAAAAAATACACAGCAAAAAAAAAAACAGGCTAGAAAAAAAAATTGCACATAAAGTTAACAACCCTATTCTGAAGAGAAAAAATCAGCGCTGCGATTAACAACAACCCTATTCTTAAGAGAAAAACGTATGGGAGATTGAAAGTCGATGTGTTTATGAGAAAAACGTATGAGAGTTGCTCTTAGTCTCTCCTAGACTCCTACCGTGAACTCTGAAGATTATGGGAGAAAGAAATCCAAAATAGACTTGGGCTTGTTTGTTTTTGGGGGGTGAAAATATTTAGATTTTAGGGTTGCAAACCTTTGTTTTTTTTGGATTGAAAATTCTATGCGTTCAAATTTATTTATTTTTGAGGAGAAAGGTTGAATATATTAGAAGAAAAAAAATGTAACAAGGAAAAATGCCCCCATTTTGAGACATTTTAAACAATTACATTCTATCGATCATAACCTTCCAATGAGTAACAAGATCTCTAAAAATATAATGTCCAAACCAATTCTGATTTGAACCCCATATGAAGATTAGCAGCTTAACTTCATTGATGACTTCTGCTGATGTCTTTGGTCTTTTATGAGCCATGAATCTCCTTTTCCTCTCATTCCAAATTGCCCAAATAATAGCAAAAGGTATAAGAGGCCAAATTTTCCTGCCTCTATGTCTACCCATTCTGAGCTTCCAAGCTTCTAAGAGACCAATAATGGAAACTGCCTGAGCCCATATGACATTGTAACCCCAAATGAAATAATTCCATATTGTATGAGTAAACTCAGAATTCCATATTCTATACGTTCAATTGATTTTGAAAATACAAGTGGGTGCAACTGCACATGGTTGCAACATGTTGCCTCCGCCCCTGGACTTCACCTCCTTCATCTGATAATGATATCGAAAATGCTATATCCACCGTGATTGTTTCACGGTGGAATCACCGCAAGAAACAAAGAAAAAAAAATGGGCCACAGAAAATAAAAAACTAAAAACCAACCCCCTTTTCTTCAGTGGGTCCCTGGGTTTCTCCCTGTCGGTGATATCACCGAATTTTTTTCACGGTGTGTCTAGCACAGCCGGAATGTTATTGGTTAACCTGAAAACGTGTTGTCAGATGTTATTAGTACAGTTCGGATAAGGCAGTTCGAAGTTTTAATTAAGAAGTTAAATTGTATATGGGAAAATGTACAAGTATACCTAGGAAATATTGGTCAAAATTCTTATTTATAATTTATTTAATATTCATTTTCTTTTGAATTAACTAGTGTCATTTCTAATTTGCGTTATAGAAATGTGATGGACGTCGAACATTTTTTGAACTATCCTAACGAGAATGATGCAGATGTGGAGTCTCCAACAGATGAAGAAATTATTGAGTCAGTGATGAATAATGAGAATGATCCTGAACCAGATGATAGTAGCGTCGTACCAAATGTGTCATCTAAAGATGTTTTTCAAGGGATAGTCACTTTAAAAAATTACCTGCAACCACACGAGCAAAATATTCCAGAATTGTGATAGCATTGCATAAAATTAAGGATATGGTGCATTTTGGTTTGGGTGGAATAAAAAGACAATCAACCATATATAATTTTTTTTGAGTTCATCCCTACATATATTTTTATGTAAATTTTCTGATTATATATTTTGGTTTATTTTTATATATAATTCAGTGATTATTCGTTTATATTTCTATAGGGCCTTTAAGGATCCAAATTTTTTTATTCATTAATGCATTAAGCGAGGTTATTCATTTATCACCTTGGCCAAAGTCGGGACCGGAAAAAATTATTCATTTGGTGAGGTTATTCATTTATCGAGGTTCGACTGTAGTCTTTTTCTTGGAATAACGATGACGGTGAAACAAATATCAACGTAAACCAACATGCATAATAACTAATAACACTATGTAAACTTTTTTTTCACCCGATGAACTTACACAGATGTAAACAGAAATTTTCACTTCGGAGTCCAGAATAACTCAAATTTTCACTTCTACAGTACAAAACATTCCTTTAAAGAAGGATTTCTTTCTATTTGAAGATTGCACTAACGAATTTTAATTTTCAGTTTTTTTCTTTTTCTTTTTATCTCATCTGGGTATACTTTAAAGTAGAAATCATTTAACAGTTCTTCAACCTCATAATGCACAGTTTTCCCATTCAGCTTATGATTTCCTTTGCATCCCACCTTCTCTTAACTGACATTCTCAGATCATCATACTTATTTTGTTGTATGAGCAGATGTTCTTGATCAACATTTCCAACTCCTTTATCTCCTTGCACCGTTGATCGTACCTCCGCCTGCATTATAATTTCAATTTGTTGAGGCTGGCCTTCTCCTGCTTTACAAAAAAGTAGTTGATCTTGTTGATGTATCCGCATTCTCAAGCTATTCAATGTTTGTTTTTCTACTTCTGTGTATGGTTCAATGAAACCCTCGGATATCTGAACATGTAGGCATAATGTGTTACCTACAATAATACAGTGCACTTTAGATAAAATAAAATTTAGTTATAACCCAAAAAGGCATTAACTTAGTTGTTGTTATTATTACCTCAAGACTCTCGAAATCTGTTAGTATAGCACTGCAAATATTATGGAGGTTCCACCTAGCAAACCTAGGAAGTCCTTCGGCAATCTGAGCTTCCATAACTCCGCTTTTTATATGCTCGGCAAACCAGATCTGAAAACACTAAATAATGTGGTCAGTTTTTTATGATACTTTCACATTATGCCTACATGGAAGGTTAGCCGTAGATTTGTTTCTTGAAACATTCAATGGTTCATGTCCATTGGATTTAGATCTAATGAAAACTACTTTTAACCCTTCTGGCTCTTTCATCTCTCTTTCATCCGAGAACAGTGGTAAAAAAATCTTAAATCAAAATCTCTTTTTTCTGTAAAATATTCTAATTTAACTAGTCTCCCTTTCTGTTTTCTTTTGTTCGTGATTTTTACGTTTCTCTGTATTTTTTTAATTGATTTATAATTGATGATTTTTATTGTTGTGATTCTTTTAGGAACCGTGTAAGAATCATATCTAAGAAAACAAGAAAGGAGAAGGAGAGAATAAGGATGAAAATGGAGTTGTTCCTACTATTTTGAAAGTGGAATTTTGATGGTTGAGCTCAGAAAGTTGTATATGAATCTCTAATACGAAGGTATTTCTACATAAGATTGATTTGTATGTTTACTTTTTTGGTTTTAGATTTTGTTCGGATTAATTATCTAGTTCTCAAAATTAAATAATTTGAAGCTGGTTCTCAAATTATTCTTAAAAAAAAAAGGTTCTCAAATTATTGTTTTTGGCACAATCATTTTTTTAATTTTTATTTTTGTCTTGTAATTCTGTGAAGGAGTTTGTAATGATCTTCCAGGCAACATCTTATTAAGCCTCTTGTATGAAGACTGAAATTTGTATAATACATCGGTTAATCAGTAATAATAGATTACCTTGGAAATTTGATGTAAACTCTTAATGGTGTATGTATTAACATGTGCCATATAATGCTAAATATTAATTAATTATTTCATAGAAACACCAGCATCACCAGAAGAGATTTGGAGTTAAATCACCGATCAGAATATGTATGATCAATCATTAGATCTAAATCCTACGGACTGGAAGTACTGAATCTTTCAAGACATAAATGGACACCTAATATAATACACAAATTTTTAAACAGAAATGCTACATACACCGAAGGTGTGTACTTTGGTGTGCATCTCAAGAAGATCTAAGGGCTGTTAGGGGCGCCCTGTGGTGATTAGCAGGGGATGGGCCAAAAAGGTGGGGCCCATCTCTTTTCCTCTCTCACAGTCTCTCTCCGCGGTATACACCGCACGGTGCATAAAGCATTTTTGATTTTTAAATTTACATTTACAACCAAAGCTAACGTTTCAGTCTAGCTGGAAGGACACATGGGATTCCACATATGACACGGTTTTGGCTTTGTCTAGTTACACGGTCTATTAAGAATTATTGACAAACAAATTACATTTTCTTTTTTTTTCGATTTTTAATTTTCAACGAAGTGGACCCGCAAAGTGTACTTCGGGGGAATCCAACGGTCCCACAACAACTCTAAACATTGGGATAGGGAGTGGGGCAGAAGTGGACCCCACCCCGCCACTCACAAAATACATCACGGTACACCTTGCGGTGTAAAATCTTGGTGGACCAATCATTTTTGTTCTCTCCGCATGCTGAGAGCAACTGCAGTGGCGCGACTATTACCAGATATTAAAGACCAAATTTTAGTTTGGTCCGTAGTGTGACGCTACGGTGGGCGAGTATATTTAGTTGAGCGGAGGTAAAATCTTCGTTTGGCTGTGGAGCGTACGTATAATCTTCGTATCGTTCAAGCGTTGATATAGTTTATGCCCGTCGAGAGGCGTTGGTATAGATTATGCGCGGTGTGGGGCGTTCATAAAGTTTACGCCTGCAGAATGGGCACACGTATAATGAATGCCCGATGAGGCGTATGTATAATCACCGCCTGATGTGTGGCGTATGTATAGTCACTGCCTGATTCGTAAATGCACCCAAGCTCAATTTTTGTCCTAAGATGGTCAGCTATTTATTTAAACGGATGTATATATGAAATTCTAAAGATACTTACAAGTTTCAAACCATCAAATCTTACTAGCCACATGACTGCCATTAATTCAAGGTGATACGGAAAAAATTAACTAGCAAAATCCACCATACACAACTATGCAGTGTGTCCAAATGAGCCTAATAAGACAAAGGGATGCCTACGTACATAGTCCAACTACGGTTTGTAAAAATGTCAAGCATAGATTCGTAATATTTCTGTAATTCTAGAGCTTTGTCTGACATAGATTCGTAATATTTATGTAACGCCAACAGTAAGAAAGGTTCGAAATCAGTATGGGGCGGAGGTATTAGGTTCTCCTGACATCAGGCGTGAACTTTATGAACGCCTGATTGAGGCATAAACTTTATCACCGCCTGATGTCAGGCGTAAACTTTACGTTCGCCTCATTGGGGCGGGGTGTATATCAACGCCCGATATCAGGCGTAAACTTCAGCTAGGCTCCATCGGGCGTAGATTTCAGCAACACATGTTCGTGGGACGAAGATTATATGTGTGCTTCATGTCAAGCGTAGATTATATAACCGCCCGTTTAGAAACGAAGATTATATCAACGCTCGACTATATTTGGGTTTAGTCTTAGTCCCAGACCAAATATAGTCTGGGATTTGGGTTTAGTCTGGGATTTGATCGATAGTACGTCCCACTACGTCTCCTTCTTTTACCAAATATTTGGGTTTAGTCGCCCACTGCGGTTGCTCTAAACGTACCAAAGAAGGGTCTTGACTCTTGTCCCTAGACTAGGGAAAAGCATCTGTGAGAAGTCTGATAGTTGGAACTTGGAAACTTTGAATTATGCATAGACTCTATACTTAATGACCGATGACCGAAATCAATTTGCACCGTATTCTCGGGACCATAATTGACCGTCTCTCTTAGGACCATAATTGACCGTCTTGACAGTTATAAATATCTATTAGTGTGGTGAAGAGTGCTTGGAATAGCATTTCCGCTATTAAATAGCGATAAACTTCACATTTTAATTGGGTCGACCGAGCGAAGCAAGGGAGGACCATTATATAACTTTTTTTTTGTAAATTGTAAGTGATCAATTGACACAAAAAGATTGGAAATGGTCAGGGGCGAAAAACCAAAAATGTCCATCACCTTTAGTCAAATTAGTATAACTCCTTATATATATCATTGCATCATATCTTTTCAGGGGTCTAATTGAAAATCAAACTATAATATAACATATCTAAAAATCCGTGCCTTTGAATCTTACATATTTTATCTTGTTGAAAAGGTTATAAAAAAATCTACGCAGTAAATACAAACAACAATATCAAATATAGAGTTTTTTCGAAAAAATCGGGGGTATTTAACATTTTAGGCACAATTTTAGAAAATTAAACATATATCCTATATATGAAGATCCAAATATTATATTCCCTCCGTCCAAATTAGATTAGCTGGTTAGTTTTAAATTTTGTCCTATAAATTGATTAGTTATCTCTCTAATCAAGGGGTTATTTCTAAAACTACCATTTTAATTGATGCTATCCCGCACGACTTAGCGGGATGCCTTCCCGCAAAAGCGGCTTCTAAGTCGTTAGGTCACTATGTCCCACAAGATCCAAAAGCCTTGAACCCTTTAGGGAAAATGGTGGGTCCTAAACTGAATGCAAATCTAGCCATTTTTTTGTTAACCAATATCACTAATTCACCCCTAGTTATTGGATGTCTTCTTACAGTACAATCAATCACATGCTAATTTGATCAACTAGCTAATTATTAATCATATCTCAATTAAGCACAGCAAGAACAACAACATGAACATGAATTAACTCAACATAATTAAAGGTTTCATCTAGACCCTAGCAGATGAAATTAGAACATACATAAGATGATTAAAACACAAATTGAATTTAGATAACTAATTGGTCCAACTGAAATTGGATAATTTGTTACATTACAGTTGCCCTATTTATACACCAATTTCTTCTCAAATATTAGAATTTTGATAATTAGAAAGCAACCACGCACTCAAAACTCATTTTTCGACAAACCCCTTCTGCAATTCTACCTGCAACTCTTGATTTGATGTTTTCTTTTTCCATTGAAGATAACCCTAGCTCTTTCTCTCTCAATCATAGCTTCTAGGGTTACTGTTTTGGGAGAGAATCTATGATAGAGATAGAAAGAATCTAGATGATAGATTGATCGAAAATTATAAACCGAACACACCGTATCGTGTGTCTAGAGGGTGGGACCCATTTTTTAAAATTCTGCCCATTCACTATTGTAGGACCAGAATATCGCTACAACGCTATTCCTGCGATATTAACAACGTTTTTGCGAGCGTCACAGCCAATTATTTAACAACGTTTCACGAGCGTCACAGAATATCCAAAAGAAACTGACGATGGAAGAAATAAAAGAAGAATATGTTGATCCTGCGATGGTCATCATTCTTGCGATAGAGAATATTGTAGCGATCGCGATGAGAACGCAGAATAGATCCGAAATAGGAGGAAAACTTAGATGTCATCCATTATGTAAATCCCTATATAAAGGGCTCGATAGATCCAGAAAAGGATGATGTATTTTTGAGAGCTGAAAGAGTCTTGAGGAGAGAGAAACTTCAAGAGAATATTTGTAATCTTGATTCCTTCCAATTCTGTAAACATTTCTGAAATTTGAATAGTAAAGTGTCATTTAAATCTTTGAAGTTTAATTGATTTCCAATACATTTTTATAGAATCTTAACAAGGGTGTAGTGTGGGAATTCCTGCAACTACATTTTTGCGCCCGAAACAGGGATTGAATTAACAAAAATTGAAGAGAAAGTGAAGAAGAAGATAAGAATTGCTCAAGATTAAGGAAATCATTAAGTAAATTGGTGAGATAATTGAAGGGAGAATGATCAGAATCAAAGAGGATTGTAGAAAATTGGAGTGTGATGTGGTAACAAGAACAATGATTGATAGAATTCATGAAAATATTAAGGGGAAGATACACAAACGGGATTTTGAAGGAAGGAAAATTATGACGGTGGAAAAAATATCACCATTGAAAGATTGGGAAAAGCAAGAAATCACGTTTACAGCAGTAGAAATACCAGAAGAAGATCTAAGTTATACATCTCCATTGGTAGTCACAGTAACCACTATACCAATGAGAAAGGAGAAATCAATAAAATATGTAGAAGAATGGGCTATGAATAGAACTTTGGTGGACACATGAAGTTCTGTAGACATGATATTTTATCATACTTTCAAGAAAATGGGATATAAGGATGAAGAAATGTCTTATTCAACATATCATGTTCATGGCTTTGGAAAGACATTAACAAAACCTAAAGGCGAGATAATGGTACGAATTCCATTATGGGAGATTGAAACACAAGTAAGGTTATGTGTGGTAGACGTGGAATCACCGTATAACATGATTTAGGAAGACCATGGATACACGCAATCAAGGTTGTAGCATCAACGTTGCATCAATGCATCAAATTTCCTATACCCAGTGGAATTGGAGAAATTAGAGGAGACACAGATTTTGCGAAATTGTGTTACCAAATTGAAGTAAGAAATTGTGAAGAACGTCCAAAACTGCGAAAAGCACGCAGAAAATTGGTGAGAGAAACAAAAAAGGAAGAATAATTTAAAGTTTACATGATAAGAGCAAAAGAAGGAAAAGGAATACCCAGTGAAATCCCACAATAAGGAGATGAACTCGCGAGAATTATGAAAGCACCAACACCAATGGGAGAACCTGAAGCCAGTTATATCAGTTATAGAACCAACAAAGGAAATAAATATTTGGAGTAAAGAAGAGCCTAAAATGCTGAAAATTGGGACTAGAATGGAGGCAGATAAGGAAGAAAGAACTATAAATCTTTTGCGAGAGTACGCAGATATATTCGCGTGGAGCATGGATGAGATGCCAGGGATAGACCCGTCAATAGCATGTCATAAATTAGAAATGAACAAAAACATAAGACCATTTAAGCAAAGAATAAGGAAGATCGCAACAACATATCATTCTCAAATAGAATAAGAATTACAGAAGATGCTCGACGCAGGAATTATAAGGCAAGCAAAATATCCAGAGTGGATTGCAAAGAAGAATAAGGGGATAAGAATTTGTATAGATTTCACTGATTTAAACAAGGATTGTCCAAAAGATAGTTTTCCATTACCAGATATTCCACAGATGGTTGAATCAGCAGCAGGAAATGCTAGAATATCATCGTTGGATGGGTATAAAGGATATAATCAAATCCCTCTCGCTGAAGAAGATCAAGAACATACCGCATTTTTTTCTCCAAGAGGATTATATTGTTATACAAAGATGCCATTTGGCTTACGAAATGTTGGTGCAACGTATCAACGAATGGTGGAGAAGGTATTTGCAAAGTGGATCCACAAAACATTAGAAGTGTATGTAAATGATATGCTGATCAAAAGCAAAGAAGCTGACAATCATGTGCAAGATTTGAAAGAGATTTTTGATCAAATGAGGCAATTCAATATTAAAGTGAATCCTGATAAGTGTACTTTTGGAGTAACTTCAGGGAAATTTTTGGGGTATATTGTATCAAAAGAAGGAATACAAGTTGATCCAGAAAAGGTACAAGCAATTCGAGATATGCCAACACCTGAGACGGTAAAAGATGTGCAAAAATTAAATGGACTCTTAGCCTCGCTGGGAAGGTTCATTTCGCGATCTTCAGACAAGTGCAAACATTTTTTCGATATACTCAAGAAGGGAGCAAAATTCAAGTGGACTGATGAATGCGAAAAAGCTTTTCAAGGAATAAAAGAACATTTAATGAACATAACTATTTTACAGAAAGCAGAACCGGGAGAAGAATTATTGATTTATCTTGCAACAACCACATATGCGCTAAGTGCTGTGTTGCTGCGAGTAGATGCAGGGGTAGAAAAACCAATTTATTACATTAGTAAAACATTCAATTCTGCAGATAGAAATTATTCAAAGATTGAGAAACTAATTCTAGCATTGGTACATGCAACTTTCAAACTTCGCATCTATTTTCAAGCACATAAAGTCAAAGTGTTAACGAAAGTGCCAATTGAGTCAGTAATGAAAAATTCAAAGAGATCAGGCAGAGTTGAGAGATGGAATGCACAAGTAGGACACTTTGATATACAATATGAAATTTTATCCTCGCCAAAATCACACGTCATCGTAGAGTTCTTAGCTGAATTTCCTTTAGAAGATGATGAAGTTGTGGAGGAGATGATGGATGTAGAAGAGGAATGCGGAGATCCAAAAGAGCTATTAACAGAACCCAACATATGGGAAATATTAGTGGATGTATCATCCAACGGAGAAAGAAATGGAATTGGAGTTTTTTTCATATTGCCAGAAGGAAAGGAACAGCTTTTTCATTTAGATTAGAATTTGCATCCACTAATAATGAGACAGAGTATGAGGCTGTGATCCATGCTTTAAAATTTGCGATAGAAATGAATTTGGAAAATGCCAGAATCACCAGCGATTCACAATTGGTTATTCGTCAGATAAAATGAGAGTATGCAACAAATGAACCATCCCTGAGAAAATACAAAAGACTCGTTGAAGAATTATCTGCGAAAATTCCAAAAATAAAATGGAGACACATATCAAGGAAAGATAATAGGCTCGCAGATGCTTTCTCTTTCATATCTAGTATGATGACAAATCCATTGGCGAGGTGCATAAAAATTCAAACACTTTCATTTCCATCGATAAACAAAGAATAAGAAGAGACAGATGTAATGATGGTAGAAGCTGGCGAGGGAGAACCCACGAGCAATATCACGGATTGGCGAGCAGATCTTCATGCATACTTGGCGAAAGGAGAAATTCCAAGAAATAGATTAGAAGCACACAAGTTGAAAAGTAGGGCAACCAATTATGAGCTAAGAGATGGAGTGTTATATCGCAGATCTTTTAATGGACCATCGCTAAGATGTTTGACGAGAGAAGAAGGACAAAAAGTATTAAAGATGTTACATAGTGGTGACGCTGGTAATCACAGTGGAGGAAGATCTTTAGCATATAGAACAAAAATGCAGGGTTATTACTAGCCGTATATGCATGAGGATGCAAAGCAACTCTCAAGGCGTTGCGAGGATTTCCAGCGATACGGAAAAAAGATACATGCACCAGGAGCACCATTATCATCTTCAACAAGTGTATGGCCTTTTGGGAAATGGGGGTTAGATATTGTGGGACCATTTGTACCTGGTTCTGGACAAAAAAGATATATGATTTTCACAACATATTATTTCACAAAATGGGGAGAAGTAAAGACAGTACAACATATTCGCGATAAAGATATTTTTACATTCATCTTTGAAAATATAATCTGCAGATTTGGGATTCCAGCACAATTAGTATCTGATAATGGAAAGAAATTTGAGGGACATAATATAGAATTGTACCCAATGCATTTAAGATAAAATGTGGAAAGTCTACTCCTTTATACCCACAAGCAAATGGTCAAGCTGAGGCAACTAATAAAATAATCGCAGATATCTTGAAAAATAAGTTAGAAGGATACCACAGAGCATGGTTTGAATAGGTGCATAATGCAATATGGGCCTACAATATAACTAGACGAGAAGTTACTGGAATGTCACCTTTTTGTTTGACATATGGAGTTGAAGCCGTGTTACCAATAGAAGTCGCTATTCCTACAACAAAAAGGGAGGCTTGGGAAAGAAATCTAAGTGCTGGAATGATTTTAAATAAATTGGATGAATTAGAAGAAAAAAGAGAAAAAACTTTGCAACATATGGAAAATTACCATCGAAGATTAGCTCGTGAGTACAACAAACGTGTTAAGAAACGTGAATTTCAACTTGGAGATTTAGTGCTGCGAGAAACACCAAGTTATCAATGAGAGAGTGGTGGAAAATTGGAGAGAAAATGGGATGGACCATATATCATCAAAGAGATAATTGGAACTGGGGCATACAAACTAATGGATCCTGAAGGAAGAGATGTTGGTCAAAAACTCGATAGACCATGGAATAGATTATTTCTGAAAAGATATTATCAATGATGTCTTCTACAAGATAAGAGATATTGGTATGTTATATGATGAAACATGTAATAAATTCTTCTATCTCTATTTAAAACTTAAAAATTCTTCTGATAACAAAGCACAACAAAAACAACGAGCATTATCGCAAGAAAAGCGAATACAAATTTCGCAGAGATTAATAGAATGGGACGAACCTTTATGGCGTGCACCCTAGTTCGCGAATAAAATTTTGCAAGAGGCAAATGTAAGACCTAATAGCACGTAATAGGAGGGGGTATCTCTTGACATGATTCAGGGGTAAGGTTATACCGCTGCTGGATCCTGAGTCATGCATATGTTAGGGTTAAAGAAAACCTATCCTGGAGAGAGATCTTGGATTTCCAACTATATATGGTTATACCCTGGTTGGACGACCGAGAATCTCTTCCAAGAAGTGCAAAGTATGACCAAGGCGCCGAGGTACACGGTTGAGCCAAGGGTGCCAAGGGAGTACGAAACTCCCTTGCCATTCTTGGTAAGTCTTGGCTATGATGCACTTGGCCTGAAGAAAACCCCACTTAGGGTGCAGTCTTGTAACTATAAGCCATATAGGCATAAAGGACAAGAGGCTGAAAAAACAGTTGGTTGTTGGTAAATCTGGATGGGAGGAGCTAGTCTTGTATGGCCGATGTGCCCTCCTTGAAGGGGAAACCAGGGGGAAGATAAGGGCGGCACCCACCATTAGGGAGCTGATAAGTGTCTTAAGACGACAATGTCATGGGGCTTTATGATCGCAAGAACATTTAGGCCTATCATATTGTCGCGTGACATAAATGATACAGAGGCAACAAGCCATGAGAGAAATGTTAAGATGAGATCAATGGGTTTTTACATGAAAGTGTAAAGACGTCCTGCGATTTCATCGCAAGAAGGCAATGTCATAAGGTTAAATTCTTGCAAGAGAGTTTATGCTTATCATATTGTCGCAAATATTTTGAAAGAACATGGATAAGACAAAATCAAAGGGTCTTTACATGCAAATGTTAATAAATCCTGCGATTTTGTCGCAGAAAGAAAAAGTTTGGCAAAATAAGACCTTTAATTAGGAAGGAAAAATAAGACCAAAAGAATAATCTTACCAATTAACTATTATATTTTAAGATTTCAGGAAATATTCATTCATCGCAGAGCAATGTATAATAAGCCAAATTCTTAACATTGTAGATTCCTTCAGAATTTTTCAGAACATCGCAGCGGTATTCATTGCATCGCAGATACAAATAAAGGTAAAATTCACCATTTCAAGAAAGATAATAAAGGGAAAATAGGGGAATGGAGAAGTAACATTTCATTATCTTCCTTGAAAATATTTCAAGTAAACTAAGTTGAAAGTTAAATTCTAAAAAGGTTTCAAAAGTTACATCGCTCGCAAGAAAGAAGAAGGAAAACAAAGAAAAAATAAAGTTCAAGCCTCGCCAAATTCATTATTCTTGCTCGTCAGATTTATTATTCTTGCCAGAGTTATCAACTTCATCAGCATCCTTTTCACCACGAGTTTCTTCTTCTTTTGATTCTTCATCAGCGATTAATTCACCACTTGCAGTTACTTCTTTGAGAGGACTTCTTTCTTCTTCTTCACCATCTTCTTGGGAGATATTTTCTTCATCATTAGTGAACTCTAAATCTTCATCCATGGGAAGAGGAATTTCATCATCATCAACCTTTAGAGGAGGAACAGATACATGAGGGAGAGAATTGGAGAGCAGAATCTCGTTCAAAAGAACTTCAGCACTGAGGTGGACCTTGCGAAGGAAACCTCTATCATGATTCCTAATCTCTATATTTTTAAAGTACTCAAGATAATCAAGTCTTCTTTCTGCTTTGTCGCGGGCTTCAAGATAATTGGAAAGAAGAGACTTGTTCTCTTTGAGAACTTTATCCAATTTGTTGGTAAGATCAGCAATGGTAGAATGAAGACTTCTTTCAGATTCTGCGAGTGAAAGTGATAAAAGATCATTTAGTCAAAGATTTTGCAAGAAATATAACACAAAAATTAACAGAAAAGTCAATAAGAGAGAGGCAGTCAATTGACTACCTTCCTTCTGCGAGGTTAAGTTTTGAATTTATGAAAAGAAACAGTTTTCCCATTGATTCATATCGTCATCGAATTTATCTCCAACCACACCCTTAAGACGAGATTTCATGTTTTCTTCTCTAGTGCGTAGATACAGGTTTTCCTTTGCTAGTAAAGAATGAGATTCCTTCAATTGAGAGCACTGGTCTTGAAGCTCGCCGTCCTTCAAACTAAGAGTTAACCTACCTTTGATAAGTTTATCCTTCTCAGCAGCGGATGATTCAGTTACTTCCTTAAGCTCATGTTTAAGGGAACGAAGAGATTGCTCCTGATTATCGTGTATCCTTTGAAGATTACTCAGTTGCTGTGAAGAAATCGCCATCAAGGTTGAAAATCTATGTTTTTCTTGGGATAAAGTTCTATTTTCATCTGATAAAGATTCTACCGCCATGTTAGACTTGGTTAACAAATATGAGAGACGAGAAACCTCATTACTTAATAAACTTTGATTTCGCGATAAATGATTATTCTCATTAGTAAGATTATCTATTTGATCAATCGAATATATATGAAGATTATCTAATCTATTATACTGGTCCATCCAAGAATCTCTTTCGAAACGAGCTTCATCAGCAATGGATTCAAACTTAAGTCTCTCCATGAAATGAGTCCGATTTGAAACTAATATATGAATCAAGAATTTAAGAAAAAGACTTGAGTACAGAAGATATAAAAGTAAAACATAAAAACAAAAGAGCAGAGGCAAGAAAAATGTACCTTTCAGCTCGTCATTTTTTCTGCGAAGATTATCGCAGTCTAGAGAAGAATTGCGGAGCATATGATTCAAAGTATCACATTCAGCAGTTTTAACTTGAAGGATTTTCCTCAGAGCTTCAATCTCATTTTCCAAAGATGCTCGTGAAGCATTACAATCAGAGCCAAAATACTTGAGAAGAGTCTTGCAAGCTTCCTGTTGGAGAGGGTCAATGGAAGACTTTCTAGCATTGTCTAAAATGTTAGACAAGATTTTAAAAGCAACATGAACACCTGTAAAAGTTTAGTTTGATGAAGGAAGGGGTATAGAAGGTGAAGTAGTAATGAGAGCAAGTTGACGATCATTTGTGATGGTTGAGTTGTCAGGAGGAGGAGTATGGGAAAAACAACAGTTGAAGGCCGTAAAGGACTATAAGGAGTCTCAGTCACAACAATTTTAGAAGCCTAATTTGTCAAAGGGTCAGAAGAAGTAGAAGTATGGACAACGATATTCTCGCAAACAGAAGAAGAAAGATTTAGTTGCGACGATGTGGGAGTAATCCTCACGGATGTTAACATGGGCATAATGAGATCTTCCCCAAGTGTCTTAAAATGGCGAGATCTCTTGGGAAGTTTAACAGGGTTCTCGTCATTCTGCGAATAATAACTCAGATAAGAAACAGAGGCAAAAATATTGTTATTAAAAAATAGAGGGTGTTTCTTACTACCTTATCATTCGCAGAACTCCTCTTCTTCTTTTCTACTAGTCTTTTGCGAGTATTAGGGTTTTGAATCGTGGATTGTGTGTTAGAGATAGTTCCGCTGAAAAGAAGACATAACATGGAAGTTATGAAGAATCAAATAAGAAAGATTGGAGAATAAAAGTTAAAATTGGCTTAAATAAATGTCATAAGTCAAGAAACATACCTTGATGACTCCATTAGAACAGTAGAAGAAGAATATGAAGAAGAAGAAAAGTTGCAGACGGAAGATGAAGTAGACAAATGAAGAAGATGAAGAAACGGAAGAAGAAAATTAGTTTTGAAACTTAATTCTACCTTTTATAGGCAAAAGGGGGTGGACCTATTGAGCAGAGACGTGCCAATAAATGGAGGAATTCACAACACGTGTAGGAAAGGCTAGATTAACGGAATCTTGTCGAGGAGAAAGTATTAAAAGGGAAAGGAGTTGCGAGGGTAATAAAGAATATTGGTTCTCATGATCTTCTCTTCTTCGCAAAAAAGACATGAGAAGAGGCAAGATGTAGGACCAGAATATCGCTACAATATTATTCTAGCGATATTAACAACGTTTCTGCGAGCGTCACTGCCAATTCTTTAACAACGTTTCACGAGCATCACAGAATATCCAAAAGAAACTGACGATAGAAGAAATAAAAGAAGAATATGTTGATCCTGCGATGGTCATCATTCTTGCGATAGAGAATATTATAGCGATCGCGATGAGATCGCAGAATAGATCCGAAATAGGAGGAAAACTTAGCTGTCATCCATTATGTAAATCCCTATATAAAGGGCTCGATAGATCCAGAAAGGATGATGTATTTTTGAGAGCTGAAAGAGTCTTGAGGAGAGAGAAACTTCAAGAGAATATTTGTAATCTTGATTCCTTCCAATTCTGTAAACATTTCTGAAATTTGAATAGTAAAGTGTCATTTAAATCTTTGAAGTTTAATTGATTTCCAATATATTTCTATAGAATCTTAACCAGGGTGTAGTGTGGGAATTCCTGCAACTACAACCATCTCGATGTTTAGAACGCTTGCATCTCTATTGTTTATTTCCTCTCGGTGCACACACGGTGCTTAAATCACGGTGTGTGTATGATTGATAGCATAGAGTGGCTGATAGGGTGGCTGTGTTCAGTGGTGGTCGGTAATGGATGTGATGGAGGGAGAATGAAGTGACCGACATTTTGCAGATGGAGAAGAAGAGTACGATAGGAAAGGGGGTGTTTGGATTAAGGGAAAAAAAGGCAGGTGCTTCAGTGTTGGGAGGAAGCAGCGAATGTTGATGTCTCAGGAGGAGAAGACGTTGGATGATCAACAGCTGGATTGAATCTAACGGCTCACATTAGAAACAGGTTTGGGTCTTGGTTCTTATCCCTTCTGGGCTTATATCTTCTTCAAAGATAATATCTCAATCCCACTTCTAGTCTTTGAGACATGAAAGCAACATTCTTCACTTGCGGATGAGGTGCAAAAGATATTCTTCACTCGCTGCTAAGGTGCAGAAGATATTCTTCACTGCTTTCCAGCGGTGGCCTTTGTTGTCTCTCTTCCAGTGTCGCCAATTCTCCGCTTCTTTTGGCTTCTCTATTCATCGAAGCTTTATTTAGAACCTAAAAACACAATATTAATTAGTACAAGAATTTATTCTTGAAAACAATGAAAATACAGAATTTGGGATAATATATGATTTTAACGCGCAAAAGATGAGTTAAATGCCAATAAAAAAGGTGTAGAAATATGCACTTTTTGGCACTCATCATTAATATAAGAAATATATATAATTTGATAGTCATGTTTATATTCGTTACATAGGTGTTTTAAAATGTTTTGCAACGGTATAATGTTTACAAAAAAAACGTGTTTTAAAAGTTAAATAATTTCTAAATTTTACTTGTTATTATCCATAAGGGTATAGTTGTGAGAAAATACTTAAACATACTCCCATATCCTCCTTGGATTAAATTTTTTACAACTATAACTAGCTCATCTAATTTTTGACGAGAAAGGATCGCCTCAAACTTTTATTATCACACTATCTCACATGTTTGGCGTCATTTTTGCGAATAAAATCAAACCGTAATGGATTTGAAGCTAATAAAATCAAACTGTAATCAAACCATAATGGATTTGTTCACTTCTCTTAATGGGGGAAGAATAAAAACAAACAGTGGATAGAATTGTGTATGCTGAGCTATGCTCCCCAATTATATGCTTCTGTTTTCGTTTGTTTGTAAGCTTAGTTGGACTTTACTATTAGAAACCTATGAATGGATAGTTGACTCAGGTTTTTTAACTCAATAGTGTGCTTAGGTTGCCTCAATGCTGCTAGATCAATGTTTTCTATGGCACTGCTAGAGCAAAATTTTCTCCCAGACGGTAGTTTAAAAAAATTGTTATAAAGAAAACGTCTTTTCTGATGGATTACTAGTAAGCATCAGATAGAGTGAGACCGGGGAGAAAAGCGTACGTCTCGTCTTCTCCTAAAAATAATTATTCTCTCCTTCCTCGCCCATCTTCCATACTCTCACAAAATCATTATCGTTTAATCTTATGAAAAAGGAGTTATCATCAACAAACAAGTAGGAAACCTGAAGACGCTACTGATCCCAAGTTTTCCAAATCAACTGAAAAAGGTAAACGGAAAGCTGAAATCACTGAACCTGATGAAGAAATCACTGAATCTTTTGAGATAAATCCATCAATAGCCAGAAAAGGGTAATAAGTGTTGATCTAAACTCAATCCCATTACTTTATTTTGTCCTAAGTTTGGTGTAATAGGTTAGAGTATTAAACATGGTGATTTTCAGGGTTTTAGACGTCATGTTGCAAGCCTTCAAACTCATTCATTTTTAATGAGAGCTCTCATCCCAGAGCCCTTTCTAAGAATGAATGATTAATATGTCTATCCCCAGCAATAATAAAATAGCAAGAAACATCAGAATCATAGTGGCATACTTTCCTTACCAAGAACATGACCACTATGCCCATATGAATTTTACTTGCGTTTGATGTTGTTGTGGGAAATGATCCCTATATATAGGGGTAGGACAGAAGTGGGTCCTACCCTCTCTTTCACAAGGTGCAAACTCGGTGAGTATTCTTCGGTGGATAAAGTATTTTGAATTTATATTAATATGGCCGGAATTAAACCAGAATCATTACAGAGTTTGTTAAGATCTACAACCATCATCAAAGTTAAAAAAACATCCCCCCATTCTTGACTGAGACTCCTACCATTACAATTTTTCCAACCATACAAGAGACCCAATGGATCAAATCCGTATCATTCAAAAGCAGTTTTAATATGTTATTTTTGAATATCCCCTCACACGAGATATTTTGTTCTAGAAAAACTAACGTGGCAACATATGGTGTATTATCTTATAATTCAGGCTTCAGCAGAATAAGAAAGGAAAAGAAAAGAAAAGGCTGCACCTATTTCGAAATCTCCTCTCTAAGGAAAGGAAAAACACACTCTTGAACAAGATTTGGTAAGTAGCGTAAGCGATGATGCGGATATTGTAAGTTTGTTGAATAGTGATGATAATCCTATGAACAGTGATCAGAATCCCCTCAACTATATTGAATCAGAAGAAGAAGAAGATTATGATGCGTATGTAGCACGTTGGGTTCCAAAAAAGGTGGTTGAACATGGATATGAAATTAAAGAGGAAGAAGCAAAACTTTTTATCAGGGAATCAGATGAAAATGGCGACCACATAGGTCCAACTAGAGATGCACATGAACCGGCCCGGAACTCGTGTACCGTCCTCTGTACAGCCTTAGGTCCAACTGAGGGGAAGATAAAAGACAAAGTTGCTGAGAAGTAGGGAGGCGATGATGATGCCGAGACGAAGTAGTTGAGGGAGTGGAAGAATATGACGACATCAATGAGATTGATCCCTTTTCATGTCTCTATCTGTTTTTTTTTTTTTCGTGGTTAACTCTTAATGTCTCTTATGTGTTTCCGTTTGTTGTCATTGGCTGTTTTTAAGTTATTATTTTGGACAATATTATGTAGTGATGTCCATTGTTGATCCCTACAAAAATCACGAGTCACCCGTAATACCTGGTTATTTGGATCTCTGGATCTTCACTTGCTTCTTCATTTTGACCATCTTTTTAAACAAATTTACTGAATTCTACATGCAAAACAAACAATTGAATAATGTGACGGAAACTTCACATAATTTAAATCAAACAACCAAAACAAACACCATAAATTAATTAAAGCTGTAAACCGTTAGAACTTCATACTTGTGAAAAGTTAGTGCAGTGGTTGGAGGGTGTTGATGGATCAGTGGGTGCTGGCTTCGATTCCTACTACTTCTAATTTTAACTTTGGTTGATCATGAGTTTTGATATTAGAATGTGCTCATTTTTCATGGGTATGTACTATGTAAAGCTTTGAAATGTGAACATATCGCCGAAATATTAGCTTTGAATACGTTATCCTTTAATTTTGATTCACAAACAATACATCCAAAATGTGAGTGATGAGTGTCAAATATTGCGTATTTCTACATCTTTTTATTGGCATTAAACTCATCTCATGTGCTCTAGTTCTCTACTTTATCCCAAATTCTGTATTTTTACTCTTTTCCAGAGTAATTACTTTTACTAATTTATTTTGTGTTTTTAGCCAATAAAAAAAGGGGGATTTTGTGTTTCCCCCTCAAAATAAATAGTTGTTTTGCATTTCCCCCTTTATAAATTCGTAATAGGTAAAATCCCCTTTCTGTTATAACGGCCGTTAGCACTTAATTAATCATGCACGTGCAACCAACGTGTATATTATTATAAAATATTAAATCATTGAGATCCGGAAAACAAACTTTAATATAACATATCTAAAAATCCGTGCCTTAGAATTTTATAAATTTTATCTTGTTGGAAAGGTTATAAAAAATTCTACGCAACGAGTATAAATAACAATATCAAATTTAAAATCCATCATCGGATTCTTCTTCGGTCGGCCCTTCCACCGTGGCAACGGTTGTACTAGTATACCCCTTCAAGAGTAGGATACACAAAGAGTTATAGTAATTTGACTAAAAGGGAGGGATAATCTTGTCTAGTGAAAAAGTAACCAAAAATAAACCACATGGAAATCAAATTCAATCTTTTTATCAAAATTATTAGGTTCATTTTACAAAAAAGTGGCCATAAAAAGGACTCCCTCCCATCGGGCCCTCCGGTCGGTCGGCCCAATTATTATAAAATATTAAATCATTGAGATCCGGAAATACCCTTTAAAAGCCTAACATGTGGTGAGATCCAACAAAATAAGATGGAGATTGCGACAAAGATAGAAAGATCATTTCATCCTCTCCGTCTCCGTCGACTTCTCTGCAACTTCAGTGCAAGTCTACAAGACCACACACAATCCGAATCCAGGATCTCACTGTGCACAAATTAATCAATCGGGTGTAATGGAAACATTTAATGTTCTCAAATGGGTAATCCCCAGATCGGTAAAGTCAAAAACCAGATGGATTTCTCTTTATTCTAAGTAGGAATTGGATTCGGTTACTGAAGGGAGCATGGAGAATCTTTTGATTTGTGAAAACAAGTTAAGGTGGGGACATGGGTGCTCTCCTAATCTCCGAATTAGGATTGATGGGTTTGCTAAAGAAGGTTAGAATCATATTGAGATGTCCCTTAGACTGTTCGATCAAATGAATGAAAAAGTGATCAGTGCCTTCGTTGAAAAATTGGAATTATAAGGAATTGATTTAAATTTGTCTTTGATTACGGTGAAACGTTGTTTGTTTAGGATTTACTTTTGGGATTTTTGATTTTGGTTACAGAGATTTTGCAGACTTGTAAACGATCGTGGATCTTTGGTTTCCGTAATGGTCCGTAGTCTGACTGATATGGATATCGGAGCCGACGAGGATGATGATATATTTTTTTTTGAAGCATAGATGATGATACAATGATACGGGTTATCTGAATCAACAACTCTCTCTCTTCTCTCTTTTGGGCGATTTCTAAGCCGCTCCAATAACTATCAATAGCCACCAATAACCACCGCAACATTACCAGTAACCACCGCCTCGACGGTCAAATCCACCGTAACATTACCAGTAACCACCGTCTCGACGGTCAAATCCTCTGAAACTTTCAAACAACAACATATCCTAAGACCTTAATTTCTATCAAATCCTTTACACCTGTATCAAAGAACCATTTGACTACTTTGCTCAAAGAATCATTGCCTTATCCTGTTACTAAGTCTCCTTTAATATCAATTAATTTTCAGCGACATTTTCCTTGGATTCTTGTTCTGGGTGTTTGTCTGTGATTTTTGATTCCGTGACTACTATCCTTGTTTGGGATTATTATACTTGCTCCCGTGATTCTTATCCTTAATCTTGCTCCCGTGATTCTTATCCTTAATCGATTCCGTGATTCTTATCCTTAATCTTTCTGTTTCTTCTAATCCTTTTTGGTTTCATTTGTAGTCTAACTGCTTGTTGAAATGACAAAAAGTGTGAACACGCAAATCACGTAGGCATCAACGTGTCCACAACCAATCTTCGCATGTACAGAGTGCATGCATTAAAGTACGAATATATTGTGAGATGCTGGGATAGATGTTGATTCATTGATTCTAAACCCCACGGGTTTTTCATGATCTCCTCAACATCCATAACGACAGATCTAAGAGATGCATACAAATATTAGGGTAGATCAATACGAAATGTAAATAAGACAAAGATTTATGTGGTTCGGCTCTAAGGCCTACATCCACAGTGTCCGAGGGTGATTCACTATGATGGTAAAAGATTACAAGATTAGTCGAAAGACTTTGGGTGATCATGGAACCCGAAGGTTAACGCTCATACTTACTCTTCCCTTCTTTCTCTCTAATTGTTCCCCCTCTCTCTCCAATTGTTCGACCCCCTTCCATGTAACAGGAAGGGTCATATATATAGCTCTTCTACGTGGGTCCCTTAGAAAGGAGCTGTTATAATTTTATCTTCTTGTGCTTTGTGCATATTCCGCGGACCTCTTGGTCATCCCGCGGCTTCTATGCTTCCTAAGATCATCACGATGACCAATCTCTGTCTCTCTCTCTTCCTAAGACTGGGAAAGAGCTGTTGTATCCTTATCTTCTTGTGTTCTGTGCATAGTCCGCGGACCTCTCTGTCATCCCGCGGCTTCTATTATTCCTAAGCTCATCACGCTGGCCTCCGCCTTTGTTCTTGTCGTCGTCCAACCGACACATGCCCTTCGCGCCAGGCGGTGTCAGTCCTTCCCTGTCGCGTCTGTCAGTGGGGCTTCACCTAGCCGTTGATCACATCTTGCCTCGTGAGGGGGTAAAGTGTAATAGGGAAGTTCTTTGGTGCTACGCGGGTATACCTTCCTTTGATGCTCCTTCATCTTCGATCACTTATCTTGACAGATGGCGCACTATCTAGACCCACGGATGATCATGTGTGTCACCCACCTTTGTGACGTGGCTTCCACGTGGGGATGCTAGTACACGTGGTGAGGGAGGTAAATAAGTGTATCTACAATTTGCCCCTCTTCTTGTGACTAGGCGCCAGCTATAGTTGGAAGAAGAACCGTGTGATATGTTTTTATCTCCCTCCTCATAACTTCTCCTAAAAAGGAGTTATTTGAATTTATTGTGCACGTTTCCCCGCATGTCATGACCGCCCCTTGGGTAGTGGGCGGTTTCTTCTCGGCGACATAAAAGAGGAGAGAATGATGGAATGTGAATTAAACTCACATTCTCTGTTTTATTCTCTCGCCCCATTTTCTTCTTTACCCTCTTAACTTCTTCTCGATACCATTATCGTTGCTTCTCATTGTTGTCGTTCTTGTTGTTGTTGCCGTCGTTTATTCTTTGCTTCCGCCGTCGTTGTTGTTCTTTGCTGCCGTCGCTGGTTCTTCGTACAACTATTGAGGTTCGGGTAGGGTTTTTGTCTCGTTTGTTCGCCATTTTTGTTCCTGTGGAGTTTTTGATTTTCTGGTGATGAATCGTGATGGGTTTTAATCCCATGCATGTCATGGAATCGAAGATTGCCCCTGCTGAACTGGGTGTTTTACCGGCTATGTTTTGATCCTTTTTAAGTGGGGTAATGAATTGAGAATTTAATCGGCGGCTGGTGAAACTTAGGGTTTTCTTCATGTTCTTCACTGTTCTTGAGATTTCCTCGTTTTTGATCTTCCTTGACTGACTAGTCCTCCTGTTTGTGTTTGTGTTCGCAGATATGTCGGATTATCCGCGGGTACCTTATCAAACTCCTCCGCCGAGTCCTCATAGATCTCCTCGGGGAGATTATCACATCAGGGAAGGGGCTTCTCCTTCCTCTGCTCAGGGTAACCCTCGGGATAGGCATCTATCCTCGCCTTCTATCCAGAGGCCTCCGTTCCAAAGAGGTGATCCGCCCCGGGGGTCGAAATACGCCTCGAGCCGTCCTAGAGATGAGTCTTCTAAGAGGCAGCAGACTCAAGACCGAACTCTTAAATGTGCGGCCTCTTCATACCATGCCTCCTTTGCGGGCTAATCTTCCTCCGTCTTCATCTGTGCCTAGCTCAGGCAGAACAACTAAGAACCAGCCCGCGAATAGGAAGGCCTCAGAGATGGAGTCTTTGGGAGACGTGGTTCCTCCTAAGAAGAAGGTAGCAGATTCTGCGGAAGATGTTGCGGGGGATGCTTATGAAGATGACTCTTCTGTCACATTTCGTCCCCTAACCATGGGTAATAAGAAGTTCACTTTCAGGCACATAGATATTGAATCCTTCAAAGTGAAGCACGGTCTTCATCACTTCCAAGTGAGTTTCTATGCCCCTGATAAAGACATAACTTACGAGATGGTGGTTAATTATCAGTACGATGCTTTTCATCTGTTGACGACCGTGGGCGCTTTTGAGGCTGGTCTGATGTTGCCTTTATATAAATCTGGTGATGATTTCTATTACCGGGTCTTATCTAGCCGCGGTACTGCTAAGAAGAGCCATAACCGTGGGGTGCATAAATTGACGGGAAATTACCTTCGTCATCTCCGAGAGTGCTATCTTCGTAGCAAGGGGCAAACGATGATGACCTGCTATGCTCCCAACTTAGAAGAGGAGAAAGGGTGGTATACTCCTGAAAACTTTAACAAATCCTTTGGAGATTATGTTAACAGGAAGACGCGCAAGCCGTGGTCTGTCAATCTGCGGAATATTGCTCCTGTTAAGGGGGAAATTCGCCTCTTGAGCGAAGTAAGTGACTCCAAGATGGCAAGGATTCCTGGTGCCGAAGGTCTTCCTATTCCTGCTGATGAGAGAATCAAGCGTGATCATGATTACGAATGGTCTTCCACCGTTATTGAGGTTGTTGGTCCGTGGGCCTATGGCTGGGTTCCTGGGCCACATGGTTGGCAACCTAGTGTTGACAGCTCCTACCGCGAAACCTCTCCTTCTCGTTACGCCCATTATTTCCCTTGGCATATGAGTTTCGAAGGTATGGATTTTGATTACTACCGTGATGTTGATGACGCGGACGAGGAGGGTAACTCCGACGCAAACCCTCTTCCGCGGAATGCTAGTGTTGCTAAGGTATGTTTGTGTTCTTCGTATATATGCCCCTTCCTTTTCTTAAGTAATATGGATTATGCCAAGGAAAGGTGATACTCAAGGTTATTTATTATTATGTCCCGCAGGTGGTTAGAAAGAAAAAGATCAACCCCAAGCAATCATCAAATTCTCCTACTGGAGAGACTCTACGCAGTTCGAAGATGTGAGCAGTCCAGTGAACGCTGGAGAGGATGTGTCCGACGAAGAGGAGCGGATTGAGACTTCTCCACCTTTGCAAGAAGGAGATATTGCTGGTGGCGGAGTTGGAGGTGGCGATGGTGGTATTGTTAATGAGTCCGCTGGTGGCGGAGTTGGAGGTGGCGATGGTAATCAAGTCCTCGGTGGTGATGGTGATCAGACCAGTGATGGAGCAAAATCTACTGGGGTTGTGGTCATGGAGGTCGGTCAACAGCAGACATTCATGGACAAGGGAAAGGGAGTTGCTTTTGTGGCTAGCAGTGGTCAGGACGTGGGTGCTTGTGGTGAGTTTTCTTTTGGTAATACTCTGTCCGGGGATCAGTCTTTTGATATGGCCGCGGCTATGGGACTCGTCTTGGATTTTAGTCTTCTTTCTCCTAGTGATGACTGGGATGTGCTTAAAGGTAGCGGTGGTGGTGGCGCGACAGCTGTGCCTAGTGCTGAGGTTCCTTTGGTTCATCCGGAGGGTTATGGTGGCACCTCCTCCGGTGTTGGGGGTATTTTGACGCAAGTTCAAGCTAGTGACGCACCTGGTGTGAATCCCTTGGGTTCTCCCTCTGATGATTTCCCGCAATCCTTAATCGCGGATGGTGATGATGCTGTCTTAGGTTGGCTTAGATAGAAGGGTTTGCTCGTCGTGCCGCATCCTGCCCCTGTGATTGAAGGGGAAAAGAGTTCGGACTCTTTTACTCGCCAGCATATGGAGTCGATCTCTGCGGAGATTGTAGATGTAGAGTGGGATAAGGATCTTGTGTCCAGCGGGGTTGATTTGGTGGTGAATCCTCCTTCTACTGTCGCTGGTATGATGGATGTTGCTGATGGGTACCAGTATAATTATCCTCAGCAGCGACTATTGGAGGTATGTCCCATTCTTCGTAACCCTGCTCTTACTTGGATATGTTATTTGAACTAATTTCTTTTTGATCCGTAGGTGATAAGGAGTGAGTATTGTAACCATACTCTATACCGGCTCTTCAAGGCCAAGTCTCTTAAGCTAGAGGCGAAACTCCGCCACCGTGAAGGAGTGCTTTCGAGCGTCGAAGCTGCGGCCTTTGCTAAAGATAGGGAGATAACTGAACTGAGGGATCTTCTTAAGCGCAAGGAACAACAGGGCGTGGATGAGGCTACGCTCCGTTCCGAGCTAGCTTTAGTCAAGGAAAAGTTAGAGGTTGCTGAGCAGAATTCTTCGTCCCTTTCAGGTTTGAACCTCCCTTACTTTGCTTTTCCGATGTTCCCTATATGTTCTGAGTCGTCTCCTTCTTCTCTCCTCCCGCGGTACTGTCTTCAGTGGGCGGAGTCCCTGAATTGATGTGGCTTCGTAGTGAGAGAGTTCGCCAAAAGGGGCGTATTCTTTGAGTTAGTTGAGAAACTTAAGAGCGAAGCAGTGAAATGGAATGCTCGCGCGGATGTTCATAACGCTATGGCCGAAGAATGGCGTCAGACAAAATTTAGTTGGGTAGATTTGCAAAATCGAAATGATCACGATCGTGAGTTGCTCAACGGGACTCTCTTATGGACGCGGGATAGGCTCGAGGAAGCCCGTGGCCAGATTTCCGCCCTAGAGGTTAGGCTTAATGATATGGAAGAAGAATTACGGCGAGCACGTTCTTCTCATCCCTCTGATGTGCGGGTTTATATGCGACGTCTTGCCAAGGAACGAGATGATGCTAGGGCGGAATCTGGCGCCCTTAGTAGTGCCTTATCCGCGTCTCGAACTGATGTGGCTCATCAGGCCGAGTATGAGAGGAACTTAGAGGTGACTATGTATCGTCTTAACAAGGGGTTAGAATCGAAGAATGATGAGGTTAACCGATATCATCACTCGAACTCAATGCTTCGAGATGATCTTAGCGCGAGTCAATATGCTCATAATCTCCTGCAGGTAGACTATGATAGGCTTTCGAATGAATATGATTATGCCGCAGAAGCACGAGACTCCGCGGTTAACCACTGTGAAGGTATATGTCTTCGTTATCGAGTGTGCTTCCTGTTGTATTTGTTATTACTCACTTTCTTCTAATATCTGCAGAGCTCCAAGGACAGCTTCAAGCTGCAAATGACAAATTTGCCGAAGCACAAAGCTAAAATAGTTCAATTGGAAGAGCAGGTTAGCTATCATCGGGGTCTGGCTTCGTCTCGAGAGGAAGCGATGAAGCATGCTACTGAGAAGGCGGAGCATCTTTCCCTTTCCCTAACTCAAGCTGAGATGAAGAGCATAGCTATAGGCTTCGTGGCGCGTAAGCAGTTGGCGGAGGAGATTAACAGGACTCTTGGTGAGATTGAGCTGGATCTCAAGAAGACCCATGGAATAAGCAAGAATTATACTCGGCGTCCCGTTCCTAGTCTCCCTTCAGGTTCCTCCGGCCCCTCATCTGGTGGTAGTGTTCCTTCGTCGTTAAAGGAGAAACCAGCGGATGGTGCTCCTTCCCAATAGATCGTAACTCGTATGTTGGGGATTGATCTCAGTTGCTTAATTTTCTTAGTGTTTTTGCTACTTTACTTGCTAGGTTCGTAATCAACCTCCCTGTAATAGATCAAACTTCAATGTGCAAATCTGAACTTGTATTTTGTTGAATTCGCGTCTATTTTTATAGATCCCTGTTAATATAGTAAGTAATTCCGTAAACTTTGTATTTAAACAAAGGCGTGGGATTAGTTCCAAATCCACGTGAATGGTTGCGTTGTCCACGGGATTGGTTTTGCTATCCGTGGATCTTGATTTGTAAGATTTGTTAAATTGTAGTGTTAATGCAATTCCGTAAGTTGGTGTCCTCGGAATCGTCTTGCGACCTGTCCACCCCGCTCGGCTAATTCTGGGCCGAGGATTACTTGAGCGGCGTGGGGGTCTAGCCGGCGTTCAAGAGTAACGCGGCTTATAATTATTTCTTGGGTATCTCGTTCCTTAGGAAGTCACCCCCTGGTCGTACACTTATAGACGCTTATGGGGGAGTACAAGAGATGGCATGTGTATGCGTTGTCCGGTTTGTTCCCGGTGTATCGTAGTGTGTATGTTCCGCGCTTTGTGCGAAACATTCACCTTATTGAAGTACCATGATAGTAACTGCACACAAGTTTACGTGGTTCAGCCCTATGGCCTACGTCCACGGGGTAACAATAGTATTGACACTTTATTAATATACGGAATGATTTTCAATGTACATTCGTATTCGGTTGTTTTGTTGATCTCTTTGTGTAAGGATAGGTATTGAGTAGTCTGAGTAAATTGAAGTGCTTATGGGTATATACATGTGTAAATTGAAATTCTTATGGGTATATACATGTGTCTCATACGGTGTTGGTTATGGGTATTGGCGAAGTAGGGTATTGAGCGCATCGAGATGCGTATAGGTAATGAGTAGAGTTGTGTCAATTGAAGATGAAAATTTGTATTGATTGAAAAGCTGAGGCGTGCTATTCCTCCATCAGAGATAGAAACATGCGGACTTGTAAGTCAACTTTCTTCTTCTGAAATGCATACGAAGGTGATGGATTATGGATAGTATGGCTTGAGGTATTTGGCATTCCACGGGTGCCTGAGTATTTCCCCTTTCAGATTACGTAGATAGTAGGAGCCATTTCCGGCTACGTCGTGTTTCACGTAGGGTCCGCCCCAAGTTGGTGCTAATTTTCCCCACTTCTTTTCTCGCTGGTATTGGGGAATAGTTCTTAACACATACTGGCCTTCTACAAAATTCCTAAGTTTTACTTTCTTGTTATACTCTCTGGCCAGCCACTGCGCCGGTAGTTTTCCATTTTTTGTAGTGCAGTCTCTCTTCTTTCTTCGAGGTCATCAAGCTTTTCTAACATCATGTCCGTGGTGAGGTTCTTCTCCCACGCTTCTGTCTTTGTTGTGGGTAGTAAAACTTCCGTGGGGATTATTGCTTCCGCTCCATACGTGAGTAGAAATGGAGATTCCCCAGTAGCTGATCTTCGAGTTGTCCTGTATGCCCACAGAACGTTATGTAACTGTTCACACCATCGCCCTTTGTACTCGTCTAACTGTTTTTTGAGGATGAGCGCTAGGGTTTTGTTTGTGGCTTCCGCTTGTCCGTTGCTCTGCGAGTATATAGGGGTGGACTTGTTTTTCCGAATTTTGAAAGTGTCGAACAGCAAGTCGATATTTTTTCCTTGTAGTTGTTGATCATTGTCGGAAACTATCTCCGCGGGGATGCCGAACCTGCAAATGATATTTTGAAATATGAAAGTGAAGACGTCTGAATCACGAATCCTCGCAAGTGCCTTGGCTTCTACCCACTTGCTGAAGTAATCCGTGGCCACTATTAGGAATCTTCTTTTCCCGGTTTCTGATACAAGCGGGCCCACAATGTCGATTCCCCACTTTGCGAAGGGCCACGGACTGTCCACCGTATTCAACTTTGTGGCTGGGGCGTGGATTCGCCTGCCAAATCTTTGACATTCCTCACACCTTTTCTCCATTCTAGCCGCGTCTTGGATCATTGTTGGCCAATAGTAACCCTGCGTTTTTGCCTTATCTGCAAGCGACCTCATTCCGCTGTGATTTCCTGCATCTCCTCTATGGATATCTTTTAAGATGTCGTGTCCTTCGGATCGGGACAAACAGCGACGAAGTGGCCCTAGGAATTATCTTCTGTATAAGGTTCCGTCTCTTAGCTCATACATCCCCACTCTGGATTGTATTTTCCTAGATTGTTTGTTGTCCTGGGGTAGCTTCCCTTCTTGGAGGAAACAATGGACCCCTAGTCTCCAGTCTTCTTCCCGACTGTAGTCGTCTTCCTCACCTGCTTGTTTCATTATATCGTCGTCTTGGAAGTCGTCGAATATGATCTCTCCGATATCATCATCAGGGACATCCTCCATTGCAGACTTGCGTTGGTTACTTGCGCATATCTCCTGGAGCTTGATGGATGGTTCGTACACTCTTGTCACCTTGATTGCTTTGACATCTTTGTTCTTGAGCATGGACGAAACATAAGCTAAGGCATCTGCGTGCCTGAGTTCTTTCCTACGTAGATGTCGTAATTTGATCTTTGGTATTCGGGAAACCAACGTTTGCACCAAATCCATGTATGCCATTAGTGTCTCGTCGTACACGTTGTATTCGTATCCTATCTGTCGTATGATTAGCTGTGAGTCACTGGTCAACCGTACTTCTGGTATCCCCATCTCGATTATCAAGCGGAGGGCGTGGACCACTCCTTCGTATTCTACGATGTTATTTGTATGGCCTTCGAATTCCAACCTGAATGCGTGTATGACTCGATCCCCCGTGGGTGTAGTGATAACGATGCCTAATATCGCGCCTTCTCTATTTTTGGAGCCATCTACGAAGACCTCCCATTGCCGTGGGTTCACTGGTTCAAGGATATCATTTGGCTTCTTTTGCTTTTCAATTTCTTGGGCGCCCGCGGCTCTCCATCCCTGTATGCGCACTTCTTCTTCGTTGTCCAGAGTTAGGTCTGCTAGGAAATCCGCCAGTACTTGGGATTTCTGAGAGTGTTGAAGCTCATAGTGGATGCTGAATTGGTCGAGGTATGTGCTCCATTTGGCTATACGTCCTACCTTTCCTTCCCCTTTGAGGATGGCTTCTAAGGGTGCTCGACACGGGATACGTATGTCATGCATCAAGAAGTACATTCTCAGCTTCACGGTGGACCATACGATGGCTAAAATCAGTTGTTCGATCCTTGTGTAATTTCTTTCTGCGGAGTTCAGGGTTTTGCTGACATAGTATATTGGTTGTTCTTCCTTTGTATGGGTCCTGACAAGTACTGCGCTTACTGCGTCATCGGTTGCTGCGATGTACAACGTCAAAACTTCGTCAGGATCTGGTTTCTGAAGGATAGGGATCTCCGCTAGGTATTGTTTGATGCCTAGGAAGGCTTCTTCGCATTCCGTAGTCCATTCAATTTTTGTTCCCTTCTTCAATATGTTAAAAAAGAACTTGCACTTATCCGAGGATCTGGAGATGAATCTTCCCAAAGCGGCTATGGATCCATTGATCTTTTGTACTTCTTTTAGGTTCTTTGGGGATGGCATGTCTACTATGGATCGGATTCTTGCGGTATCTACCTCAATGCCCCTTTTTGTTACCAGGTATCCGAGGAATTTTCCAGATGTTACTCCGAAGGTGCATTTCTCCGGGTTTACCTTCATGTTGTGCCCCCTCATAGCTTCTAAGATGTCCCTCAAGTCTTGGTGATGGTTCTTCTTGAATCTGCTTTTTACGAGCATATCGTCAACGTAGACTTCTAAGGTAGTACCAATCCATGGCTTAAAAACAGCGTCGACCATCCTTTGGTATGTTGCCCCTGCATTCCGGAGTCCGAAGGGCATCCTTACGTAGCAATAGAGGCCGTGGGGTGTGTAGAATGATGTATGTTGTTGGTCTTCTTCTGCTAAAAATAGTTGATTGTACCCGGTGTATCCGTCCATGAATGATAGCTCTTCGTATCCTTCTACCGCGTCGACCAGTTGATCGATACTGGGTAGTGGGTAGCTGTCCTTGGGGCACGCTTTGTTCAAGTTGGTGAAGTCGATGCAGATTCTGACCCCGCCACTCTTCTTTGGTACAATCACCATGTTAGATATCCAGGTGGGATATTTGACTTCTCTTATGAAACCATCCTCCAACAGCTTTCGCAATTCCGCTTCCACTGCTTTGTGATACTCCGTGGCTACCTTTCGCACCTTCTGTCTTACCGGGGGTGTGCCAGGTTTAATGCGCAGCTCATGTTGTACGATCTTTGGATCTATTCCTGGCATGTCAGATAGTTTCCACGCGAAGACGTCCGCGTACTCCTTGAGCAGTTTTCACCGGAGAGGCTTCGCGTTCTTCATCCATCGAGTTCCTATTTTGATCTTCTTCGGCCTCCCCTCGTCCCGATGTTAACTTCCTTCACCGCTTCCAAGGATGTGAACGTGGGTTTTGGTTCCCAAGGTGAGGAACTTTCTGTAATTGCTATTTGGCAGGCTCGGGTTGTTTGTTCGTAGGGGCGTCCTGGTCAGCAATTGATGTTGATACTTCCGTGTTTCCTACGGAGTGCCCCTTGGATAAGCTTTTCCCTGAGATTTCTTTCAAGTATTCATCGATGGCTTTGTCCTTTGATATTGCTTTGTTTCGAGTCCTACGAGTTCTCCTTTTCTCGTCTTCCTCATTGTTGAGTTGCATCTGCATTGCCTGGCATTCCTTTGTGGAAGCTTGATCACCCTTAATCTCCATCACTCCTAGGGGGTAGGAAACCTAAGGTATTGATGGTGGGTAGCTGCGACCCCCTTAAGCTTGTGGATCCACCTCCGCCCAATAAAGACATTGTAAGGTGAAGGTGCGTCTACCACACTGAAACGAGCGTCAACTTTCATGGGGCCGACATCCACTTGCAGAACAATATCTCCGATAAGCTTCGTAGCCGTACCATTGAATCCGTGGATGGTGTGGTGTGAGGCCGAGAGTTGCTCGTCATTGAGCTCCATACGTTTGAAGGTATCGTAAAATAGGACGTTTACGGAACTCCCCCCATCGATGAGGATTTTCTTTATGTTGCATCCTGCAATTGGAAAGGTGAGGATCAGAAGATCGTTGTGGTCTTCCATGTCATCTTCAATGTCCTCGGCTTCAAAGGTTAGGGGTGCGTCCATCCATTCTTGATGATCTTCCACCTCTTTCCCCTCCAAATTGTAAAGCTCACAATAGTCCTCAAATTGTTTCCTCAGTCTTTTTCCTATCTGTGCAGTTAGGGTTGGTTCTTTATTCTCTGAGCAGGATATAGTATTCACTGTGCGGTTGCCTTCTGGTAATTGGACTTGTTTGCTGCGTTTGGCCCTGTCTTCTGGTGCAGTCTTTTCAACGTATTTCTTGAGATCCCCCGCGTCTATCAGCTTTTGTATCACTATCTTGAGGTTTTTGCACTTCTCTGTTGGGTGCCCATTGAAGCAGTGTAAATCACAGTATTCTCTGGACTTCTCTGAGGCTGGTGGTTGTTTCCCCTTAGTCCAAGGCCAGTCTAAATTTCCGCGATCCTTGATCTCCTTTAAGATGCGTGAGTAGATGGTATTGAGTTTCGTGTAGATTTGATCTTCGAAACTTCTACCAGACCTCTTGTAGTCGTCTTTCGAATCTCTTTGGTAACTTTTAGATCCGCTTGCTTGTTCCGCGGAATTGGTCCGTGGAGGTCGTTGAGCCTGCGCTCTTGGGTTCTCCCGCTGAATTTCTTCCAACCTTGCATGTTTTTCGATGATTATCCTCAAATCTCCCTATGTGGAGGGGATGATGCCGTGGATTTCGACAAACAATGGGCTCATCCTGTCCAGTCCCCATTTGTAACAATTAATACTTACTACGGGATCTACCTGTCCTATGGCTTGACATATCTTGTGTCACCTATCCGTGTATTCCCGAATGGATTCCCTGTACTTGATTGCAAGCGAGAAGAGTTTGTCCATTCCTATATTGGCGACCTTGTTATACATGTAGGTGGCCAAGAACTTTTCGGTGAGCCGATCATACGAATCGATGGATCCTGACTTGAGGTTATCGAACCAGGATAGCGCGGATCCCTTCAGGCTGGAAGGGAAATATCTGCATAGTATAGCTTCATCATAGTCCTACCTGGCCATTACCCTGTTGTAATATCGTAGATGGGCCGCAGGATCCGCGGACCCGTCGTAATATTCGAAGGATGGGACTGGACATTTCTGTGGAATAGTAGTCGTAGATAACTGGTGCGCTAGGGGTGTAGTACTGGCTTCTTTCATAACCTGCTCTAGCCTTCCGCCTCCTTGCCTGGTCTTGATTTGGTTGATTTCTGCTAGCATTTCTGCACGAAGACTCTCCATCGCCAAATAGTGCTCGTCTTGCATGGATGACTGTGCCTTCTTCGTAGGCTGTAGCAACGTGTCCTCATCTTCGTCGTAGTAGTCCGAAGTCTCCGGTAATAGTCTGGGTCAGACCTCCTGTTGCTACGCGCACCTCTTCGGGGTATTCTTCTTTGGTTACCTGCCGCAGGGGTGTTTTCGAGGATCGCTCTTAGGTCTGCATTCTGCATCGCAGAGTTAGCCTCGTCTTGTTGATTCCCTAGCTCCGCGTTTTGGAGGATCTTTTCTCTCAATTGCTGATTTTCTTGGGCTAGCAAGGTCACCGCGTCTGCGTATGTATTTTGAATCCTTTTTAGCTCTTCTAGCTCCGCCCATATATGCGCAGACTGGTTTGATTCTTGACTTAGCGTTCCTGCTTGAAGTTGGGCTTGTCCGTCGGGGACTGCGGTATTAACTTCTTCCACCAGCTGCACAATGGGTTCTACCACCCCGTGGTATCCTGCTCGTAGTTGTGTATTTCGTCCATTAACCGGAGGCATCCCGTACGGAGGGTCTTGGATCACTGAGCCTACTGTTGCATGTTGGGGCTATTAGGTCTGGCCGTAGCCATCGCTTTGGAGACAACCACTTGAGAAGCTACCACTGTAGATGACGTAGCCTTTGCCGCCGCAACCTTCTGTGCTTCCATTGCAATGATGCCCGCTTCTGAGAGTAATGCTTCTTCCGATCCGTTCTGCGTTTTGCCCCCGGCTATGAGTCTTTCGCCTGTCTGTTTGCTCCTTGTTATTATTGGCATATTCCTAGGCGTCTCTTTTGATGGTACCTTCGATTTTCCTACGTCCTTGCTCTTTTCCATTGCAATACTCTGCAGATATGGCACGGAGATAAAACGAGGCAAGATTCACGGGTTAGCTATTAGTTCACGGTACCCACAAGTTGATTTCCTAGCGGTAAAGAATGCATTCAAACTACTGATCATGCGGGTAATATAAAAAAAAATGTGGGTAGATGTACCGACTCAATTGAAATAATGGGGTCCTAGGGTCGTTATGAGGCTACTGGTAGAAAATAAGTATAAAAAATAGTTAAAACATAAGTCCGTCGGTCCAGAGGTTATAAAACTCCCAGACCTGTTGGTAGAAAATACATTGGTCATAAATATATGCAAAAAGTAGCCCAAAACACAGATCTGCCGGTTAAAAGTCGTAAGAGGCCCAGATCTGCGAGTAGAAAATACAAAGAACATAGATATGATGCGAAAAAAAAACGAGTTTAAAGCGCAAATCATCTAAAAAATCACAGAGAGATAAATCTTTTGATAGGGACAAAAGTCCCTGTTTCTAGCGCCAAATTGTGAACACGCAAATCACGTAGGCATCAACGTGTCCACAACCAATCTTCGCATGTACAGAGTGCATGCATTAAAGTACGAATATATTGTGAGATGCTGGGATAGATGTTGATTCATTGATTCTAAACCCCACGGGTTTTTCATGATCTCCTCAACATCCATAACGACAGATCTAAGAGATGCATACAAATATTAGGGTAGATCAATACGAAATGTAAATAAGACAAAGATTTATGTGGTTCGGCTCTAAGGCCTACATCCACAGGTCTGAGGGTGATTCACTATGATGGTAAAAGATTACAAGATTAGTCGAAAGACTTTGGGTGATCATGGAACCCGAAGGTTAACGCTCATACTTACTCTTCCCTTCTTTCTCTCTAATTGTTCCCCCTCTCTCTCCAATTGTTCGACCCCCTTCCATGTAACAGGAAGGGTCATATATATAGCTCTTCTACGTGGGTCCCTTAGAAAGGAGATGTTATAATTTTATCTTCTTGTGCTTTGTGCATAGTCCGCGGACCTCTTGGTCATCCCGCGGCTTCTATGCTTCCTAAGATCATCACGCTGACCAATCTCTGTCTCTCTCTCTTTCTAAGACTGGGAAAGAGCTGTTGTATCCTTATCTTCTTGTGTTCTGTGCATAGTCCGCGGACCTCTCTGTCATCCCGCGGCTTCTATTATTCCTACGCTCATCACGCTGGCATGCCTTTGTTCTTGTCGTCAGTCCAACCGACACATGCCCTTCGCGCCAGGCGGTGTCAGTCCTTCCCTATCGCGTCTGTCAGTGGGGCTTCACCTAGCCGTTGATCACATCTTGCCTCGTGAGGGGGTAAAGTGTAATAGAGAAGTTCTTTGGTGCTACGCGGGTATACCTTCCTTTGATGCTCCTTCATCTTCGATCGCTTATCTTGACAGATGGCGCACTATCTAGACCCACAGATGATCCTGTGTGTCACCCACCTTTGTGACGTGGCTTCCACGTGTGGATGATAGTACACGTGGTGAGGGAGGTAAATAGGTGTATCTTGTCGCATGGTCCACCGTGAAGCTGAGAATGTACACGAGAATGTACTTCGCAACTCCGCAGAAAGAAATTACACGAGGATCGAACAACTGATTTTAGACATCGTATGGTCCACCGTGAAGCTGAGAATGTACTTCTTGACGCATGACATACGTATCCCGTGTAGAGCACCCTTAGAAGTCATCCTCAAAGGGGCAGGAAAGGTAGGACGCATAGCAAAATGGAGCACATACCTCGACCAATTCAGCATCCACTATGAGCTTCAACACTCTCGAAAATCCCAAGTACTTGCGGACTTCCTAGCAGACCTACCTCACGGACAACGAAGAAGAAGTGCGCATACGGGGATGGAGAGCCATGGTGCCCTGTAAATTGAAAAGCAAAAGGAGCCAAACGATATCCTTGAACCAAGAAACCCACGGCAATGGGAGGTCTTCGTAGACGGCTCCAAAAATAGAGAAGGCGCTGGATTAGGCATCGTTATCACCACACCCACAGGGGATAGAGTCGTACACGCATTCAGGTTGGAATTCGAAGGCCATACAAATAACATCGTAGAATACGAAGGAGTGGTCCACGCCCTCCGCTTGATAATAGAGATGGGGATACAAGAGGTACGGTTGACCAGCGACTCCCAGCTAATCATACGGCAGATAGGCTACGAATACAACGTGTACGACGAAACACTAATGGCATACATGGCTTTGGTGCAAACGTTGGTTTCCCAAATACCAAAAATCAAGTTCCGACATCTGAGCAGGAAGGAACTCAGGCACGCAGATGCCTTGGCTTATGTTTCGGCCATGCTCAAGAACAAAGATGTCAAAGCAATCAAGGTGACAAGAGTGTACGAACCATCCATCAAGCTCCAGGAGATATGCGCAAGTAACCAACGCAAGTAACCAACGCAAGTCTGCAATGAAGGATGTCCCTGATGATGATATCGGAGAGCTCATATTCGACGACTTCCAAGACGACGATATAATGCAACAAGCAGGTGAGGACGACGATTACAGTCGGGAAGAGGATTGGAGACTCGGAATCCAATCCTTCCTACAAGAAGGGAAGCTACCCCAGGACACCAAACAAGCTAGGAAAATACAATCCAGAGCAGGGATGTATGAGCTAAGAGACGGAACCTTATACAGAAAATCATTCCTAGGGCCACTTCGTCGCTGTTTGTCCCGATCCGAAGGACACGGCATCTTGAAAGATATCCATAGAGGAGATGCAGGAAATCACAGCGGAATGAGATCGCTTGCAGATAAGGCAAAGACGCAGGGTTACTATTTGCCAACAATGATCCAAGATGCGGCTAGAATGGCGAAAAGGTGTGAGGAATGTCAAAGATTTGGCAGGCGAATCCACGCCCCAGCCACAAAGTTGAATTCGGTGGACAATCCATGGCCCTTCGCAAGGTAGGGAATCGACATTGTGGGCCCGCTTGTATCAGGAACCGGGAAAAGAAGATTCCTAATAGTGGCTACGGATTACTTCAGCAAGTGGGTAGAAGCCAAGGGACTTGCGAGGATTCGTGATTCAGACGTCTTCACTTTCATATTTCAAAATATCATTTGCAGGTTCGGAATCCCCGCGGAGATAGTTTCCGACAATGGTCAACAACTACAAGGAAAAAATATCGACTTGTTGTTCGACACCTTCAAAATTTGGAAAAACAAGTCCACTCCTATATACCCGCAGAGCAACGGGCAAGCGGAAGCCACAAACAAAACCCTAGCGCTCATCCTCAAAAAACAGTTATACGAGTACAAAGGGCGATGGTGTGAACAGTTACATAACGTTCTGTGGGCATACAGGACAACTCGAAGATCAGCTACTGGGGAATCTCCATTTCTACTCACATACGGAGCGGAAGCAATAATTCCCACGGAAGTTCTACTACTGGTAGGCTCGAAAAGATACCTACTACTATATATAAATTGCAAGTGCACAGTGTCGGCAAGCAACACAGGGCAAGCACAGGTCGAACCACAGAGACTTGGTGGGTGTAGAAGTGATTCCAAAATATTACTAAACTGATTCAAATAAGAGTAACACAATATTTTTGGTGTCGATACGACGAGATAATTTTCAAGTAACTGAAATAATAAAAGTAAAAGATGCAAATAACACAATGAGGATATGGATACTAGAGCTTTCAAATCCACCACTAACTACAATATGCATTTAACTTATGATGCTATTCTTGTCCTTACAGCAGATTCAAGTCTACCGTATATGGTGTTTCTCCGATGGATAAATTAATCACAACTAAAGTATTTCTCCAAAGCATTAACTGTCTTATTAAAGCACAACTAATCTAAGGATCAATAATATTTTTAAGCATAAGTTGCAGCATAATCAACACAGTGGTTTTCTAACTACAATGGATACATGGCATACATTGTGAGAGCAAAATGTTGATAAACTTGGATTAAATTCGATCTCTAAATCATTTTGAACATTCAAAAACACACACAAAGATAAATAACATATCAGTAGGCTAGAGTTTCATCTAAACTCTAGCAGAGAGTTTTAGAACATGATAATGAAAATGAATTGAACTGATGGGAAATATGTTGTATGAGAACCCCTAGCCGGGTCTCGACCAGTCGGGTCCGTTTTGGGAGAAGAGTTCGAGCATATTTATAGGGAAAACGCCCGACCATTTCTTCGTGGCAGCATCACGCCCATGTGCATCTTCTCCCACGCCTTGTCTTCTTCCACTCCCCCACTTTCTTTGTATTCTTCCCATGCCTCCACGTGCTGCTGTCCGCTTCTTCTCCTTCACGTGCGCCGACAAACCATGCTGTCTCCCCACGCGAGATGTCATATTCCACGAACTTGTGTCCCTTCGCCTCCCACGCCTCCACGCCATGTGCTGATGTCTTCTCCTCCCACGCCTTGTTTTGTTGTCTTCTTTAATGGGTTACATGATTGACCATTATTAAATCAAAATTCAAAATAGTTTTAATAAACAAAACAAAGGTATGGGTGAGGTGGGGGTTTAGATGATGGAGGGGAGTGTTTGGCTAGGACAAGTGTATGAAGGGGTAGACAAACTGTGGTGTGAGGCGGACGCTTCTAATTTTGATACAACGAGTGAAGACACCGTTGGATGCAGCTCCTAGAATCGAACGAATGGTCCAATTTTCTGCTCTTCTGGCTCCGCAATTCATCTAAGCTTTATTTAGTACCTAAAAACACAAAATTAATTAGTATATGAATTTATTCTTAAAAACAAAGAAAACATAGAATCTGGGATAATATTTGATTTTAAAGCGCAAAAGATGAGTTAAATGCCAATAAAAAAATGTAGAAATATGCAATATTTGGCACTCATCAAATACCCCCAAACCTGAATTTTACTTGTCCTCAAGTGAAACAAAATTAAGAAATCCTAGCTATACCACCTGTCGCTGGTCTCTCGAATGCATTTAGCGTATGCACTAAGCCTTTAAACCCCTAGGTGTCCCTAGTGGACGAGTTGTAGTCTCGTGAGGGCCTATCGAGAGATGTACCCACAAAACCTTCTCCAACTTCGAGCGTAAAAGAGTCCCAAGCATCCAATGAGCTATGAGGAAATAGAGTTTCTGCATGCTAGTAACACGAAGTTCTAACTACCAAAGAACGCATTCTCATCCTTAAGCGTTGAGCGAGAAATAACCATACCATATGAAAGAATTCGGGTTCGAGAATAATCACAAGCCTCGACTTCTGCTTCACCAGTAGGGTTTTATGATAATTGCACTCAAAAAGACCGCTTTTTTAGTCTCTCATGAGTGCAGATAGGAATAAAGAGAGAAATCATGCACACGTTGATGGTGGGAAGGAGAACCTTCCGAAATAATTTCTGGAGACTCCACAATTGTGGACAAAAAGAATCTTTTTCTCGATGATCTCTAAGAAAGGAAATCAACCATTAGCAAGGATGGGAGTACTCACTTACCTTCACATCCGATCGGCAATCAACAATCACTCTCACATCATCCATAGAAATGTCTTCAATCTTCAGTCTTTGGTCTTCAACTGTTGATGATGAACTTCTGAACTTCGAAAAACTTGACAATTTGTAATTTTTCTCTTCAATTTCCTTATTGCTTGGAAATTTTTTTTCTTGAATTCTTCTTTACCATGGTGGTATCAAAACTAAACTAAGAAAATAAACTTCAATATTATTATTTTATTTTATTTTTTGATATTTTTTTTTTTTTGATAAACTTTTTTTTTTGATAAACTTTTTTTTTTGTTTTTTTTTTTTTTTTTTAATTAAACATGAAACAACAAAAACAATGAAACTACTAACTCCATGGATGAAGGAATTTATCACTCAATTCTTCACAACTTGTGTTGTCTTGATTTCATAAACTTCACTAATTCTCATGTTCTTTTCTTCTCTTTGCTTTGCTTTTGTAAAATACCTCTTCAAATGTGTATATAATTCTGCTCTTTGTACTGTATTGTTGCATGTAAACCTTGGACTAATTTTTGATGTTGTTATGCTCGTTGATGATGTGTTTCTATGGATCTGTTGATGTTGTTGAGAGAGATAGAGTGATGCTAATTGCTCATCGAACTACAAGAAGGAGTTTTCATCTTTAGACGTCACCCTCATGATTGACAAAATTAGCACTCAAGAGATCAAAAATAGTGCTGAAAGTGGTGCGAAGTTGGGTAGCTCACCATTCCTACCCGGAATTGACGTACGGTGACACACACTCTAAAAGATTTTTTAGAAAGTCACAAATTGAAGGTCGGTACCTCGCTTGATGTAAAAATGGGTAGTCTCCACTATGGGTGATCACAATTCTACTACCGAATTTCTTTACAAAGACACCTAATTAAGCCCTCCGGCATGGCTAAATCCAACTTTAACGCTTTAATAACCTAAGAAACCCGATTGTGTTCTCCAGTACTTCCAAGTTCAGCTATTTCGGTCAGACTCTCTATGTAAACATAGCTAGAAGTATGCTAATGACTCTAAGATCTCTAAAAGTTGGAGGTTTTATGCAAATATTTGCAAAAGATTTTTTTGAAATTTTTATGATTTATGATTTTTTAATCAAACACTAAAAACTCTATATGCAAAACACACCCCCAAACCTAAATCTAACATTGTCCTCAATGTTTCAAAAGATGATAAGAACACATACGAAGAGAACAAGGAAGAGCAGATTTAAAGGAAAGAGATTACCAGATGCAAAAAGGATGGTGCTAACCATAATTGGATGAATGCTTTGAAAGCAAACAATATGAGCGCAAGACAAAAAGTTTGGTTAGCACAATATATACAAAATACAACTTAACCGGTTCATGAAACAAGATTTAAAAATATCTACTGGATTATATACAAAAATTCACCATACACTAGCAATCTAAAGAGTTGAGGATCAACCCAAAATACGAAGTGCATAAATTTTAACAATCTCACATAATTATGATATGATAGAAATGCAAGTGAGACAGTAAAACAAAAATAGATACCCCCAAACCTAGATTTTTCAATAGAAATACTTTTGGGCACGAAATCTAACAATTTTAGGGGTTCATCACGCAGAAGGTCTAGCTCAAAATGGGCTTCTTTCTGGATGGGAAGAGAAACATCAATGCATTCCAACTGTGGCTCTTCAAAGGTATTATACTTAGCAGAAAAGTAATCCAAAAGAATTTGAGAGGCACACAGTTCCAATCCTAGATTAGGTAATCTTAGAAAATTTGGTTTTACAATTTCGTTACAAACCATATCCAGGTTGGGTGCAAGAGTTTCAGTCTGTGACTTAGGTAGGAGAGTAGGTACTTCTAAGTTGCTCATATGGATGAGGTCAAGAGTACCATTATCATTAATTACATCAACATCTCCTAAATCATCTACAAGTGTTACAACATGCTCACATTCATAAAACAATTGTACAAGACCTAGTTCATAATCATCATCCAAAGTTTTATTCTCATGCGTAGACAAATCCAAAGAGACATCACAATGTGACCCAGGCAGAGAATCAGACACATAAATTATGTTTGCATGCATAATATCATTGGTGTCTACAGAAGATTCAACATTTTCTAAGTCACAAACAAGTTGTGCAAAGATGCTCACTTTCACGAACAATTCATCAAGCTCAAGATCAGTATCAACATCACATGTATATGTAACACTAGAAGAAACATCATTCATTAAGGTCGAGGCAGAGAAGCCTAATGTCTCTGAACCCAAAATATTTTCAGCAAAAACATGTTCTTCTAACATAACATCATCATCATCATCACAGAAATGCATTTCCCTATTCAAAATCGTAGTATTTCTAGTCCCTTCATTTAAAACAGGTTCATAAGAAATATCAGCTGCACGAGTCAGACTAGGCATACTATTTTCACAATTTATTTCATTAGGACACACAAACATTTCATCCTGAAATTCTTCCCTTCCTATATTTTGTAAATGAATCAGATTCATTTTTAATAATGCATTAAGTTGTTCAATGGAAGGAGAGTCTTCAACAGTAGGAAATTCATAATCAATGCTATATGGTTTATCATGCAATACACTCCTAGCATTATTTCGTTCAATGAGTCTGAGATTTTCCTCCACAGATTGAGAAGTACAAAATTGTTCAACTTCCCATTGTGGTGGATGATACATGTGTGCATGGTCATTAGGGTATATAAAAGACTGATCGTAACCTTGAAAAGGTTGATTATGGTCCCAATGACTTTCAGCTTTGTAATCTGTTGGCATTTCATATTTTGGATTTTCATGATGTTCTCTAGATTGCCTAAAATCATGCAAAATATAGCAATTTTCATCAGGATGGTCTAAGCCTCCACATAATGTACAAGCATAGATTTCAGATTGCATTTCTAAAGATGTGATTTTAGAATCTAACTGATCCAAAAATGATGACTGTGAGAGTTGGGTACTGTAAAGATGTTCATTTTTACCCTGTGGTGGATGATACATGTGTGAATAGTTATTAGGGTTCATGTATTGAGGTTCAGGACTGTAAAAATGTCCATAAAAATCCCTATAACTATTGACATCATGGTGTGTTGGAGGTTCATAATGTGAAGCATGCCCGTAAGCAAGCTCTTTGATGGATTTGCTTCCATCCCCAGGTGTAGACCAAAAACTAGACATGCTATGGCTATCAGATAACCAAGCAAAGCAAAAAAAAATTTTTTTTTTTTTTTTTTTTTTTTTTCAAGCCCGTTCTCTAATGACCTCGGGCATACACTAGAAAAACAAAATAGAAGAAGAAAAATCCTAAACAGAAGGGGAGTTCTATGCAATCGCAAACAAGGCTGACTCTACCACAGTAAACCTACTGATTTCTAGCAAACAAAAAGCATGATGGCTCCACTTAGATTGTTTTCTACACCAGCTTCTAATCTTTCGAAAGGGAATTCGTTACAATCTGAGCAAACCCTTCTGGAATCAATCTGAGTTTAAGTAAATTGAATAGAGGCGAGGGAAGCTGCAGGAGCTTTGATACCCAAGGCCTCACCGTATTACAAGGCGGCGCAGTCACGCATTCAATTTACAGAAACTATCATGAACTTCAAAGTATGCTTAGAGAGTAACCAATATTTTTCGAACGATCTTCCTACTAAGCTCGATACCTTATAGGTCTCGTTCTATTTCAAATTTTAAAGCTTAGGTTCACGTTAGGTATCGTTTTCCTAAAGCGGGCAAGAAGAGAACGGTGATGAAATCCGAACCCTTATCTTATATGGCTAGTTCTTGCCCTTTACTAGGAAAATAAAAGCAGCCGTATTCAAGTCCTCGACATATATGCAAACGAAGGAATACAGTAACTCGCTAACATGGGATTCGCGAGTGTTTCGACACACTTACCTCCCGTGCCATACGGGGGATGAACCGTTGTCGTCGACTCGGGCCACGACTCCTATGTCATGAACGAACCCGAGGGGCCGAGGTGATATTGTAATCACCGTCCTTCTCTGCAAATAGTTGATATTTAATACTACCCTTCCGTAGGGTTTAAAAATAAAAATAAAAGAATGTCCAAGTCCAAAGTCCAAAAAGATAAAATGCAAAAGAAATAGAAAATTACACAAATAGAGAAATCCTAATACAATCTAAAAATAAATAAATAAAATAAACTCTTTTTTTTTTATATATAAATAAAATAAAATCTTCTTCTTCCGCTTTTTTTTAGCTTCGACTTTTAAATATTCACCAAAAGCTTTGGCAAATTTTCTTTCGCTCCGAATTCCAAAATCTGTAAGGTAGACAAAAATAACAAAAACGTAAAGAAGAACAAATAAAAAAAAAAAAAAAAACTTTTTTTTTTTTTTTTTTATTATTATTATTTTATTTTTTTTTAACAGTAGAGATAGATGATGTGATGATGCATAGATGCTTATAACTAATGCAGAGATGCTTATCTAAGGGACTACAAGTTATATGATGATGTGATGATAAAAAATAAATAAAAAATTAAACCTATAACTAATACTTACACTGAGATGCAACTGGTTGAAAAATATAACTAACAATACAAGACTAAAGTGCAAGTTATACTAGTAAGAAAATAGAAAACTAAACACATATTCACAGTACCTATAGTTAAGATACAGGACAAACAATGATGCAGACTACATCTACTGGATCTGTTACTAAGCTACAATATGATGATGCAAAACTTTGTAAACAAATGGACTGAGTAAATTAAATTATAACAGCACAGTTTTTTTTTTTTTTTTTTTTTTTTAAATAGTAAAGATAGAAACCTCAGCTACACCGTAAACCGAGTCCCCGACAACGGCGCCAAAAAACTTGGTAGGCTCGAAAAGATACCTACTACTATATATAAACTGCAAGTGCACAATTGTCGGCAAGCAACACAGGGGGCAAGCACGTCGAACCACGAGACTTGGTGGGTGTAGAAGTGATTCCAAAATATTACTAAACTGATTCAAATAAGAGTAACACAATATTTTTGGTGCCGATACGACGAGATAATTTTCAAGTAACTGAAATAATAAAAGTAAAAGATGCAAATAACACAATGAGGATATGGATACTAGAGCTTTCAAATCCACCACTAACTACAATATGCATTTAAGTTATGATGCTATTCTTGTCCTTACAAAGAGATTCAAGTCTACCGTATATGGTGTTTCTCCGATGGATAAATTAATCACAACTAAAGTATTTCTCCAAAGCATTAACTGTATTATTAAAGCACAACTAATCTAAGGATCAATAATATTTTTAAGCATAAGTTGCAGCATAATCAACACAGTGGTTTTCTAACTACAATGGATACATGGCATACATTGTGAGAGCAAAATGTTGATAAACTTGGATTAAATTCGATCTCTAAATCATTTTGAACATTCAAAAACACACACAGTATAAATAACATATCAGTAGGCTAGAGTTTCATCTAAACTCTAGCAGAGAGTTTTAGAACATGATAATGAAAATGAATTGAACTGATGGGAAATATGTTGTATGAGAACCCCTAGCCGGGTCTCGACCAGTCGGGTCCGTTTTGGGAGAAGAGTTCGAGCATATTTATAGGGAAAACGCCCGACCATTTCTTCGTGGCAGCATCACGCCCATGTGCATCTTCTCCCACGCCTTGTCTTCTTCCACTCCCCCACTTGCTTTGTATTCTTCCCATAACTCCACGTGCTGCTGTCCGCTTCTTCTCCTTCACGTGCGCCGACAAACCATGTTGTCTCCCCACGCGAGCTGTCATATTCCACGAACTTGTGTCCCTTCGCCTCCCACGCCTCCACGCCATGTGCTGATGTCTTCTCCTCCCACGCCTTGTTTTGTTGTCTTCTTTAATGGGTTACATGATTGACCATTATTAAATCAAAATTCAAAATAGTTTTAATAAACAAAACAAAGGTATGGGTGAGGTGGGGGTTTAGATGATGGAGGGGAGTGTTTGGCTAGGACAAGTGTATGAAGGGGTAGACAAACTGTGGTGTGAGGCGGACGCTTCTAATTTTGATACAACGAGTGAAGACACCGTTGGATGCAGCTCCTAGAATCGAACGAATGGTCCAATTTTCTGCTCTTCTGGCTCCGCAATTCATCTAAGCTTTATTTAGTACCTAAAAACACAAAATTAATTAGTATATGAATTTATTCTTAAAAACAAAGAAAACATAGAATCTGGGATAATATTTGATTTTAAAGCGCAAAAGATGAGTTAAATGCCAATAAAAAAATGTAGAAATATGCAATATTTGGCACTCATCAACTACCCACAACAAAGACAGAAGCATGGGAGAAGAACCTCACCACGGACATGATGTTAGAAAAGCTTGATGACCTCGAAGAAAGAAGAGAGACCGCACTACAGAAAATGGAAACTACCAGCGCAGGCTGGCCAGAGAGTATAACAAGAAAGTAAAACTTAGGAGTTTTGTAGAGGGCCAGTATTTGTTAAGAACTATTCCCCAATACCAGCGAGAAAAGAAGTAGGGAAAATTAGCACCAACTTGGGGCAGACCCTACGTGATACACGACGTCGCCGGAAATGGCTCCTACTACCTGCGTAATCTGAAAGGGGAAATACTCAGGCACCCGTGGAACGCCAAATACCTCAAACCATACTATCCATAATCTATCATCTTCGTATGCATTTCAGAAGAAGAAAGTTGACTTACAAGTCCGCATGTTTCTATCTCTGATGGAGGAATAGCACGCCTCAACTTTTCAATCAATACAAATTTTCATCTTCAATTGACACAACTCTACTCGTTACCTATACGCATCTCGATGCGCTCAATACCCATAACCAACACCGTATGAGACACATGTATATACCCATAAAAATTTCAATTTACACATGTATATACCTATAAGCACTTAAATTTACTCAGACTACTCAATACCTATCCTTACACAAATAGATCAACGAAACAACCGAATACGAATGTACATTGAAAATCATTACATATATTAATAAAGTGTCGATGCTATTGTTACCCCGTGGACGTAGGCCCTAGGGCTGAACCACGTAAACTTGTGTGCATTTACTATCATGGTACTTCAATAAGGTGAATGTTCCGCACAAAGCGCGGAACATACTCACTACGATACACCGGGAACAAACCGGACAACGCATACACATGCCATCTCTTGAACTCCCCCATAAGCGTCTATAAGTGTACGACCAGGGGGTGACTTCCTAAGGAACGAGATACCACAACAATAATTATAAGCAGCGTTACTCTTGAACGCCGGCTAGACCCCCACCGCTCAGTAATCCTCTGGCCCAGGAATTAGCTGAGCGGGGTGACAGGTCGCAAGGCGATTCCGAGGACACCAACCTACGGAATTGCATTAACACTACAATTTATCAGATCTTACAAATCAAGATCCACGGATAGCAAAACCAATCCCGTGGACAACGCAACCATTCACGTGGATTTCGGAACTAATCCACGGCACTGTTTAAATACAAAGTTTACGGAATTACTTACTATATTAACAGGGATCTATAAAAATAGACGCGATTGCAACAAAATACAAGTTCAGATTTACACATTGAAGTTTGATCTATTACAGGGCGGTTGATTACGAACCTAGCAAGAAAAGTAGAAAAAACGCTAAGAAAATTAAGCAACTGAGATCAATCCCCAACATACTAGTTACGATCTATTGAGAAGGAGCACCATCCGCTGGTTTCTCCTTTAACGACGAAGGAACACTACCACCAGATTGAGGGGCCGGAGGAACTGAAGGGAGACTGGGAACGGGACGCCGAGTATAATTCTTGCTTATTCCATGGGTCTTCTTGAGATCCAGCTCAATCTCACCAAGAGTCCTGTTAATCTCCTCCGCCAACTGCTTACGCGCCACGAAGCCTATAGCTACGCTCTTCATCTCAGCTTGAGTTAGGGAAATAGAAAGATGCTCCGCCTTCTTAGTAGCATGCTTCATCTCTTCCTCTCGAGACGAAGCCAGACCCCGATGATAGCTAACCTGCTCTTCCAATTGAACTATTTTAGCCTGAGCTTCGGCAAATTTGTCATTTGCAGCTTGAAGATGTCCTTGGAGCTCTGCAGATATTAGAAGAAAGTGAGTAATAACAAATACAACATGAAGCACACTCGATAACGAAGACATATACCTTCACAGTGGTTAACCGCGGAGTCTCGTGCTTCTGCGGCATAATCATATTCGTTCGAAAGCCTATCATAGTCTACCTGTAGGAGATTATGAGCATATTGACTCGCGCTAAGATCATCTCGAAGCATTGAGTTCGAGTGATGATATCGGTTAACCTCATCATTCTTCGATTCTAACCCCTTGTTAAGACGATACATAGTCACCTCTAAGTTCCTCTCATACTCGGCATGACGAGCCACATCAGTTCGAGACGCAGATAAGGCACTACTAAGAGCGCCAGATTCCGTCCTAGCATCATCTCGTTCCTTGGAAAGACGTCGCATATAAACCCGCACATCAGAGGGATGAGAAGAACGTGCTCGCCGTAATTCTTCTTCCATATCATTAAGCCTAACCTCTAGGGCGGAAATCTGGCCACGGGCTTCCTCGAGCCTATCCCGCATCCATAAGAGAGTTCCGTTGAGCAACTCACGATCGTGATCGTTTCGATTTTGCAAATCTACCCAACTAAATTTTGTCTGACGCCATTCTTCGGCCATAGCGTTATGAACATCCGCGCGAGCATTCCATTTCACTTCTTCGCTCTTAAGTTTCTCAACTAACTCAGAAATACGCCCCTTTTGGCGAACTCTCTCACTACGAAGCCATATCAACTCAGAGACTCCTCCCACTGAAGACAATACCGTGGGAGGAGAGAAGAAGGAGACGACTCAGAACATATAGGGAACATCGGAAAAGCAAAGTAAGGGAGGTTCAAACCTGAAAGGGACGAAGAATTCTGCTCAGCAACCTCTAACTTTTCCTTGACTAAAGCTAGCTCGGAACGGAGCGCAGCCTCATCCACGACCTGTTGTTCCTTGTGCTTAAGAAGATCCCTCAGTTCAGTTATCGCCCTATCTTTAGCAAAGTCCGCAGCTTCGACGCTCGAAAGCACTCCTTCACGGTGGCGGAGTTTCGCCTCTAGCTTAAGAGACTTGGCCTTGAAGAGCCGGTATAGAGTATGGTTTCAGTACTCACTCCTCATCACCTACGGATCAAAAATAAATTAGTTCAAATAACATATCCAAGTAAGAGTAGGGTCAAGAAGAATGGGACATACCTCCAATAGTCGCTGCTGAGGATAATTATACTGGTACCCATCAGCAACAGCCATCATACCAGCGACAGTAGAAGGAGGATTCACCACCAAATCAACCTTGCTGGACACAAGATCCTTATCCCACTCTACATCTACAATCTCCGCAGAGATCGACTACATATGCTGGCGAGTAAAAGAGTCCGAACTCTTTTCCCCTTCAATCACAGGGGCAGGATGCGGCACGACGAGCAAACCCTTCTCTCTAAGCCAACCTAAGACAGCATCATCACCATCCGCGATTAAGGATTGCCGGAAATCATCAGAGGGAGAACCCAAGGGATTCACACCAGGTGCGGTACTAGCTTGACCTTGCGTCAAAATACCCCCAACACCGGAGGAGGTGCCACCATAACCCTCCGGATGAACCAAAAGAACCTCAGCACTAGGCACAGCTGTCACGCCACCACCACCGCTACCTTTAAGCACATCCCAGTCATCACTAGGAGAAAGAAGACTAAAATCCAAGACGAGTCCCATAGCCGCGGCCATATCAAAAGACTGATCCCCGGACAGAGTATTACCAAAAGAAAACTCACCACAAGCACCCACGTCCTGACCACTGCTAGCCACAAAAGCAACTCCCTTGCCCTTGTCCGTGACTGTCTGCTGTTGACCGACCTCCATGAACACAGCCCCAGTAGATTTTGCTCCATCACTGGCCTGATCACCATCACCACCGAGGACTTGATTACCATCGCCACCTCCAACTCCGCCACCAGCGGCCTCATTAACAATACCACCATCGCCACCTCCAACTCCGCCACCAGCGACCTCATTAACAATACCACCATCACCACCTGTGTCTTGATCACCAACGCCACCATCACCGCCACCAGCAATATCTCCTTCTTGCAAATGTGGAGAAGTCTCAATCCGCTCCTCTTCGTCGGACACATACTCTCCAGCGTTCACTGGACTGCTCACATCTTCGAACTGCATGGAGTCTCCAGTAGGAGAATTTGACGATTGCTTGGGGTTTATCTTTTTATTTCTAACCACCTGCGGGACATAATAATAAATAACCTTGAGTATCTCCTTTCCTTGGCATAATCCATATTACTTAAGAAAAGGAAGGGGCATATATACGAAGAATACAAACATAACTTAGTAACACTAGCATTCCGCGGAAGAGGGTTTGCGTCGGAGTTACCCTCCTCGTCCGCGTCATCAACATCACGGTAGTAATCAAAATCCATACCTTCGAAACTCATCTGCCAAGGGCAATAATGGGCGTAACGAGAAGGAGAGGTTTCGCGGTAGGAGCTGTCAACACTAGGTTGCCAACCATGTGGCCCAGGAACCCAGCCATAGGCCCACGGACCAATAACCTCAATAATGGTGGAAGACCATTCGTAATCATGATCACGCTTGATCCTCTCATCAGCAGGAATAGGAAGACCTTCGGCACCAGGAATCCTTGCCATCTTGGAGTCACTTACTTCGCTCAAGAGGAGAATTTCCCCCTTAACAGGAGCAATATTCCGCAGATTCACAGACCACGGCTTGCGCATCTTCCTGTTAACATAATCTCCAAAGGATTTGTTAAAGTTTTCAGGAGTATACCACCCTTTATCCTCTTCTAAGTTGGGAGCATAGCAGGTCATCATCGTTTGCCCCCTTGCTACGAAGATAGCACTCTCGGAGATGACGAAGGTAATTTCCCGTCAATTGCTTCACCCCACGGTTATGCCTCTTCTTAGAAGTAACACGTCTAGATAAGACCCGGTAATAGAAATCATCACCAGCTTTATATAAAGGCAACATCAGACCAGCCTCAAAAGCGCCCACGGTCGTCAACAGATGAAAAACATCGTACTGATAATTAACAACCATCTCGTAAGTTATGTCTTTATCAGGGGCATAGAAACTCACTTGGAAGTGCTGAAGACCGTGCTTCACTTTGAAGGCTTCAAGATCTATGTGCCTGAAAGTGAACTTCTTATTACCCATGGGTAGGGGACGAAACGTGATAGCAGAGTCATCTTCATAAGCATCCCCCGCAACATCTTCCGCAGAATCTGCTACCTTCTTCTTAGGAGGAACCACGTCTCCCAAAGACTCCATCTCTGAGGCCTTCCTCTTCGCGGGCTGGGTCTTAGTTGTTCTGCCTGAGCTAGGCACAGATGAAGACGGAGGAAGATTAGCCCGCAAAGGAGGTATGGTACGAAGAGGCTGCACATTTAAGAGTTCAGTGCGCGGAGTCTGCTGCCTCTTAGAAGACTCATCTCTAGGACGGATCGAGGCGTATTTCGACCCCCGGGGCGGATCACCTCTTTGGAACGGAGGCCTCTGGCTAAAAGGCGAGGATAGACGCCTATCCCGAGGGTTACCTTGATCAGAGGAAGGAGAAGCCCCTTCCCTGATGTGAGAATCTCCCCGAGGATATCTATGAGGACTCGGAGGAGGAGTTTGATAAGGTACCCGCGGATAATCCGACATATCTGCGAACACAAACACAAACAGGAGGACTAGTCAGTCAAGGAAGATCAAAAACGAGGAAATCTCAAGAACAGTGAAGAACACGAAGAAAACCCTAAGTTTCACCAGCCGCCGATTAAATTCTCAATTCATTACCCCACTCAAAAAGGATCAAAACGTAGCCGGTAAAACACCCAGTTCAGCAGGGGCAATCTTCGATTCCATGACATGCATGGGATTAAAACCCATCACGATTCATCACCAGAAAATCAAAAACTCCACAAGAACAAAAATGGCGAACAAACGATACAAAAACCCTACCTGAACCTCAATAGTTGTACGAAGCAGCAGCGACGGCAGCAATAACAGCAGCAGCGGAAGCAACAACAACAGCGACGGCAACAACATCAACGATGGCAACAATAGCAGAAGCAACAATAATGGTAGCAGAAGAAGTTAAGAGGGTAAAGAAGATAATGGGGCAGAGAATAAAACAGAGAATGTGAGTTTAATTCACATTCCATCATTCTCTCATCTTTTATGTCGCCAGAAGAAACCGCCCACTACCCAAGGGGCAGTCATGACATGCAGGGGAAACGTGCACAATAAATTCAAATAACTCCTTTTTAGGAGAAGTTATGAGGAGGGAGATAAAAACATATCACACGGTTCTTCTTCCAACTATAGCTGGCGCCTAGTCACAAGAAGAGGGGAAAATTATAGATACACTTATTTACCTCCCTCACCACGTGTACTAGCATCCCCACGTGGAAGCCACGTCACAAAGGTGGGTGACACACAGGATCATCCGTGGGTCTAGATAGTGCGCCATCTATCAAGATAAGCGATCGAAGATGAAGGAGCATCAAAGGAAGGTATACCCGCGTAGCACCAAAGAAATTACCTATTACACTTTACCCCCTCACGAGGCAAGATGTGATCAACGGCTAGGTGAAGCCCCACTGACAGACGCGACAGAGAAGGACTGACACCGCCTGGCGCGAAGGGCATGTGTCGGTTGGACTGACGACAAGAACAAAGGCAGGCCAGCGTGATGAGCGTAGGAATAATAGAAGCCGCGGGATGATAGAGAGGTCCGCGGACTATGCACAGAACACAAGAAGATAAGGATACAACAGCTCTTTCCCAGTCTTAGGAATAGAGAGAGATGGAGATTGGTCAGCGTGATGATCTTAGGAAGCATAGAAGCCGCGGGATGACCAAGAGGTCCGCGGACTATGCACAAAGCACAAGAAGATAAAATTATAACATCTCCTTTCTAAGGGACCCACGTAGAAGAGCTATATATATGACCCTTCCTGTTACATGGAAGGGGGTCGAACAATTGGAGAGAGAGGGGGAACAATTAGAGAGAAAGAAGGGAAGAGTAAGTATGAGCGTTAACCTTCGGGTTCCATGATCACCCAAAGTCTTTCGACTAATCTTGTAATCTTTTACCATCATAGTGAATCACCCTCAGACCTGTGGATGTAGGCCTTAGATCCGAACCCCATAAATCTTTGTCTTATTTACATTTCGTATTGATCTACCCTAATATTTGTATGCATCTCTTAGATCTGTCGTTATGGATGTTGAGGAGATCATGAAAAACCCGTGGGGTTTAGAATCAATGAATCAACATCTATCCCAGCATTTCACCATATATTCGTACTTTAATGCATCCACTCTGTACATGCGAAGATTGGTTGTGGACACGTTGATACCTACGTGATTTGCGTGTTCACAGTGACTAATCTAAAAAACATATCCGTTAATCAAGCACAAAATCGGGAGAAGCAACCAAAACATACAAACATTACCGTTTATAAGAATATTATAAAATATTGGGGAAAAGCATTCTACATGCCTGGTTACAACGACAAGAAGTACCGTGGCCAAGAAAAAGGAAGGAACTACTCGCACATCTTGTCTGGTGGGGATCTGCAACCCATTAACCGAGACACCACAATCAAAGTCAGTATGTGCCAGTATACCCATGTCCTGTGTCAGCCTGTGTCGGTATACCTCCTTACTGAGTGCTACAGTACCGAGTGCTACCTCCTTACGAAACATGGCATCCACTATATTACTGCTTGCTACAGTACTTCGTTACGAAACTCTGAGTATCCTAAAACACGCGAAGGTTTGTTCTCCTGTTTCAACCTCTGTTGGGATACCTCCTGTACTCGAGATAGTTCCGTTAATCATGTGCACATTCTGGGTAAAGTGGCTTCTCCCCATACTAATATTTATAATGATTTTCAAAGCGCGGCTAAGGTAAGCCTAAACCACAATGTTTATATTACAAATCCTAGTAAAATGCTGAAAAGGGGAACTAGTAAAATGGAGGCAAATCAGGTTTTTCTTCTATATCTTAAATTATGTATGCAATCTCCTGGGCCATTTTTGAAGTTCTTTGACAGACCTAACAATTTCATAAATTTGGTTTATCCAAATGTTTCTTATTTTTGCCAATTTGTTAAAATTATGGCATGGAACTGTCAAGGTCTAGGACCACCTCATACTAGACAACAATTAAGAAAACTTATCAACTCACATGAACCCAACATATTATTTTTATCTGAAACCAAACAAATGCATGAATTTGTAGCCAATACTTTACATTCTTCTATGTTCTATAACCATGTTTGTTAAAACCCTATTGGTAATGCAGGGGGTTTAGTGGTCGCTTGGGATAAAACTGTTAAGCTTACTGTGCTTTATAGGGATGATAATCAAATAAATTGTAGTGTATGGGATGAAAAATCCAAGTCTGAATGGTTATTAACTTGTATGTATGGTAGTCCTTATAAGGATAGTAGAAAGGATGACTCTTGGAGGTTGGTACACCAAATGGGTCAAACTATGAATAAACCTTGGCTTGTCTTAGGTGATTACAATGTTATGCTAAATGAGAATGAAAAAAGAGGAGGTAATCCTGCTAATACTACTGTTATCAGAAAATATTCCTCTCTGCTTAGTAATGCTGGTCTCTTAGACATAGGCTTTCTTGGTTTTCCTTTTACTTGGTCTAACCATCAGAAGGGAAATAACCATATTGAGGAGAGACTAGATAGGGGAATGGCCAATAGTCTTTGGATAGCTATGTTCCCCAATGCTAGCCTTAGACACCTAAACCATTTAGGCTCTGACCACTTCTCCATTATTTTAAGCACTATCATACCTAGTCAGGGTGGTTATAAACCTTTTAAATTTTTTGGCCTCTTCCAGGAAGAACAGAAGTGTAGAGACATTATTAAGTTCTCCTGGGAAACCAGCTTTCAAGGCTCTAGAGCCTTTGTTCTGGTCAACAAATTAGATGTTGTTAAAAGAGAAGTCAGTAGGTGGAATAGGAATGACTTTGGTATAATAAAAAATAACCTTAATAAGATGAATAAACAATTAGAACAAATTATGGCCAATCCCATTGTGAGATTGAATGATCAATCTCTCATAGACACCAAGAATGAAATACAGAAACTAAATGATTATGAAGAACAACTTTGGAAAATAAAAGAAAGAGAAAATACGATCCTCTTAGGTGATAGAAATACCCACTATTTTCATCAAAATGCCATCATAAGACAAAGGATAAACAACATAGTAGGTTTATATGATAGAAATAATATTTGGGTGGAAGACAGGAATGAGATTTCTAATTGCCTTAATAATTATTTTGAGTCCATGATTACTACCTCTAGCCCCATCATTAATCATGAAATTGTCAACCTTATCCCTGCTTCGATCTCTCCTATGAAAAATGTGCAACTGATGCTGACTCCTACGGAGGAGGAAATCCATTCGGCTCTGTTTGGTATGTTACCAAATTCGAGCCCTGGTCCTGATGGCTTTCCCGCTTGTTTTTTCAAAAAAATTGTTCAGTGGTTAAAACTGATGTCATAGAAACTGTCCAAGCCTTCTTTTCTAGTGGCCATATGCTGACCAAACTGAATCAGACTCATATATCTCTCATTCCCAAAGTTCAGCACCCTACTGGTCCCGGGGATTATAGACCAATTAGTTTGTGTAACATAGTCTACAAAATTATATCTAAGGTGATTACTAATAGAATGAAACCGTTCCTTGATAAACTGATCTCTCCTTATCAGTCTGCTTTTGTTAAACAACGTCTTATTTCAGACAAAATTCTTGTTGCTCATGAAATAATTCACGCTATGAGAAAAAAAAGCAAAATTCACTTCATGGGACTTAAAATCGACATGTCCAAGGCCTTTGATCATGTCGAATGGAACTTCTTGATTTTTATTCTTACCAGAATGGGATTCATTGAAGCTTGGTGCAATCTGATACTTCAATGTATAAACACCAGCAATTCCTCCATCCTTGTCAATGGCGTGCCTTGTAAGCCTTTTAAACCCTCCAGAGGTTTTCATCAAGGGGACCCTCTGTCTCCTTATCTCTTCATCTTGTGCATGGAGTCCTTTTCTAGGAACTTATCCAACGCTGAACAGTCTGGTCTAATCTCTGTTTTTAAACTAAATAAACATTGCCCATCAATCAGTCATCTGTTGTTTGCCGATGACTGTTTTATTTTTACTAAGGCAAATAATGCTCAAAGTAGGAATCTGTTGAGTATCCTTGAGGACTATGGTAGTACCTCTGGCCAAATGATAAACTTTTTTAAATCTGGTATTTTCTTTACTCCTCATATGCCTAACTGTCTAGGAAGATATATAATCAACATCCTCCAAGTAAAAAAAATAATGCTTGATGATAAGTACCTAGGGGGTCCTTTGTTTACCCACAAGTCTAAGATCAAGTGTTTTGATAACCTAACTGAAAAAATGGGGGTAGATTAAAGGGTTGGAAAAGCGATTCTATGTCCCCCTCTGGGAGATGAATTATGGCTAAGGTTGTCCTAGAATATGTACCTGTTTATACTATGTCTACTTTTATCTTACCTAAAACTATCATTAAAAGAGTAACTAATACCATTAGAGACTTCTGGTGGGGTAAACTAGGTCCTAAGAAAGGGTTTTATATTAAAGACTGGGGTGGTCTTTGCAAGAGTAAAGAAAAAGGGGGTAGTGGTCTAAAGAAACTAGACCTGATGAATCTATCTCTAATAGCTAAGAATGGATGGAGACTTTTTCACCAACCTGATTCTATCTTCTCTAAAACCATGAAAGGGAGGTATTTCCCTAACACTAATCCTTTTCATGCCACTTGTAATGAGGGATCCTCCTGGGCTTGGAAGGGAGTCTACAAGGGCATCATGATTATAAAACAATTTAGTATTTGGAAAATTGGTAATGGGAAAACTGTTCACATTTGGAAGGACAAGTGGATACCTGATGAGTATGGTAATCCTATTTGCCTTGCTGAAGTAGGGTATGTTTATAACTATAATATGGTCAGTGATTTGATGATTGATTCTAGATGGAATCTAGAGGTGCTAAATTTTTTATTTGACTGGCAAACAATAACGAAAATTCTCACTATCTACCCTAACCCTGAGATTGAAGATACCCTTAGATGGCTTGATAACCCCCAAGGAAACTTTACTAGTAAATCCTTGTATGATCTTCTTGATAGGAAAACTTACATCCAAAAGATAGTCTAGCTTGCAAGATCTGGGATTTAAAGGTTCTCCCTAGAATCCAATTCTTCATTTGGAAAATGAAAACTAACATCCTTCCTTTTAGTGCCTATCTTGCTAGATATATCAGTTACATTGACCCTGTTTGTACCTTATGTAAGAGGTCTCCAGAAACTGGAGAACACTCTCTCATGCATTGTAATTTTACTAGGGAAGTTTGGTCCCACTGCTCCTTAAACCTGGATAACTCTTGTAACGGGTTCAATAACTTGACTGACTGGTGCAAAAGTTGGTTCTCTAGGGGAAATTCTCATACTCCTTGGGGTTCTTGGGCTAGCCTATGTGGTACTATATGCTGGTTTATCTGGAAAACCAGATGTGATATGGTATTCAGAAATGTGATACCTTGCCCTAGAAACACTAGTAAACTTATAATTGAGCATCTGAATACTTCTATTAGGCTCAATGACATTGACAGAACTAGACCTCTAGGGAGAAGGATAGAAGCTTCTCAAGCTTCTATGCCTATGAAGGTTTCTTTTGTTTTCCACTCTGAAAATGATAATATCACTGGTCTAACAAGCATTGTTGTTTTAATTGTAGGTCCTACTGGAGAGACTTTTGGAAGAAGCACTAGAACTGCCAGAACACATGGAAGAGAAGAAGGAGACTGCATTGCAGCCAAGGATGCACTAGACTGGGCTGTTAATCTACAATGCAAAAAGCTTAATCTTTTGGGGTGCAACCAGAAAATAATGAAAGCTCTAGAGGGAGGTCCGAGAACTACTAGATGGAAAACAAATGATAAAATAGACAATCTAATTATTTCCTTAAAATCTTTTGAAAAAGTACTGTATAACACCATTAAATATGGGGATTTACCTGATCTCCAAAGGCTTGTTAGAGCTGGAGAAATATCTCAAAGTCCTCAAATGTGGGAGGCACCTTCACTTGCTTCTATATGTCAGTAACTTTCTCTCTTTATTTATATAAAAAAAAAGATACGGGTTCGACTATGATCTTTTCTAGGGACCGTCGGATTAGATTAGAATAATAAATCTGTGTTGTCTCAAAGGGTGTTTTTGGGTGTTGATAATTTAATATTTTTTAATGGCACACATGTGAACAATACGTGAATGATTAAGTGAGTGGTAACGGCAATTATGAATTAAAGGGGGTTCCACAAATTATGAATTTAAAAGGGGGGAAATGCAAAATAGCCATTTATTTTGGGGGGGAAACGCAAAATCCCCCGTAAAAAAGATTGAATGAATTAAGGAGCGGAGAAGTGGTGACAACTGAAGGAAGACAACAAAGCTCCCGCTAGAAGGCAGTGAAGAATGTCGTTTGCACCTCATCCACATGTGAAGAATGTCACTTGCACGATCCAATATTAGGAGTGGGCTTAAGAAATTAGCTTTGAAGAAGTATTAGGCATAAAAGAAGTGAAAGAACCCAAACCCATATATGTGCCCGATAACTGCTCAACACTGTAGTACTCTTCATCTCCTCCCCAAGGTTTACAGAACCCAACTCAATCTTCATTTCCTTCTCCTCCTTCCCAACAGAACAACACCACTTGCAGTCATCTTCCATCAAATCCATCCCCGAAAATCTCTGCTCACGGCCGCCGTCACAATCACACTCACACTCAAGCTCCTAATTTCATCTCTCTCCATCTTATCTTCTTCATGTAACCCTAGAAGCTAGGATTTTCGGAGAGAGATAGAGTTACGGAGAAAATCCTAGGTATACGCCAAAATGGTGGGTCTAGGAGAGCTTTAGGGGGACCAATAGGGGAGGGCACATAGGCGGGGTATTTTTTTAGTGTATAGATCTGGTAGATTTTTACGTAGCATTTTCGAAATATTCAATAGCTAAAGCAAAAATCAAATCAAGCTACAGAGAAGAAATAACAGAGAGTTTTCCGTACCGGATTTTTCCCGGAAAACTCTAGACATGGGACAACTATTATTGTCCAGCTATATCCACCATAGATTTCATTTTCACCCTACCCCACCCTGGAAAAACAGAGGGTCCGCTTTAAAAGTGAGTCAATAGAAATTTGGCACAGGAGTGTAAATTTTTTGGTGTAAAAATCCGGTATATTTTTAGCATTTTCGACAAGAAAGAAAGAAACAAAAAAGCTCTTCTACACGTACCGTTCAAAAAACCACACAGAAACTGTGGTTTTCCCAAACTAACCCCCAAAGTACACATGTTGAACCCTTATAGGGTAATGGTGAGTCCCGGCTGACCCATTAAAAAAATCATGTTAGAGTGCGGTTTATACATTGTTTTTTATGCGGTACATCAAGACTTTTTAGAAAAGAAAAGAGAGTGGTTCTAAACAAACCGATAAAAAAACCACTCTAAAAACGTGGTATTCCAAAGATACCCCTAAAAGGGAAATATTGAACAACAATGATACACGTACAACGATTTTTTACCGTGATCTGCACAACGAAATCATCCAACGGCTTAGGGAAGCGCTGGGGTGATTAGCAGGGGGTGGGGTGTTTGGTGGAGCCCATCAGTGCTTTTTCCTCTCACACCAAAATCACGGTACTGCACCGTGTGGTACACCAAACATTTTTTAATATTGAACCCTTTTTAGGGTGTGGTGGATCCCAATTTGAGTGCCCTGGGACCCAGTAGAAAGATATTTTGTTAGAGGCGGTTTTAGAGTTGTTTTTGGGCACGGTTCATTAAGAATTTTTGGAAAAAAATACAATGATTCTACACATACAACATTTTAGACAACACTAAAACAACCTCTTCACATGGAGCTAGCAGGGATCTGCTTTTGGGCCCTACAAGTAGAAGTTGTGTGAGAGGGTTGTTTTAATGTTGTCTAAAATGTTGAATGTTTAGGGCTAGTAGTCTAGCACTATGGTGCTGGCTATCCCTTCCCAATCCCTCAAATGTAGGGAAGGGATGGCACATGGCAGGCAAGCTTACTATGGTGCCCTCTCATCCCTTCCCTACACAAAATGGATACTTAGTACACGTATGAATAGTGTAAAACAAGTACTGAGTAGCCGTTTTTTTTTCTCGTTTTTTTTCAATAGGAAAATATTTATTTAGGTAAAAAAGATTTTTTAGAGTAAAAAAAAGATATCAAATGTGTAAAAAAAAAAAGAAATTTAGTAAAAAAAAGGGAGTGAAAAAGGAAAGTTTTAAGGTAGAACTTTAAAAACCAGAAGAAAAAAAATGCAATTGCAATGGTAGAGAATGAATGCTAACAAGAGCAGAAGTCTTCCAGAAGTGGAAGCTGTGCTGTGCACATCCTATGTGATAATGTAATGTTTTGAGCTTCACCCTTTGACCATGTCGATACAATTTCAGTAACACAAAATGGAAAATTTTCACTAAAGAAAGTCCAAAAAGTTAACAAAATGTGTAACGATGATAAACTTGAGCAACTAAGATGAAACCGACTAACTCAAGCTTTGGACACGTAGTCATGGAAACGTACTAAGTACTATTTCGTCAATGTGATCTTTATACTCGCATTTTACCAATCACAGAAATTACTAACAACCAAATTTCCATTATCTGATTAACAAATTACGATATAACATTTTTTTACCATTAAACAGTCCTATGCAAAAAAAAAGCTACGATTACAAACATATTATTAACTTTAAACTGCCGAGTTTAACCTTCGTCGTTTTCTTGGAAGAAGAAGAACACCCCTTGGAGACTTGCTTCGTGTCCTCTGAGAAATAGGAGCAGATCCACGAGTCCCACTTGCAACGGGAGTAGAATCAGAAGGGAGTGGAGTAGCAGGAGAAGGCGGCGGAGAACTTACTGCCGTTACATTTGGATCAGCTTTGTAACATCTTCCTCTCCCACTCTCTTTACCTTTATTCCCTAATTATACTGTTTTAAATTACCTTTGGATCAGCTTTGGTAATATTTAAATATCCTTTAATAATAGTATATTTAAATATTAGTCATATATTAAAGGATATTCAATACAGTACTAATAAAAGATATATTATTCAATAAGATATATTATTCAATAAGATATATATTTTCAATATATTATTCATAAAGGATATATATCATTCACACCAAGAATATATTATTGAGTAGGATATATTTTAAATATACTATTATTTATTTATTTTTTGTATACCTTCCTATATTAATAAACTCCATATATAAATAATTTTGTACAGTCCCAAGGTAATTTAAAACAGTATAATTAGGGAATGAAGAGGCGAGATAATTTGATCTAGTTTCCGACTTTCCGTTTGTATTTTCGTCTTCTTTCTTTAATTTTGAACTACGCAAGAGTATTGGGCCATTGAAATTCAAGCCTATAATGTCAAAAAAAAAAAATGTTGGTTTCCTTTTTTCTTTTCTTTTTTTGTAATTGTAACTTTGGCGTCACTTTTTGTGACATCGTTGTTTCAAAATTAAATTTTCCCTTTTGCCGTCAAAAAAAGAAGAAAACAAGCATCTGATGTGGTAATGTTACCATTTTTGAAGCGTCCGTGCAACCAATTGGTCAGATCATCGATTTTAGACGCGAAAATTAATAGGGCTTATGATCGCTGTCGTATGCATCAAAAATAATTTACACTTTCTTACTACTCAAAATATAAATATAGCAAGGGCAAGAAATGATCGATCCCACAGAGAGGACTAGGTTGTCAAGTTGTTTTGGTTCCCTATAATAAACACCGGGAGTTTTCTGATTTTTATGCAAGTAATAGTAAAATAAAAGCAAAGAAAGAAAAGTAAACAAATCAAGGATGAGAATATTGGTTAAGGATTTATCTTCATTCACAAATATGTTTTCTTCACAATAACTAGAATTGATATTTTAATCTCAACTTTTATCAAAAGCCCTAGAATATCTTGATCGCAAGAATATCCCGCTAATCTCCTTTTTCCATCAACAAACACATTAAAAGATGCGAGTATGAGTTCTATCTAAAAGAACAACCTAACGTGTAAAATCACTAATCAAGTTTAATTCCCTAGATGCATTAAGTTCTATGAAATCAGGCCAATCAAAGCAATCGAACGTGGAAAACGCACTAATTCAATTTAACAAAGGTTATGGTTCACATACGATTATAAGGATGAATCACTACAAGCTATAACCATATTAATGCTACTTGTAATCAGGAATCTATCACTTTTACGTATAACAAACCCTAATCTAGCAATAGAGATGAACACAAACTCAACCGATTCGCGACTCGATCAAACAAGCATTCAATTCATGTAACAATATAAACAGTGAATCATAAACGATAAAGTATGGAGACAAAACTAATTTATCATATCAAAAATCATATTATGTGAAATCCAATTATTCCATAACCAATAATAAACTTAGGTACTCATGTTAATGGAGTTCATAACAAGAAGAAAGAGAAACCCTAGCATGTTGTAAACCCTAGAAACAAAAGTTGAAGATATTTAATAATTCAAAGATATTAAGATATTAATTATGTGCCTAGGCTTCCCTATATATAGAGTTTTGTAACCTCCTCTTTAATAAAACTAGGAAACCTAGTAAAAATAGGAAATTGCACCTCCTTAAAATTATATCTCATGCATCACATCCCGTGCAAAGTAGCTTCCAAACTCTCCAAACAAGTCACGTCCAAAACTCACGGCCAAAATAAAAGTCTTGCTCAAAGTGAGCCACGGCAAGCTGGTGTTACCCTTAATGTGATTATGTAGAAATAGCCTGTTGGGCTCGTGCAGTCAACTATCAAGATCCAGCCCAATTTGTAGCTTAGCTGTAATGCCATCGCCTTAGCCTATTATCGAGTGTCCCTGAGTTTCCATTTCTTCTCCAACCAACAACCACGAGCATCATCATTCAAGACTCGTCTCATCTCTCGTGACTTCCATCACAACACGATAACAACAACCCATCTCTCCATCACTGCCAACATCTCCAACTGTAGTCATTAGTTCCAAGTCCTTTAACGTTAAACATGTTTCTGCCAGCAACCAGCACAAATCCACTCCCAGCGAACTCCAGTCACAGCCTCACCACTAGTTCTCCTTCTCGCGATCACTATTCAATGGCAGCATCTCCCTGGAACTAATGGCAGCAACCACTTCAAGCACCATCATCTCAAGCCATTAACAGACCCCATAGCATCAGCCTCATGGCTCATGTGCACTACCAATGCATTCATGCACAAACTCAATAGCTGCACCTGCATCTCAGCAACTCCAGGTGCCACCACTGCCTTCTCTATCTCACAGCCATTCAACCATCAATCACCACTGACCACCATACACCGCGAGTTCCCTGTATATCTCGAGCTCTTATTCATCAATCATTACTGCCTGTAAGTCTTCCCAGCTATCGTTCATCATAACATGGACATCACCAGCTCGAAATCCCTCAACTCCAACATTGGTATTCATTTTTTTTCTTCTCATCTGCGGACTAGAAACAGCGTCAATCCCTGTGCTTCACAACCTCTTTCCAACTTGTCATGCCAACAGTTCACATATATTGTCCCTCGAGCTTAAGACTTCATCCATCTCCCTGTTATCCTCAACTCAATCTCCATCTTTTCCATCGAACTAACAGCATCCATGCATATTCCATCGTCATCTCTCGCCAATACTTCCGTCACCATGAACTCTCGGCAACAACCCATTACCATCATCACAGCTTGAGTTCTGCTCCATTTATCACCTAGACTCGACCATCATCGAGTAACCCGTCAATCAATGGAGGCAAGCCATCACCAGCGTCCCTATGTTCTTCTTGATCTCTCTCTGTTATACATTGTTCTCAAACAGCAATGAGAACCCAAGTTCTGCCATGGCATATGAGCAACCAACTCATTCCCGTCACCAAGCTTTGCCTCATCCACAACGTCACAACTCGACTCCACCATTCAATATCACAGAACTCACCATGCAAACATAACAGCTCCATACACAGCCACAAGTCCAACCCACTATCTTATATAATGACGTTGAGGCTTCATCTTCCAATTTCTATTCCACTGAAATCCCTTTTGTTTCGTTAGGAAATGAGCTGATGCTCGACACCTTCTTATCATGCCACGACCCACTATTCTACAACGACCATCACAGCAACAGCACTCTCAGCGCCAGCAGCAAGTCCATGCTCATCGATCACCGTACACTGTCATGCATTCTATCGAGTTCTCCTCATGACAACCAGCAGCTACCCTCCCTAGCTTTGTTCTCTATCTCGTTTAGTCACTAATATGTTTCCCCATACTCCATTGCGCACAGGTGCATCACTGCCAAACTCCTTCCCGTTCCAGCTGCACTAATTAAGCCCATATATGGCCAGCTTGGCCGAGCACATGTAACTGGGCTCATGTTTAGCCCATTATCTCCCTCACAGCACATACCCTTGAGGTGAAATCCATTAACAAATATGGACATGTATTTTCCATGGCTAATATTAAGCCCATGAGTGGCACAAGCTCAGCTAACTCCATTTGTCCCTTAACCTTGACTTCATATTAGCGCTCCTATCTCCCATTCTTGATAGTACTTGCAATGAAATGACGCTTTTGACCCTTCTTGCTCAAAACGGATGGTTTCTTCATACCCTTCAAACTCACACATAAGATACATATTTTACATGAAATCCATTAACAAATATGGACATGTATTTTCCATGGCTAATATTAAGCCCATGAGTGGCACAAGCTCAGCACTAACTCCATTTGTCCCTTAACCTTGACTGGGCTCCAGATAGTACTTGCAATGAAATGACGCTTTTGACCCTTCTTGCTCAAAACGGATGGTTTCTTCTTCTTTTAAGTCCGTGCGACTCAGGCACCTAATAGACTCAAACTCACACATAAGATACATATTTTACATGAAAACTCGCAAAGAAAGCATAAATACTAGATATAAAATTAGGTGTTTATCACACCTATCAAATTCCCCCACACTTAGACTTTGCTAGTCCTCGAGCAAATCAAACAAAAAAATAAAATACAACAACTCCGCCTCGTCGAGGCTACGGTCACTTTAAGCATAAATAACAAGCCTTTGAACCCCTAGGTGTCCCTAGTGGACGAGTTTTAGTCTCGTGAAGGTTTACAAGAGGTCTGCCTACAAAACCTATATTTCCAACTCCGTCTATTTGTGACAAATCAATGAACGAATCCAAAACGACTACAGGAGGAGTTACCTTGCAAATTCAATTCGTATATTAGTAAATAAAGCTCTAATTAGATAGTCGAACAAGCCACAATACTCGAAAACGAACAAACCACAATCACAATGAAAAGATAAAGAAGATGGATATAGATGTAAATTTTGGCGAATGTTCACAAGTGATCGATGTTTCCCATATCTGTCTGAAGGTCATTGCCAAGATGAACCTATGCCTATTGGATTGAGCTACATGGCTGAATTCTAAATCAACTCACTGGCATATACAAGGGAACCAGAAGTGACTTTATTCAACCAAAAATAATACTTTCTTTTCTTTTTCTTTTTCTCTTTTTTTTTTCTTTTCTTTTTTTTCTTTTTTTTTTAAACAACATGATTGGATCAAACTGGATCCAAGCGCATGATTCTTGTCAGCAGATTACACGATAGTTCCTTGGATCCTGCATTCCACGCTTGTTTAGGCGACGGAGACAGGGAGAACACACACATATTGCTTTATCCAAGTGTATTTTATTCCGTTTGGTCTAATTGGTCGGTCTTTTCTTTTCTTTTCTTTCTTTTTTTATTTTTCTAGTAACTCAATCACTCTATTTCATCCTAGCAGTAATAACACTTCGATGTTTAGTGACCCACCAAAGCACTTAGAGAACAATAGATAAATATGGAAAAATAAAAATAGAATGTGATATTGTGATATTCCAAGATATGGTAACAACTATCATGTTAATTGTGATTTCTGAGCTATGTTCGTCCCTTTTAGTTAATCGGTTCCTCAACTCCTGCATTCAAAACGGTTCCATCCACTAATGGTGTCATCCTAAAGGCACAAGTTTCTAGATTTCGGAGTTCAAAAAGCACACATTTTTTCTTGGTTTTTCTATTTTTCTGAATTTTTTTAAGGCATAAAATACACTATACAAACATATAAATGCTCCCCCACACTTAAACTTTACATTGTCCTCAATGTAAAATTGAATCATCCAAAGAAAGTTCAAGGTGGGAAATCCCGCAAATGATATGCAAAAACAAAGAAAATAAAGATAAAAGCAAATGCATAAAAAAAAAGATAAGGGTAAAGATACAAAACCGGTGGGTTGCCTCCCACTTAGCGCTTGGTTTAAAGTCGTCAGTCCGACGTGCTCCTCATTTGTTATGCCTTAGCCGGCGTCCAACACATTATGGAAATCTGATTGAATGGTACTTTGATGTTTCCTCGCCTCAAAGATGTTGAAGTGTATGACTTCTTCATCAAACTCCATAGTCAAGGTGCCATTGTGGACATCAATCTTCGTTCTAGTTGTACTCATAAATGGTCTACCCAACAGTAAAGGTGTAGACGAGGATGAATTCACATCACTCATGTCTAAAACGTAGAAATCCACTGGAAATATTAGTCCTTTTACCTGCACCAAAACATCCTCAACAATCCCTTTAGGGTAAACATTAGATCTATCGGCAAGTTGAATAACTATGCCGGTTTTCTTGAGAGACCAGGATTTAAAGCATCATAAATCGAAGTAGGCATAACATTAATAGACGCTCCTAAATCTAGCATAGATTTTGTAAACCGTGTTTTACCAATAGTGCATGGAATAGTGAAACTACGGGATCTTTCAGTTTAGGTGGGAGTTTCTTTGTAAGATACGCCGAAGCGTTCTCCCCCACACTCATTACCTCATTACCAGTTAGCTTGCACTTGTTAGTGCACAATTCCTTTACACACTTTGCATAGCGAGGAGATTGCTTAATTACTTCAATGAGTGGAATATTCACTCGGACCTTCTTAAAAACATCCCAAATATCCCTATCTTGTTCCACCTTCTCATTAGCTTTAGAGAACCTTCCAGGAAAAGGTAGAGGAGGAACATAAGTAGAAACAAGAGGTTTAGAGTTTGATTTAGTTACCTCGGGAGTTGGGGGAAAATCTGCGTTCTTTTCCTCCAAAATTGATTCCTTTGGCGCTTCTTCTTCACCCGAATTAGTAACTTCGGGTTGCAAAAATTGTGTACCACTTCCCAACTTAATAGCATTGACACCCTCACTTGAGTTAAGAGGTTGGGAAGGGAGTTTCTCACCATTTTGTGCATGCAACTGATTAATCTCCTCGGCCATTGAACCTATTTGTGTTTGCAAGTCCTGGACCACACCCTCCGTTCTTTGCATAAAAGATTTCAGCAACTCTTCCATATTGGACCCTTGATTTTCAGGTGGTTGTTGTTGTTGGAATTGTTGTTGTTGCGGTAGACCAACTTGTGATTGCAACTCCTTAATTTCATTATCCGTTTTCTGCTGATTTAAGATCGCTAGTTGTTGATTTTGCTGTACCACGGACATTAGAGCCTCCACCAAGGTAACCATCTTCTCCAATTCTAGATTATTCCCTTGTTGTGGTTGTTGCACTTGTTATTGGAACTCATGTGGATGGCTGTAAATATAACTTGCACTTGAAACTTGCTCGTAAGTTTTGGAGTAAATACCATACGACTGAGTTGAGAATATAGCATTGACATGCTCTACGTTCTCATAAGCTAGGCGTGACGGTTTTACAACCACTGCTGCAATTTGTTGCATCATTGCCATCATATTGCTCATTTGTTGACATAACTCAATAATCTCGTCAACTTGATTAACTCCCTTGGTAGGTGGTTCTGATCCTCGACTTGAAATTTTTTGAGAATTTGCTGCCATACTCTCAATCAACTCCCTATCTTATGTCACCGTCTTGTTCATAAGTGCACCACCACTTGCAGCGTCAATAAGATTCCTATCACTTACTTGGATACCTTCATAGAAGTATTGGATAATCATTGCGTCACTAAATTGGTGATGAGGGCAGCTTTCCACCAATCTCTTGTATCGTTCCCAACATTCATATAAAGATTCTCCCACATTTTGCTTCATTCCACAAATCTCCTTGCGAATTTGAATAGCCTTTGACGTAGGAAAATATCTCTCTAAAAAGAGTTTCTTCAACCCATTCCATGTTGTGACACTTTCGGGAGGCAAATAATACAACCAATCTTTAGCACTATCCACCAAAGATAATCGAAAAACTTTCATCATTGCACCATTCGCCTCAACATCCGCTGGAAGCACGGCCATGACAATGGTGTGGAAGTCCATAAGATGCTTGTTTGGGTCTTCATTCACCATGCCATGGAACTTTGGTAATTCTCTAAGCATCCCCGGCTTGATCTCGAAAGTAGAATTTATTTGAATACACCCCTGTTGTGTATCTAGCTTGTGAGAAGCCAACTCCTTGGGTGTACGGTTTGCATCACCCATTGCTTCTTCCGGTTTGTATTTCAGCAGGGTACCGGAAACACAATTCTCAAAACCAAGTCAGAAAAACGAAACCAGAAATAAGAAGCAATGATAAAAGCAAAAATAATAAAAAGAAACTAAAAACTATATAAAAAGCCGAATGCCTCCCCGGCAACGGCGCCAAAATTTGATCGCTGTCGTATGCGTCAAAAATAATTTACACTTTCTTACTACTCAAAATATAAATATAGCAAGGGCAAGAAAGGATCAATCCCACAGAGAGGACTAGGTTGTCAAGTTGTTTTGGTTCCCTATAATAAACACATGGAGTTTTCTCATTTTTATGCAAGTAATAGTAAACTAAAAGTAAAGAAAGAAAGTAAACAAATCAAGGATGATAATATTGGTTAAGGATTCATCTTCATTCACAAATAAGTTTTCTTCACAATAACTAGAATTGATATTTTAATCTCAACTTTTATCAAAATCCCTAGAATATCTTGATCGCTAGAATATCCTGCTAATCTCCTTTTGTCATCAACAAACACATTAAAAGATGCGAGTATGAGTTCTATCTAAAAGAACAACCTAACGTGTAAAAGCACTAATCAAGTTTAATTCCCTAGATGCATTAAGTTCTATAAAATCAGGCCAATCAAAGCAATCGAACGTGGAAAACGCACTAATTCAATTTAACAAAGGTTATGGTTCACATACGATTATAAGGATGCATCACTACAAGCTATAACCATATTAATGCTACTTGTAATTAGGAATCTATCACTTTTACGTATAACAAAGCCTAATCTAGCAATAGAGATGAACACAAACTCAACTAATTCGCGACTCGATCAAACAAGCATTCAATTCATGTAACAATATAAACAGTGAATCATAAACGATAAAGTATGGAGACAAAACTAATTTATCATATCAAAAACCATATTATGTGAAATCCAATTATTTCATAACCAATAATAAACTTAGGTACTCATGTTAATGGAGTTCATAACAAGAAGAAAGAGAAACCCTATCATGTTGTAAACCCTAGAAACAAAAGTTGAAGATATTTAATAATTCAAAGATATTAAGATATTAATTATGTGCCTAGGCTTCCCTATATATAGAGTTTTGTAACCTCCTCTTTAAGAAAACTAGGAAATCTAGAAAAAATAGGGAAGTGCACCTCCTTAAAATTATATCCCGTGCATCACATCCCGTGAAAAGTAGCTTCCAAACTCGCCAAACAAGTCACGTCCAAAACTCACGGCCAAAATAAAAGTCTTGCTCAAAGTGAGCCACGGCAAGCTGGTGTTACCCTTAATGTGATCATGTAGAAATAGCCTGTTGGGCTCGTCCAGTCAACTATCAAGATCCAGCCCAATTTGTAGCTTAGCTGTAATGCCATCGCCTTAGCCCATTATCGAGTGTCCCTGAGTTTCCATTTCTTCTACAACCAACAACCACGAGCATCATCATTCAAGACTCGTCTCATCTCTCGTGACTTCCATCACAACACGATAACAACAACCCGGCTCTCCATCACTGCCAACATCTCCAACTGTAGTCATTAGTTCCAAGTCCTTTAACGTTAAACCTATTTCTGCCAGCAACCAGCACAAATCCACTCCCAGCGAACTCCAGTCACAGCCTCACCACTAGTTCTCCTTCTCGCGATCACTATTCAATGGCAGCATCTCCCTGGAACTAATGGCAGCAACCACTTCAAGCACCATCATCTCAAGCCATTAACAGACCCCATAGCATCAGCCTCATGGCTCATGTGCACTACCAATGCATTCATGCACAAACTCAACAGCTGCACCTGCATCTCAGCAACTCCAGGTGCCACCACTGCCTTCTCTATCTCACAGCCATTCAACCATCGATCACCACTGACCACCATACACCGAGAGTTCCCTGTATATCTCGAGCTCTTATTCATCAATCATTACTGCCTGTAAGTCTTCCCAGCTATCGTTCATCATACCATGGACATCACCAGCTCGAACTCTCTCAACTCCAACATTGGTATTCATTGTTTCTCTTCTCATCTGCGGACTAGAAACATCGTCAATCCCTGTGCTTCACAACCTCTTTCCAACTTGTCATGCCAACAGTTCACATCTATTGTCCCTCGAGCTCAAGACTTCATCCATCTCCCTGTTATCCTCAACTCAAGCTCCATCTTTTCCATCGAACTAACAGCAGCCATGCATATTCCATCGTCATCTCTCGCCAATACTTCCGTCACCATGAACTCTCGGCAACAACCCATTACCATCATCACAGCTTGAGTTCTGCTCCATTTCTCGCCTTGACTCGACCATCATCGAGTAACCCGTCAATCAATGGAGGCAAGCCATCACCAGCGTCCCTATGTTCTTCTTGATCTCTCTCTGTTATACATTGTTCTCAAACAGCAATGAGAACCCAAGTTCTGCCATGGCATATGAGCAACCAACTCATTCCCGTCACCAAGCTTCGCCTCATCCACAACGTCACAACTCGACTCCACCATTCACTATCACAGAACTCACCATGCAAACATAACAGCTCCATACGCAGCCACAAGTCCAACCCACTATCTTATATGTTGACGCTGAGGCTTCATCTTCCAATTTCTATTCCACTGAAATCCCTTTTGTTTCGTTAGGAAATGAGCTGATGCTCGACACCTTCTTATCATGCCACGACCCACTATTCTACAACGACCATCACAGCAGCAGCACTCTCAGCGCCAGCAGCAAGTCCATGCTCATCGATCACCGTACACTGTCATGCATTCTATCGAGTTCTCCTCATGACAACCAGCAGCTACCCTCCCTAGCTTTGTTCTCTATCTCGTTTAGTCACTAATATGTTTCCACATACTCCATTGTGCACAGGTGCATCACTGCCAAACTCCTTCCCGTTCCAGCTGCACTAATTAATCCCATATTGGCCAGCTTGGACGAGCACATGTAACTGGGCTCATGTTTAGCCCATTATCTCCCTCACAGCACATACCCTTGAGGTGAAATCCATTAACAAATATGGACATGTATTTTCCATGGCTAATATTAAGCCCATGAGTGGCACAATCTCAGCACTAAATCCATTTGTCCCTTAACCTTGACTGGGCTCCAGATAGTACTTGCAATGAAATGACGCTTTTGACCCTTCTTGCTCAAAACGGCTGGTTTCTTCTTCTTTTCGTCCGTGCGACTCCAGAGCACCTAATAGACTCAAACTCACACATAAGATACATATTTTACATGAAAACTCGCAAAGAAAGCATAAATACTAGATATAAAATTAGGTGTTTATCACACCTATCAAATTCCCCCACACTTAGACTTTGCGAGTCCTCGAGCAAATCAAACAAAAAAATAAAATACAACAACTCCGTCTCGTCGAGGCTACAGTCACTTTAAGCATAAATAACAAGCCTTTGAACCCCTAGGTGTCCCTAGTGGACGAGTTTTAGTCTCGTGAAGGTTTACAAGAGGTCTGCCTACAAAACCTATATTTCCAACTCCGTCTATTTGTGACAAATCAATGAACGAATCCAAAACGACTACAGGAGGAGTTACCTTGAATATTCAATTAATATATTAGTAATTAAAGCTCTAATTAGATAGTCGAACAAGCCACAATACTCAGAAACGAACAAACCACAATCACAATGAAAAGATAAAGAAGATGGATATAGATGTAGATGTTGGCGAATGTTCACAAGTGATCGATGTTTCCCATATCTGTCTGAAGGTCACTGCCAAGATGAACCTATGCCTATTGGATTGAGCTACTTGGCTGAATTCTACATCAACTCACTGGCATATACAAGGGAACCAGAAGTGACTTTATTCAACCAAAAATAATACTTTCTTTTCTTTTTCTTTTTCTTTTTCTCTTTTTTTTTTATTTTCTTTATTTTCTTTTTTTTTAAACAACATGATGATTTGATCAAACTGAATCCAAGCGCATGATTCTTGTCATTAGATTACACGATAGTTCCCTTGGATCCTGCATTCCACGCTTGTTTAGGCGACGGAGACAGGGAGAACACACACATATTGCTTTATCCAAGTGTCTTTTATTCCGTTTGGTCTAATTGGTCGGTCTTTTTTTTTCTTTTCTTTCTTTTTTTCTTTTTCTAGTAACTCAATCACTCTATTTCATCCTAGCAGTAATAACACGTCGATGTTGAGTGACCCACCAAAGCACTTAGAGAACAATAGATAAATATGGAAAAATAAAAATAGAATGTGATATTGTGATATTCCGAGATATGGTAACAACTATCATTTTAATTGTGATTTCTGAGCTATGTTCATCCCTTTTAGTTAATCGGTTCCTCAACTCCTGTATTCAAAACGGTTCCATCCACTAATGGTGTCATCCTAAAGGCACAAGTTTCTAGATTTCGGAGTTCAAAAAGCACACATTTTTTCTTGGTTTTTCTATTTTTCTGATTTTTTTAAGGCATAAAACACAATAAAACACACTATACAAACATATAAATTCTCCACCACACTTAAACTTTACATTGTCCTCAATGTAAAATTGAATCATCCAAAGAAAGTTCAAGGTGGGAAATCCCGCAAATGATATGCAAAAACAAAGAAAATAAAGATAAAAGCAAATGCATAAAATAAAAAGATAAGGGTAAAGATACAAAACCGGTGGGTTGCCTCCCACTTAGCGCTTGGTTTAAAGTCGTCAGCCCGACGTGCTCCTCGTTTGTTATGCCTTAGCCGGCGTCCAACACATTATGGAAATCTGATTGAATGGTACTTTGATGTTTCCTCGCCTCAAAGATGTTGAAGTGTATGACTTCTTCATCAAACTCCATAGTCAAGGTGTCATTGTGGACATCAATCTTCGTTCTAGCTGTACTCATAAATGGTATACCCAACAGTAAAGGTGTAGACGAGGATGAATTCACATCACTCATGTCTAAAACGTATAAATCCCCTAGAAATATTAGTCCTTTTACCTACACCAAAACATCCTCAACAATCCCTTTAGGGTAAACATTAGATATATCGGCAAGTTGAATAACTATGCCAGTTTTCTTGAGAGGACCAAGATTTAAAGCATCATAAATCGAAGTAGGCATAACATTAAAAAACGCTCCTAAATCTAGCATAGATTTTGTAAACCGTGTTTTACCAATAGTGCATGGAATAGTGAAACTACCGGGATCTTTCAATTTAGGTGGGAGTTTCTTTGTAAGATACGCCGAAGCGTTCTCCCCCACACTCATTACCTCATTACCGGTTAGCTTGCGCTTGTTAGTGCACAATTCCTTTACACACTTTGCATAGCGAGGAGATTGCTTAATTACTTCAATGAGTGGAATATTCACTTGGACCTTCTTAAAAACATCCCAAATATCCCTATCTTGTTCCACCTTCACATTAGATTTAGCGAACCTGCCAGGAAAAGGTAGAGGAGGAACATAGGTAGAAACAAGAGGTTTAGAGTTTTATTTAGTTACCTCGGGAGTTGGGGGAAAATCTGCGTTCTTTTCCTCCAAAATTGATTCCATTGGCGCTTCTTCTTCACCCGAATTTGTAACTTCGGGTTGCACAAATTGTGTACCACTTCCCAACTTAATAGCATTGACACCCTCACTTGAGTTAAGAGGTTGGGAAGGGAGTTTCTCACCATTTTGTGCATGCAACTGATTAATCTCCTCGGCCATTGAACCTATTTGTGTTTGCAAGTCCTGGACCACACCCTCCGTTCTTTGCATAAAAGATTTCAGCAACTCTTCCATATTGGACCCTTGATTTTCAGGTGGTTGTTGTTGTTGGAATTGTTGTTGTTGCGGTAGACCAACTTGTGATTGCAACTCCTTAATTGCATTATCCGTTTTCTGCTGATTTAAGATCGCTAGTTGTTGATTTTGTTGTACCACGGACATTAGAGCCTCCACCAAGGTAACCATCTTCTCCAATTCTGGATTATGCCCTTGTTGTGGTTGTTTCACTTGTTGTTGGAACTCATGCAGATGGCTGTAAATAGAACTTGCACTTGAAACTTGCTCGTAAGTGTTGGAGTAAATACCATACGGATGAGTTAAGCATATAGCATTGACATGCTCTACGTTCTCATAAGCTGGGCGTGACGGTTTTACAACCACTGCTGCAATTTGTTGCATCATTGCCATCATATTGCTCATTTGTTGACGTAATTCAATAATCTCGCCAACTTGATTAACTCCCTTGGTAGGTGGTTCTGATCCTCGACTTGAAAATTGTTGAGAATTTGCTGACATACTCTCAATCAACTCCCTATCTTCTGTCACCGTCTTGTTCATAAGTGCACCACCACTTGCAGCGTCAATAAGATTCCTATCACTTACTTGGAGACCTTCATAGAAGTATTGGATAATCATTGCGTCACTAAATTGGTGATGAGGGAAGCTTGCCACCAATCTCTTGTATCGTTCCCAACATTCATATAAAGATTCTCCCACATTTTGCTTCATCCCACAAATCTCCTTGAGAATTTGAATAGCCTTTGACGCAGGAAAATATCTCTCTAAAAATAGTTTCTTCAACCCATTCCATGTTGTGACACTTTCGGGAGGCATATAATACAACCAATCTTTAGCACTATCCACCAAAGAGAATCGAAAAACTTTCAACATTGCACCATTCACCTCAACATCCGCTGGAAGCACGGCCATGACAATGGTGTGGAAGTCCATAAGATGCTTGTTTGGGTCTTCATTCACCATGCCATGGAACTTTGGTAATTCTCTAAGCAGCCCCGTCTTGATCTCGAAAGTACAATTTGTTTGAATACACCCCTGTTGTGTATCTAGCTTGTGAGAAGCCAACTCCTTGAGTGTACGGTTTGCATCACCCATTGCTTCTTCCGGTTTGTATTTCAGCAGGGTACCGGAAACACAATTCTCAAAACCAAGTCAGAAAAACGAAACCATAAATAAGAAGCAATGATAAAAGAAAAAATAATAAAAATAAACTAAAAACTACATAACAAGCCGAATGCCTCCCCGGCAACGGCGCCAAAATTTGATCGTTGTCGTATGCTTCAAAAATAATTTACACTTTCTTACTACTCAAAATATAAATATAACAAGGGCAAGAAAGGATCGATCCCACAGAGAGGACTAGGTTGTCAAGTTGTTTTGGTTCCCTATAATAAACACCGGGAGTTTTCTCATTTTTATGCAAGTAATAGTAAAATAAAAGCAAAGAAAGAAAAGTAAACAAATCAAGGATGAGAATATTGGTTAAGGATTCATCTTCATTCACAAATATGTTTTCTTCACAATAACTAGAATTGATATTTTAATCTCAACTTTTATCAAAAGCCCTAGAATATCTTGATCGCAAGAATATCCCGTTAATCTCCTTTTGTCATCAACAAACACTTTAAAAGATGCGAGTATGAGTTCTATCTAAAAGAACAACCTAACGTGTAAAAGCACTAATCAAGTTTAATTCCCTAGATGCATTAAGTTCTATGAAGTCAGGCCAATCAAAGCAATCGAACGTGGAAAACGCACTAATTCAATTTAACAAAGGTTATGGTTCACATACGATTATAAGGATGCATCACTACAAGCTATAACCATATTAATGCTACTTGTAATCAGGAATCTATCACTTTTACGTATAACAAACCCTAATCTAGCAATAGAGATGAACACAAACTCAACTAATTCGCGACTCGATCAAACAAGCATTCAATTCATGTAACAATATAAACAGTGAATCATAAACGATAAAGTATGGAGACAAAACTAATTTATCATATCAAAAACCATATTATGTGAAATCTAATTATTCCATAACCAATAATAAACTTAGGTACTCATGTTAATGGAGTTCATAACAAGAAGAAAGAGAAACCCTAGCATGTTGTACACCCTAGAAACAAAAGTTGAAGATATTTAATAATTCAAAGATATTAAGATATTAATTATGTGCCTAGGCTTCAATATATATAGAGTTTTGTAACCTCCTCTTTAAGAAAATTAGGAAACCTAGTAAAAATAGGGAAGTGCACCTCCTTAAAATTATATCCCGTGCATCACATCCCGTGCAAAGTAGCTTCCAAACTCTCCAAACAAGTCACGTCCAAAACTCACGGCCAACATAAAAGTCTTGCTCAAAGTGAGCCACGGCAAGCTGGTGTTACCCTTAATGTGATCATGTAGAAATAGCCTGTTGGGCTCGTGCAGTCAACTATCAAGATCCAGCCCAATTTATAGCTTAGCTGTAATGCCATCTCCTTAGCCCGTTATCGAGTGTCCCTGAGTTTCCATTTCTTCTCCAACCAACAACCAAGAGCATCATCATTCAAGACTCGTCTCATCTCTCGTGACTTCCATCACAACACGATAACAACAACCCGGCTCTCCATCACTGCCAACATCTCCAATTGTAGTCATTAGTTCCAAGTCCTTTAACGTTAAACCTATTTCTGCCAAAGAAACCAACACAAATCCACTCCCAGCGAACTCCAGTCACAGCCTCACCACTAGTTCTCCTTCTCGCGATCACTATTCAATGGCAGCATCTCCCTGGAACTAATGGCATCAACCACTTCAAGCACCATCATCTCAAGCCATTAACAGACCCCATAGCATCAGCCTCATGTCTCATGTGCACTACCAATGCATTCATGCACAAACTCAACAGCTGCACTTGCATCTCAGCAACTCCAGGTGCCACCACTGCCTTCTCTATCTCACAGCCATTCAACCATCGATCACCACTGACCACCATACACCGCGAGTTCCCTGTATATCTCGAGTTCTTATTCATCAATCATTACTTCCTGTAAGTCTTCCCAGCTATCGTTCATCATACCATGGACATCACCAGCTCGAACTCTCTCAACTCCAATATTGGTATTCATTATTTCTCTTCTCATCTGCGGACTAAAAACAACGTCAATCCATGTGCTTCACAACCTCTTTCCAACTTGTCATGCCAACAGTTCACATCTATTGTCCCTCGAGCTCAAGACTTCATCCATCTCCCTGTTATCCTCAACTCAAGCTCCATCTTTTCCATCGAACTAATAGCAGCCATGCATATTCCATCGCCATCTCTCGCCAATACTTCCGTCACCATGAACTCTCGGAAACAACCCATTACCATCATCATAGCTTGAGTTCTGCTCCATTTCTCGCCTAGACTCGACCATCATCGAGTAACCCATCAATCAATGGAGGCAAGCCATCACCAGCGTCCCTATGTTCTTCTTGATCTCTCTCTGTTATACATTGTAGTTGCAGGAATTCCCACACTACACCCTATTCAAGAACTTACTAATATCTATGACATAATTTGAAGATTAAGGACATTTTTATTAATTTGATCTTAAGGAATTACAGAAATCAAAAAAACAGAACACTTGATAAAGATTTTCTCTCTCCTAAAGCTTTCGTTACACTCAAAAATTTATTATTCTCTCTGGAACTATTCATCTCCTTTATATAGGTATTTACATAGTGGATTACAGCTCATGACATCTCATTTACAGCTAAGATTCCCTTCAATTTCGGATCTGAGTTCTTGCGATAAATCGCAGTTAGCACCGCCTTTAACTTTCGCAGGTTTTATTAATATATCGCAGACATGTCACACTTTCTTCGTGTTTCTGTCGTTTTCAGTTATTACATCATTGTTTAAGTTATCTTTGGATGTGTCGCAGAATATTACTGATGTATCGCAGAGTAGTCGTTTATTATCGATGTATCGCAGAACAGTCGTTTATTTCTCAAGAATATTGTTGTGACAATATTCTGATCCTACATACATTATTCTCAAACAGGAATGAGAACCCAAGTTCTGCCATGGCATATGAGCAACCAACTCATTCCCGTCACCAAGCTTCTCCTCATCCACAACGTCACAACTCGACTCCACCATTCACTATCACATAACTCACCATGCAAACATAATAACTCCATACACATCCACAAGTCCAACCCACTATCTTATATGTTGACGCTGAGGCTTCATCTTCCAATTTCTATTCCACTGAAATCCCTTTTGTTTCGTTAGGAAATGAGCTGATGCTCGACACCTTCTTATCATGCCACGACCCACTATTCTACAACGACCATCACAGCAGAAGCACTCTCAGCGCCAGCAGCAAGTCCATGCTCATCGATCACCGTATACTGTCATGCATTCTATCGAGTTCTCCTCATGACAACCAGCATCTACCATCCCTAGCTTTGTTCTCTATCTCGTTTAGTCACTAATCTGTTTCCCCATACTCCATTGCGTACAGGTGCATCACTGCCAAACTCCTTCCCGTTCCAGCTGCACTAATTAATCCCATATATGGCCAGCTTGGCCGAGCACATGTAACTGGGCTCATGTTTAGCCCATTATCTCCCTCACAGCACATACCCTTGAGGTGAAATCCATTAACAAATATGGACATGTATTTTCCATGGCTAATATTAATCCCATGAGTGGAACAAGCTCAGCACTAACTCCATTTGTCCCTTAACCTTGACTGGGCTCTAGATAGTACTTGCAATGAAATGACGCTTTTGACCCTTCTTGCTCAAAATGGTTGGTTTCTTCTTCTTTTCGTCCGTGCGACTCCAGAGTACCTAATAGACTCAAACTCACACATAAGATACATATTTTACATGAAAACTCGCAAATAAAGCATAAATACTAGATATAAAATTAGGTGCTTATCACACCTATCAGCTTATACTTATTTGACGTAGTTAGAACTCCTTAATAAAGTCAGTAATCTGACAAGTAACTTTTACATTATTAATATAGCAAAAGTGGCTTATATCCACGGGTCAGATAGCCAATTCTACATTAATCCAATAATGCAACCTGTTGTTTATTTCAGAATGTCACCATATGCTTCCCTACTGCCACCATTACTGTTCAGTCACCACTTTCAAGCTCTGTCATACATTGAATAATCTTTATTTTCTCTTCAACTTCGATTCTTTCATAAAGTGGAAGGTTGATCGTTCTATCAGGATGGAGCTTCATATATGCTTGTATCTTTGATATTTTTAGTATCTGCATGCATAGATCATAAATTTTCTCATTAGAGTAAAACCTAAACAAAATTATTGAAAGCGAAACATGGGACTACAGTGGACGGTTAGATCTCTATCATAGTATATTGGCAGTGACTGATCTCTTTTGATTTCGCGCTGGGTGGAACGCTGAATCCAAATTGACGAAGTACTGAGGCTAAATCATTACATCCCCATATTATTTCTCGGATAGTGATTTCCAATTCATTCTGAATTCGTTGTTTTTTGGCGGCATCTTCCTATTCCCGCTTTAGTCCTTCACGCAGTTCCTTTACTTGTTTTTCCTGACGTTCACGTATTTCTCGTTTCAGGTTTTCCTTTCTTATGGCTGACCGATCCTTCTTTGCTCGTTCCCTCTCTTTCTGCAATTCACGTTGTTTTTGTTCCTCTTCCTCTCTTCTAGCCAACTCTTTTTTTCTAACAGATCCTGCTTTACTCGTTCCTCTTTCTCATTTTGATTTTCCAGGATTTCACATAGTTTTTGTTCCTCTTCCTATTTTCTATCCAACTTTTCGTTTGCTAACTGATCCTGCTTTACTCGTTCCTCTTCCTTTCATTTTTCATGCATTTCACGAATTTTTTGTTCCTTAGATTCCTTCTCCTTTCTAGCCAACTCTTTGGCTAACAGATCCTTCTTTACTCGTTCGTCCTCTTTTTTTTTGTTTTTCCTGCATTTCACGAATCTTTTGTTCCTTCTCTTCCTTCTCCTTTCTAGCCAACTCTTTGGCTAACAGATCCTGCTTTACTCGTTCGTCCTCCTATTTTTTTGTTTTTCCTACATTTCACGACTCTTTTGTTTCTTATCTTCCTTTCATTTTTCTGTACCCACCTCCCTGTCTAACAAATCCCTCTTTTCCTTGTTATTTTCCTGCTGCAGGTGTGGTTCATTTTGTTGGTTATTCTCGTGCTGCTGATTTGTATCATTATTTTCTTGTGCTGGTTGCCTTGAGTTAGGATGCCGTGCATTTTGTGATCCAGATACATTGGTATGCTCCTGCTCTGTGTGTGGATGACTATCTTCATTTTCTTGTTCTCTATGTGGCTTTTCTTTGCTTTGTTTCAAGAGATCTTCCAAAATCTTCCTCACAACTTCCATAGCACTTGGATCCTCACTTAGAAACTTCTAGATCTCACACAACTTTACATTCACAACCATTTGTTTTTGTCGTTGATCATTTACTTCATTTTGAATCTCTGTGATCTTCTCTTGGAGATTTTCCACTTGTGATTTCACATAAAATGGAGTTATCAGGGTCTTCTCCAAATCATTTTCCACTTGAGAACCAAAATTTGGGTACAACAAGAAAAATTAATATAGCAGTAAATACGGATACAGGGGTTCGTCAATTTCAAAAAATGATGTTACAAGATACGATGAAATAGGTATATTGATTAAAACTATTCTGTATAATCATATTCCGCTCAGGCATCATATGATAACAATCCTTCATTATTAAAATCAAGAAAAAACACTTCAAAATTATACTGTTCATCAAAACATAAGATTTCGTTGTTTTCGAATTTTGTGTTGTTGAAGGAGTTAAATACGAGCAGGAGCATTTCCTAGTATTTTTTCAATAATAATCACACAAATCCTACTTGGAATTTAAAAATGTAAAATAGATACGTCATTAGGTCTGGTTACTACATAAGCACTTTTTCCACCTATTTGGCATGTGCTCACGTGAAATACTAGTTTTGAGACCTATGTGTTTCCATGGTAAATATTTTAACAATCGTTAGTAGCAAAATGAAACTGGAATTTACCTTGATATTTGTAAAAGAAGAACTCTTAAAAGTGTGGATACTTGATCAAATTATTACTTCTCTCGGCATACCAACACTGAAAAACAAGCACATGAATGTTACTATCTATTTATCTCAAATGATTTCAAATTATTTTGATGAATCTGAGAATTTTTATCTCACCAAAAAATAAAAAGCGCATCCAGTTATCTTCTTATAATCCCCTTTAGATTTTTCAATACTATCCATCAAGTGTTTGTGGATTAAATGAGGCCATCTAATGTTGTTTATAACATCTATGATTTCTACCAATACTAGGTAGCTACTAGGAAAACTCGATCCTCCGGGTTTTGTAAAGAAGACGGTACAACACAAGTAAAGCACCAAAAGACAAACAAATTCTTCCTCATTGTTTCCCTGTGCGCTTATAAGAATTGATGTTTTCACTTTAATATTATTCAATTCCGTGGCTTGAGCTCCGCCGAAGTACTTCTTGCACAAGTCATTTTTTCATGGACACACTAATCGTGTCTCTAGCAAGTCATGTTTACCGTTCTCCAATATTTGCATTCCAAAAATAAGAGCCATTTCTTCAGGAGTTAGTTCATATCCTTCTTCTTCACGCACTAGGAATCCTCCTTTTCTATCTTTTAAGTGTTTATACGTGTCAGTCAATTTCTTGATCTCAGTGATTGGTCTTCCCAACTCGTTTATAGTTATTTGGTTGTTGATGAACACCTGTAGTAAATTCCAGAAAGGAGTTGTCGCTAATAGACCCTGTTGTTTATCATTCAACACTAATTTATTTTCACCAACAAAGAGTTCGCACAAGAGACCAAAGCCTGCCCTAAATGCAAAACGGCTGACCTCGTTTTCTGTACCATGATTGCAGGAACAGTTAAGTTTTACTATAAAAATTTAAACATCAACAAATGTGAAAAGAACTTGCTAAGCATCAATAAGGTCATAATGCCATAATGACATAATAATGGTGTTAATTGTGTCATTTTTTTATTTATAAAAAGAATACATTCCCGAATTTATGTTAAGTACTATGTTTCATGTTCAGTAGTAAAGAAGATTGCGATTTAATGTCATTTTTTTGTTCTTAAAAAGACTCCAGTCACTTCAATGCCGTTTAAGACAGCTACTGCTTTTATCAAAAGATATGTTAAGTAGTAAAGTAGATTGTGATTTATTGTTTGTGGATGCATCTATGTCTGACAATTCTATTATTGCAGGGTGCGGGATCATTTGGTACAAATCTAATCAACAATTTGGAGCAGCAAGGTGCTAGACATCATATGCACACTCAGTAATCGATACAGCGGCTCAAGCTTTCTACTCGGATATTTTTTTGGTTTTCACAAGTGAAATCGCAAAAGGTTATATATGTGTCAGGCAATATCTCTAGTCAATGCAATCAACGAAGAACCTAGTCAATGCATTGGACAGAATTTTCTCTCGTTCATAATTGTGAAGGTGTAGAATTGGATTTTCTCGTAACATCTCGTTGTGTTTATAAATAGTAATGTAAGCAACAGGTAAATGCTCTAGCGAAACTAGCGCGAAGAAATCGTGCAACTAAGAAATGGTGTGTGTTTTCTTCTGAAGTAATTTCAGAGGAAACTGCCTTTGCTGTCCAATTCACCCTTTCTAATGAATTTTGATTTCAGTATAAAATTAAAATGGTGAAATATATTTTCTGCACTGCCTGTGTAGATGCAATATTTATATTGCACCAATGCAGGATGAAATTATCAAGTGCAATACCTAGTTAGCACAATATTTTCGTGATAATCCTTTCGACAAAAGTACTTTCCGTGCCAAGTTAATAAACAGTAAATACAGTTTACTGGAATACCTCTTTCGATGTTGCTTGTTTTCTTCTTCCTGAAGCTTTCTACGGTTTTTTCCTTCTTCCGGGAGATTTCTACTGTTGTTTCTTTGGAACCTCCTCTACGCCTCTTGTTATTCCCCATCAAACTAAATCAGAAATAAAGCTATAATTAGGGTGACAGTGAGCGAGTATAGAAAATCTTAAGACATCCAGACGACAAAGAACAAAAAATAACCTCGAGACAGCAGAACAATCGAATTGAACTTGTAAATTACCTGAAGATCTAAAATGTAAATTATTGATGAAAATAAAATATAAGATGGAATCTTGTAGTGTAATAGATCTGGTTTCTGGCGGAGTTAGACGAATGGAGGGGGGGGAGGGTAAAGCATAGAGTAGGCACTAAAATAATCTACTTTTACAATTCTGGCATTCTGGGTGGAAGGTTAATAAATGAAATTAATGAACCCTTCATACTGATCTCCATTACGCAAAGAGGCTTTAGTGTTATTGGGGTACTAAAGAAAAAAAACCAAAAAAAAAAAAAAAACTATTTGCAATATATGTCTTGCAACGCTCATAGCAGAACATTAAATGGGAATCACCACCCTTGCATAAAAAAAAAAAATTTTGAAACATGCCTTGTATTAAATGGGCATCACGCATGAAAAAAAATATATTACTCGAAAAAATCATCAACGAGCATAAGCTTTTTATAAAAAAAATTAAAAGGTAAGAAGACTGCAAAAAGATGAGTGTATTTATAAAATCGAGAGCCGGGGCTACTACGGCTTTCCATGAAAAATCAAAAGCTTTATTGAAGGCCTCTTCTTGTCTAAGTGAGAATATCTTATGATTCTTATCCAGTGTCTCCTTAGTTACAGATTACAAAATGTTAGCAGAAACCATCAGAAACGAATGCAAGATCCCATATTGGAATGCAGAGACCACCATCAAGGCGACTCATACAATTCTACAAAAGCTCCCTTAAGCTCAGGTGCACTATATTAATAGAAGATACAACTCTGCAGCAGACCACATAGCAAAGGAAGCTCATGCAAAGAATATGAGGAATTTTTCAACCCAAATAAACTAAGGATTTCACAATCTAGTGTGATGTCCAATATTTTTGAAAAACAAATATTGGAAATCTTATGTACACTATTGTTTGATTATTATATTACTTTTTCCATCAAAAAAAAAGAGAGTTGGGGTTAAATGTTAGATAATATCTTTTTCTTTTATTCTCTTTCCTAATCTCTTTCTTTTTATACTAAGTCCACATGTGACCTAATATATTAGAGATAGTAGGTTACACAACTTTTGGTGCAAAACAGAAACATCACATGAACTAACATACTAGTTCATGTGAATAAAGGAAACATCACATGAACTAGTGTATGTTAGTTCATGTGAAGAATATAAACTGCACATCACATTAACTAACAATCTCTCTTTTATTCTTTTACCTTCCATATTTTCACTACGCTTAGAAGAGATTACAAAGATAATTACGGATCCCGCGGAGACAACTACTCCCCCATCTTAAATTAAGAATTCGCTTTGACTTTATCAAGATATTAAGGAAATCCTATAAAATATCATGACTAGCCCTTGACTAGCCTATTTAATGTTATATTATTACCAAAACTAAAATATTAGCTTAAATTTGATAGTATTATTATTTTATGAAATATTTTAAGAAAATAAAAGCAAATTTATCTAACGGCCACTTGAGCGGGATAGCTTCCCACAAGGTCGTGCGGGATAAGACTGCTCGCTTTCCTCTAGGAATTTTTTGAGGGTGTTTAGAAGTATGCTAGAGTGGGAGATTGGTCCTGGTGATCACACACCTTTAGCCTTTAGGGTAGAACATGTGTAGTCCCTTTTTTATTCAAATATTTCTTACATTTCAGAAGTCTTTTTGATATGATTTTGACATTACCCGCTTACCTCTAGGAGTAGGAAGTTCTGAGGAAGTTTAAAAGCATGCTAACCGGCAACCGCATACCTTTAGGCTTTTGAGTAGAATATGTGTAGCACCACAATATGTGTGTATATTTAAGTACTAAGAGAAGTTCCTATGGAATGAACAAACATGAAAAATGAAATAGTTTGTTCATTTTGCTCAAGTCAACAATAGTTTTTTCATTTTTCTCCCACTATGGAATGAACAAACATCAAAAATGGATGTTAAAATCAATATATTTGTTGATTTGAACATTGAGATGGACCACCCAGCACGCGCTTGATGATACGTAGGGAGATCGTGCCACGGATGCGGAGTTGGAAGGAAGATCTCTGGAGTTGCAAGGAAGATCGCTAGAGTTGGAAAGAACAACGCCCCTCACATATTCTCTCTCCAAAATCTGGTTATTTTAATTACGAATTTTTTTTATAATTTATTTTATTAGTTAATAATCTGTGGGACCAAACTCTTATTAGTTTATATAAATATAAAACGAAAATGCTATGTTGACCGACATTTGCTACCGAGCTTAATCCCGCAACAAATACAATGGTGGGACCCACATTCAATCTTCCTAATCCCAATGTTGAGAGCCTTTGTTTTCGTCCATCAGATCCCCTATCGGGGTGAATCTCATGAGAGAGAGTCGGTAGCTGTATCAGGATAGGTAAAGGGTTTATGTGAATCCCGTAGGTTAAAGTGGGTTCCCCGGGATCGTCGGGATTTCCCGTCGGTAGCTCAATCATTTTCGTTAATAAAATCACTAGTGGGACCCCACAATATCATATTGTATTTGTTCATTTTTCCTTGTTTCCCGTAGTGGAGAATGCAACTTCTACATATTATCATCTTCTAGCCATCTCCAGTTACTCCTACGGAGAATTAGGAAGGCCGAAATCCACGGTATCACCAACAGATTTTGTCTGTAAACCGTAGAAGCAGATTCAGAATCGGTAGTAGCAGCGATGTCTTCCTTACCAGAAACTATATGGTTTGAGATACTTGTAAAGGTGCTGGTAAAAACAACATTCGTTTGCAAGTGTGTGTGCAAGTTTATGCGTGATTTTATTTCACATACTAATTTTGCTAGATTGCACATGGCTTATTAGATTTATGATAAGAGACAAGATCAAGATGAAATAGAAAAACAAAGATTAAAGTGGTTCGGTCACTCGACCTACATCCACTGATGAAACCCCGTAGGAATGATTGTTTATTGATCAACAGTAATACATACTGAGATATCTTTACACTTACATTATGTTTCCTATTTATAGGAGTAATAGGATTCAGTACACCCTAAGACTAGCTAGATTAAGCTTATCTAACTAGATTACACAATCTTGTTACTGACTTGGTATTCTTGTTACTGACTTGGTTTTCCAATCTTGTAATTGACTTGCTGGCATGCCATATATTCCAACACCCCCCCTCAAGTTGGACACAGAGAGAATTGAAGTGTTCAACTTGAACTTGAACTGTCATTGAAGAAGATGGATACAAAAAAAAAAACTTTATACTCTTCTTCTATTCCTCTATACGATCTTCAGATGGTAGATTCATCACTCTATAACTTGAAAATCATCAGAGTAACTTGAACATCATCAAAGTAATTACTTGAGATGCCACAGTACCACTGGTGTATGAAAGCTCAACTTAACGGACCTTGATCGTGGTAAAAGCCTGTAACTCCACCATTCACTACTGTCCAGATGATGTGACATAGAGAATGCAGATGATAGAAACATAACTACATAGTAGTTCTTAAAAAGAGTTAGAGAACAATAAAATATTGAATGGGCTTGATTGGAAAAACAAACATGCCCATGAAATGGATTAAAAGATTAATTTTAGCCTTAGCAAGTCCATGAAAATCAATAGACTAGAAAATTGATTAGGATAATGAAAGCATGATCAGATGTTGTAAAAGAAATCGACCATATTTGATGTTTTCTGGAGTAACAAGAAACTTGTTGGAAAACTTGAATTGGTCGTCGAGATATCAAATCGATAAGAACACAAAACTGAATTGCTCCCGAAATTGACTTTGGAGTAATACCCAAATAAATGATGATATGTTCGATTTAAAAAAAAATCCAAAACATAGACGAAAATGAAATTGCTGATGCAAGGAAACCAACAACAATGAATATAATATTGAGGGATCAACAAAAGAGATTTGTTATTCAAAAACTGTTGATCAAAACAAATAATGATATGTGATGAACAATCATAAATATAACAGCCCAGGGAGAAGCCAAGAGTAATAATGAGTGGATGAATAAACAACCACTGTCAGATTTTCAATTAGTTTGCCAAAAGGTGATGGCTTATCAAACTAACCAAAGCTCCTTACAGAGATAGCAAAACAGGAAGAAACGAGCTTCACTTCCTTATCTTGGATTTTAAAAATTGATTCTTAGCTAAAAAGCTTAGATGAGGATTAATAGTAACCTTCAGTACTTACCATTGATTTAGGATCAATACTGAAGCTGATTCAAGATTAGAACTTGATAACACAAAAAAAAAAAATATGCCTTCTCGACGAGTACTGGCCTACTGTTGTATGAAAATAAGCCTTTGAAGTTAAAAGCAAACTTGCAAATACAGCTTTCAACTGATCAACAAAAGCATTAGATAACGAGATCCAAAACTTAAGGAGAATCTAAAGTGGCTTGACCAAAAAAAAAATAAGTCACACAAACTGCAACATTGAAGCAAGATATTATGGAAATATTTCCGGAAGTTTTATTGTTTATTGATCAACAGTAATACATACTGAGATATCTTTACACTTACATTATGTTTCCTATTTATAGGAGTAATAGGAATCAGTACACCCTAAGACTAGCTAGATTAATCTTATCTAACTAGATTACACAATCTTGTTACTGACTTGGTTTTCCAATCTTGTCATTGACTTGCTGGCATGCCATATATTCCAACATGGCTCATGCCGTCCAGAAAAACACCCTAAATTTTTTTTTTAGTACCGCTGAACCGAGTAGATCAGCTCATACTCAATTTTCAGTATCAAAAACAATTTTCTCAGTAACTTATGATTCAGTATTGGCATCCACAAATATAATGGAGTATACTATTCTATCTGATGTCCCTTACAAAAATTCAGAGTTTGAAATCACCGTGTTGGGTTCATCACATGGTCTGGTTTGCCTGTTGTTTACATATATCCCTTCGGTTGATGAAGAATAAAATATCCCTTCTCAACATTTCTTCTGTCCCCCGCTACAACAGAGTATATGAAGTTACCCGATTTGCAATCAGATTACAAATACACCGACGGTTACGTCAGGGCTCGGAATTTTGGTTATGATCACAAGACTGATAATTTTAAACTGGTATTTTCTCAGCTTAGGTTCGACGAAGATGATGGTTCTATCTTCTGCATCTTCAATTTACGGCAAGTGTCATGGAGCACTCAAATCGTCCCATATGTTATCATCCGTTCTCCCCGTAGTGGAGTGTTTCTTAATGGCTCTTTCCATTGGGAATCTAGAATGTATAACAAAGCCTCTGAGTTTGTTTTATCTTGGGATATAAATGAAGAGGTATTCAAAGAGATGCAACTACCAAAGATATCTTGGGGTCAAGGCCATGAGTTGAAGGGTATAGGAGTAATGGATTTGCATCTTTGTGCAATTGTACTATCTGTACATGTTCCAATGAGTCTCGTTGATGTGTGGGTGATGCAAAAATATGGATCTGGGGATTCTTGGTGTAAGTTTCACACCATTACCCGTGAAACCATCGTCGATAATCCTCTTTTCAGAGGTTGGAATCACTGCTTTTACCCCCTAAGTGTGGAGTTAATTTTTAGAAGTGGTGATATTTTATTCTGGATACCTGGGGAGGGTCTTTTATATGATCCCAAGCTTCAAAAAGTTACAAAAAAATATACGAGAAATTGTCATTTTTTAACAACAGGGCAAAGCAATTATTTGGAAACCATGGTTTCCCTAGGCTCTGGTACTTATGTTGTTAGTAGATGTGAATTACATTAACAAGAGGAAGCAAAGGATGAAACATAAGTGGATTGGCTTTGGGGGTGTGGATAATGGTGACAGAGTCAAATTTTCTTCTTCTTTTTACTAGGCTTAGAGCAACCACAGTCACGACCTAATTTGGGGACTATAGCCAAATTTGGTCCAGAACTCAGCCGCAGTGGAAGGGACTAAACCTATATATATGGTCTGGAAAGCTAGGGTTTGAAGATCCTAGTTTTACGCTCAACGTGGGGAAATATTATATCGTTCGCCATGCTAAATTTTAGTCTTTTACCACTAAACCCAATTTTTTTAGCTTTTAGTCTTGCTTTTAGTATTTAGCTGGTTCTTCCCATGTTTGTAGAATGAATGTTTTTTAATGTAGAAGGAAACTGTCGTCAGTATTATCACATTTCATTTGGAAACTATTTTTAAGTGAAAACTTGAGTTATTTTGGACTCCGAAGTGAAACTTTCTGTTTACATCTGTGTATGTTTATCTGGTGAAAAATAGGGTTTTCACCATCCACATAAAGTTTCTGTTTGGAAACTTCTCTTTCACCTTTGTGAATTTGTGAAGTTTCATTTCATTTTCCTATCAGTTCGCAAGTGTCCTCAGAATCCGAAGTCAGAATACACATTGTCATGCGATGAAAAATTTCGGGGAACGTTTGTCTGTCGACTCTGTCCAACTCATTTATGGGTGTGTTTGTGTCTACACAGTTTATATATCGTCTACTTTGGCGGTATGTGAAGAATTTTTGTAATCAATTTTTTCATCTACGAGATTTCATTGGTGGAAGCCTCACTCTCCGAACCACGTTAAATTCTTTGTCTCCTCTCTTTATTTTCAGGGTCCTTCTGGACGGACCACGTTTTTGGACAACGCAAAAACAAGATTCTCTTTTTCTCTCACAGTTTTTTGTGTGGGCCATGGTGGGACTGCGGAAGATTGCAGGGTCCCGCTTTTCGGGTTGGGTTTGTGTCTGGTTGTTTTTTCGTGGTTTGAATTCTTGGTTCACCAAGAATTTTCATTATTTTCAATTCTTTTTCGAACCTTATTACACATCCAAAAATTCTTCACAGACTAAAAAAAAACCGAGACAAAAAACCACCCCTCACAACCCTCCCCCTTCACGTCTCTCGATGGGAGGGGCACTAGAGAGTAGAGGGTAGATAAATAGTAGAATATGGTAAGGTGCTTCATGCTTGTGGTTGTGGGTGGGGTATAAACGTACTGGAAAGAGAATATGTTTCTCACCGTAGTCGAGAAGACTTATTATTACGAAGGGTAAAATAGGTCTAGAGTCGAGGATTAATAGTAAAAAAAATAGGATAAAGCAAATATCTTTTCATACGGACCAGTAAGCATGGGGTTTTGGGTAGACTGGATAGAAAAGAAAACGTCTCATCTTGTTTCATCTTTTCATACAGACCAAATGAACCAACACTGACTGCTGGGTAAAGACGTGTATTCTTCTACGGCCGTGCTAGACACACCGTGAAAAAATTTCGGTGATATCACCGGCAGGGATAAACCCTGGGACCCACTGAAGAAAAGGGGGTTGGTTTTCTTTAATGTTTATTTCTTATAATAATTCTTAACAGACCGTGTAAATAGACAACCCTAAAACCGTGTCCGATGTGTAAGCCCATGTGTCCTTCTAACCAGAGTGAAACGTCAGCTTTGTTTTCTAAAAGCAAGTCTGCAAATTTGTACTTTATGTTAGCCGTAGATTTGTTTCTTGAAACATTCAATGGTTCATGTCCATTGGATTTAGATCTAATGAAAACTACTTTTAACCCTTCTGGCTCATTCATCTCTCTTTCATCCGAGAACAGTGAAAAAAGAAAATCTTAAATCAAAATCTCTTTTTTCTGTAAAATATTCTGATTTAACTAGTCTCCCTTTCTGTTTTCTTTTTTTTGTGATTTTTACGTTTCTCTGTATTTTTTTAATTGACTTATAATTGATGATTTTTATTGTTGTGATTCTTTTAGGAACCGTGTAAGAATCAGAGTTCAGAAAAGAAGAAAGGAGAAAGAGAGAAGAATTATGAAAATGGAGTTGTTCTTACTATTTTGAAAGTGGAATTTTGATGGTTGAGCTCAGAAAGTTGTATATGAATCTCTAATACGAAGGAATTTCTACATAAGATTGATTTGTATGTTTACTTTTTTGGTTTTATATTTTGTTCGGATTAATTATCTGGTTCTCAAAATTAAATAATTTGAAGCAGGTTCTCAAATTATTCTTAAAAAAAAAAGGTTCTCAAATTATTATTTTTGGCACAATCATTTTTTTATTTTTATTTTTGTCTTGTAATTCTGTGAAGGAGTTTGTAACGATCTTGCAGGCAACATTTTATTAAGCCTCTTGTATGAAGACTGAAATTTGTATAATACATCGGTTAATCAGTAATAATAGATTACCATGGCAATTTGCTGTAAACTCTTAATGGTGTATGTATTAACATGTGCCACATAATGCTAACTATTAATTGATTATTTCATAGAAACACCAGCAGCACCAGAAGAGATTTGGAGTTAAATCACCGATCAGAATATGTATGATCAATCATTAGATCTAAATCCTACGGACTGGAAGTACTGAATCTTTCAAGACATAAATGAACACCTAATATAATACACAAATTTTTAAATTTGCATTTACAACCAAAGCTGACGTTTCAGTCTAGCTGGAAGGACACATGGGATTCCACGTAGGACACGGTTTTGGCTTTGTCTAGTTACACGGTCTGTTAAGAATTATTATATTTCTAATTGGATAAAGAGTATTACATTAACTAGTTGGAAGCCCTCTTCCAAAAAAAAAAAAAATAGTTGGAGGAAAAAAAATTGCTCTAGCGCTGCTAGAGCCATTGGATTAACCAATCCAATGGTGGTGGTGGCCAGTGGAGATTTTACTCAAAGGGAAAAAAATGAATTTACATTATAAACCACCACCACCATTGGATTGGTTAATCCAATGGCTCTAGCAATGCTAGAGCAAAATCGCCTTCCTAGTTGGAAGCCTAACAAGCTAAGATCCAACAACATACTACTATGTTAATTGAACAGGTTGTTGTGCTAACCTACCAGCAAGCCTCATGGGTAACCTAGCCAAGGGAGCTCAAGCGGATGGGGGGATAAGATTATGTCACAAGGGGGGAAAACTAACACTACCTTCCATGTTAATTCCTTCAATATTACGCCATTGGGGGCTTGAATCTGGGACCTCCTGGAACGCATGAAACTTTAGGGAACGGGGATGACCAGCTGACCAGTTGGTTTTTAGTTTTTCATTTTCTGTAGGCCCTTCTCTTTTTTTTTTCTGTCTTGCGGTGATTCCACCGTGAAAAAATCACGGTGGATCTAGCATTTTCGATTCTTCTATATCTATCTGAAGCGAATAGCCGAATAAGGGGATTTTGAGGGGGCAACAAAAAAAAGGACCCAATGATAAATATTACAAAAAGTATTGATATACCGCATAAAAAACAACACAAAATTGGTTAAAAAGACCAAAATCAACAATTTATGGATGAAAAAGACATTTAGATTATGATACTGTTTAAATGGACAAATATGTAAAAATAGCCAGGATGTAAACAGTTTCATCCTACCCATTTTCAAATAATTTTTCTTATTTTTAATTTACATCAGGATGCATCCAGTTTCATCCTTGTTATTTTTTAACTTTAACTCAGGATGAATCCAATTTCATCCTTGCTATTTTTTTGGTGTCCATTTCACCCATACTAAATTTTACTCATCCATTTGAACCATGTTTTAAAAATATTTGGACAAATGACCCATTTTCCGAAAAAACAATGTATAACCGCACTCTCACATGATTTTTTCTAACAATAGTTCTTAGCGAACCGAGATTTTGAACTCCACCAAAACAGTATACCCTATGAAGGGCTGAGATGAACCCATTGGGGAGCAGTGGGTCCTGACTGAATGCCATGGGACCCAGTCAAAAAGTTTGGTTGTGAAAGTGTTGTTTTTATGTAGTTTTTTTGCTCGGTTCACCATGCATTTCTGTTTTTATAATGGGTCCCATGGCATTCAGCTGGGACCCACCATTTCCCTATAAAGGTTCAACATGTGTACTTTGGGGGTTAGTTTGGGAAAATCACGGTTTTTGTGTGGTTTTTTTGATCGGTAACGTGTAGAAGAGTTGTAAGATCTAACACGTGCCCACATCAAAATTACGAGTCATCAAATATTTTTGCAGTGGTTCTAAACTTCTAAACGAACCTTGCTAGATGTAGTTGTCCTCCCTAGAATCCCAAAATCATATAATTAGCCTTTGGTTTTAGGTGTTTTTAAGATTTGTCCCCCCTTAGGTTTAAACAAAATGAAGTAATATAAGCCTAGATTGTAAATTTACAAACACAAGTCTTACAAAATGTCTCACAGAAGGTAGTGATGGATGTGATTGGTATTAAAATTTGCTTATGTGTATCAAATTTAGTGATGATATATGATGAATATCGGAAATCTAATAAAAAAACGTCCAAAAATTTATGGCGGCCTTCGACCGCATACATTTTTCCCTCCAACCAATATTTCTTGGCTCCGCCCTCTAATACGTATATAGTATTGTCTTACAAGGCTAAAGTAGCTAACATTTCAAAAAGACAAACGCTCCCCACAAAAGTGGTTTCTAAGACGTTGGATGAGCAAATAAATGGTTAGATTTGCATTCACTTCGGGACCCACCATTTTTCCTAAAGGGTCCGTTCAATGTTTCTGGATCTGGTTTTTAGTTGTGGGACATAGTGATCTAACGACTTCGAAGCCGCTTTTGCGGGAAGGCATCCCCGCAAGCAAGGTCGTGCGGTGTAGTGATCTACACCACAAATTAGCACAGAAACATCTATGAATCTCTAAGGATATAGATTGGATTGGATGAGAAGAGAATTTTGGGAGAGAAAGATTGTTTTAATTATTATTTTTCATAATCCCTGAATACAGACTCGGCTGGAATATAATTACCAGACTAGACTCACTTTCACTACGTGTGAGTCACACAAGCTACTAATAACTAAAACTAGATTAACAAGGAGATAAACGGACAATTAAGCATGGCTAGCTATCAGGCATCCATAAGAACCGGTTAGACCTTAATAACTCCGGAACCGTGAGAACAGGTTCATGACACGCGGGATGGCAAGGTCGTGTGAAAAACCACCTTCCACCCATCCCAAGGGTTCTATTTTCCAATCGCAGAATATATTAAATAAATAATAATACTCTATATAAATACTCCCTCTCCGTCCAAGGTATAGAGGGAAGATCCCTGGACACTCAGATACACACTATTATACATGGATGAATTGAATCACTAGTTACAGTTACAATACGAGTAAGACTATAAAAACCAAAGTCAAGACCCTTTTTTATTAAATCACTAGTTAAACTTTGATACTTCTAGAATGGAGCATAATGAGGTCTCTGTGGTAAAATATGGAACACTCGGTTTATTCCAGATCTCACCTCCTCAGACCAATCTTTCTTTGAATCCTTATCCAACTGATACATGCTTCTCTGCGTCTCTTCCAAATCTCCTAGTTCTTTCTACTATCAGTGATCAAATGCAAAACTCTAAATTTATACTATCTTACATAGTGGGACCAATGTAGTCAATTTCGCTCGTATCGGCCGATATATCGGCGCTATTACCGGTATCGGTGGTTGAGCGAAACGGAAATCACAATATCGCGATATAATGATTTTTCGGCGATATTTGACATTTACAGTAAATTATCTGGGTAGTTTTGGAATTCTATGTGAAGTGAAGAGATGAAATCCCTAAATCACACCGATACGCAAGCGAAAAAACTTTTTTGCAGCCGAAAAAAACTCTTCTTCTCGCCATTAAGATCGAGAAGAAGAGATTTTTCGGCTGCAAAGAAGTTTTTCGCCTGCAAAGAAGTCTGGTCATTTTCACAATCTGCATAATATTTATTGCACTTTTTTCCAATAAAGGTAATATGGTCATTTTCACAATCGGTAACATTTACTTTACTTATTTCTGATAAGGTTAGTATGGTCATTTTCACGGTCTAAATTCTGATATATTCTTCTTTAGTTCATCTGAAAGAAACTCAGGTCTAATTCTAGTAATATTTGAACCTGTGATGTTCAATTCTGATATACTTTGTCTTCAGTTCATCTGAAAGAGAGACTCAGGTATAACTCTGGTAATCTTTAAACTATGATGTTCAATTCTGATATATTTTGTCCTCAGTTCATCCGAAAATGAGAAACTCAAGCATAGCTCAAGTAATATTTGAACCTGTGATGTTCAATTCTGATATATTTCGTCTCCAGTACATCCGAAAGAGAAACTCATGTCTAACTATGGTAATCTTTGAACATGTGATGTTCAATTCTGATATATTTCTTCCTCAGTTCATCCGAAAACGAGAAACTCAGGTCTAACTCAGGTCATTATTGAACCTGTGATGTTCAATTCTGATATATTTCGTCTCCAGTTCATCTGAAAGAGAAACTCAGGTCTAACTCTAGTAATCTTTGAACATGTGATGTTCAATTCTGATATATTTCGTCTCCAGTTCATCTGAAAGGGATACTCAGGTCTAACTCTAGGAATCTTTGAACATGTGATGTTCAATTCTGATATATTTCGTCTTCAGTTCATCCGAAGGAGAAACTCAGGTCTAACTATGGTAATCTTTGAACCTGTGATGTTCAATTCTGACATATTTCTTCCTCAGTTCATCCGAAACGAGAAACTCAGGTCTAACTCAGGTCAATATTGGCTCGGCTTCTGAACTTGCTTTAGCGGGCTATCTGAACTTCGTAACTACGAAAGTGTCTTCCGGCACAACTCACAATGGGAGACAGAAGCATAGCATTTCTCATTTTAGCAGAGACCTCAATAAGAACATCTATCACGAGTTCATTCTACAATGTGAACTATGTATCGTTTTAGCAGAGACCTCAATAAGAACAACTCACAATATGAACAACCATTATGAGTTCATTCCACATTAAGAACATCTATCACGAGTTCATTCATAGTCTGTAAAAATTACTTTACTTATTTCCGATAAGAGTAGTATGGTCATTTTCACAGTGTGCATAATATTTATTGCACTTTTTTCTTCCAATAAAGGTAATATGGTCATTTTCGCATTCGGTAACATTTACTTTGCTTATTTCTGATAAGGGTAGTATGGTCATTTTCACGGTCTCCAAAATATTTATGGAATTTATTTCCAATAAGGGTAATATGGTCATTTTCACGGTCTGTAATATTTACTGTACTTATTTACGGTAAGGGTAGTATGGTCATTTTCACTGTGTCCATAATATTTATGGCCCTTATTTCCAATAAGGGAAATTTGGTCATTTTCACAGTCTGAAACATTTACTTTACATATTTCCGATAAGGGTAGTATAGTCATTTTCACAATCTGCATAATATTTGTTGCACTTATTAACAACAAGGGTAATATGGTCATTTTCACATTCTGTAACATTTACTTTACTTTTTTGCGATAAGGATAGTATGGTCATTTTCACTGTCTCCATAATATTTATGGCACTTATTTCCAATAAGGGCAATGTGGTCATTTTCACAGTATATAACATTTACTTTACATATTTGCGATAAGGGTAGTATGGTCATTTTCACTGTATGCATCATATTTATTGGGGAAAATTAGGCTAAGACTCAACCCATGGATAACCCATAATATGAGGCTCTTAATTAAAAGAAGTTTAAATCTAGGCCCCAAATTATTAAAAGACATTGATACCCTTATGCATATTGTCAAGCCCATAATTAAATAAAATTTAAATTTAGGCCCAAAATTATTAAAATATTATGTGATGATGTTCCAACCACCACAGCCACCGCCAACCACCTCCGACCGCCACCGTCACCAACCACCTCCGACCACCACCGCCATCCACCTCCAACAACCACCGTCAAACCACCTCCGACCACCGCTGCCAGCCACCTCCGACCACCACCGCCGCCGCCAACCACCATCGACAGCCACCACTGCCAACCGCCACCGCCGCCAGCCACCACCTCCGAACACCGAAGCCGCCAACCACCACCGTCGTCAGCCACCACCGCTAACCACCTCCGAACACCGCCACCAGCCACCTCAGACCACCGCCGCCGACGGCGGCGCCGCCACCACTACCGACCACCAACATGATGTGTACACAGAACTTACACATGCATATGACATGTGTATCTAGAAGTTACACATTCATATAAAATGTGTAATGCAAAGTTACACTTGTACATAGATGTGTACTCTGTGGTTACACATATGTACGCAGAAGTTACACATGCATATGCCATGTGTATCTACAAGTTACATATCCATATGCATGTGTAACTTTTTATTACACATGCTATATGTAAGGTTATCTACAAGTTATTCATCATAAAATACATGTAATACTTTAATTTTCATTTACAATAATTTGTTCGTTCATCAATTACTACAATCATAGTAATTGGTTGTTTGAACACAATAAACTAAGAACCACAAGTACCTTCTATTGCACTTTCATGTCCTAAACATGCATCTAAACCAGCAACTCCAACTGCATATGCACTTCACCAGGACCACTATGAGCACATGTAACTGCACATCATGTCCAACAGCATTATGCACACCTTCAACAACATTTATCCTACCAGCTATAGATACCACCATGGCTCGTATCATAATTCTGTACCTGCATCACTTCCTGGAAAATCCACTGCAAGCAACACACATTCGCAACTCTGCACCTGTTTATCCTAACATGCATCTAGCCTGCAATATTGAGTTCTCAGACTCATGCCATAACTAACCACATATCAATTTCATCGGAAACCATGTCCTGTAACTGCAACCAACACCAACTGAGTACAAATCTCAAAGACCAAAACTTCATTTCCTCTATTCCATTACCACTTGTCTTAATCGCAATCGCACCAAGACCTATAATCATTCAATCAACGCACTCCATCATACAAAAAACCAAGCAGAATGCAAGCAATAGTTATGTATGGGTAATCATTAGTTAAACCCCAAAATCAACAGTTATGCGTGTGTAATCATTAGTTACACATATAATTAACACGTGTAAGCTAAAGTTACACATGCATATGGCTTGTGTAACCTGAAGTTACACATCCATATGGCTTGTGTAACCTACAGTTACACATGAAAAAAGGACATCACACATAGCTACTTGCGATTCTTAAACAGTAAAATCTACTCAATAACACTTAATCAACTGAAAATTGCAACATAATAATTTGAAAGATATATAACTAGTAGATGCTAGTGTAACTAATTTTACAGTCTACCAACCAATAAAGAAAGTTCTTAGGCATACCACAATATCTTCCAACTACTCTTTAGCCTCATCGACTTCTGCAACGTCAGCAAATGTGATACTTCACTGTGTTTTATGGACTATTGCTCCACCAGAACCCCTATTTTCACGACTCCTCGGCTGCACAGTTGTATCCTGTATGAATAACATAATTAACATGTGTAAATAGTAATTACACATCCATACACTAAACACTACTAAAACAAGCATGTGTAATTAACTGGTGCACATACAAAATGCATGTGTAATTTTGAGTTACACATGCACATGGCATTTGTAATCAACAATTACGCATCCACACCCGTGTATAATCAACATCATCATGTTACTCAATAACAACAGATCGAACTAGTTAGCTTACAGTTAAATGTGTTTATATGTTATTAAATAGAGCTCGTACGTATAAGCACGTGCATATAAAATCTACCAAAATCATTTGAAACCAGAACAAAACCCTTCCTTAGATTCACAATCTTAGAATTTAAACTGTATGCAATTATCAGTTCATAGTTTAATGGAAGTTAAACAAAAAATTTGACTATACTTACATTGTCCTACACCACTACTGGATCCAAATCCTCCTATAAAACCTACACCTGCACCTCCACCACCAACACCTCTTACAATCACAAACTCAATAGGATAGTTACAACACTTTGCAATTTCACCTCATAAAATCACAAACTCAATCCGAAGGCATCTACTTAATTTTTGCATGCAACTAATAAACAAAACTTCTCATCATTTCTGGTTCACTCAAACTTTTACACATATAATTAGCATGTGTAACTCGCAGTTACACATCCAATTAGCATGTATAACTCGTAGTTACACATAATTAGTATGTGTAACTCGCAATTACACATATAATTAGCATGTGTAAGTAGTATCTACACATCCAATTATCATCCTTGAGAAAGTAACTTTCTTTCCAACTTTCTTGCTACACATACATTTTGCTTGACAAATTACAATACCCTGCAATGTAAAAAACATACATTTTAGCTTGACAAATTACAACACTCTGCAATAAATTTAGTTAGGCCTGAGTTCCCTCCCCGGCAGCCACATCTGTGTTGAGTTTAGGCCAGTTATCAGCAAGAATTTCAGGCTAACACATAAGCACCAATGTACCATTTTTAAATTGGTTCAGTCATATCATTTTTCCGACCAACTAAATTTGTTTATTTTAGCATGTGTAATTAGAAGTTATACATACATCTTACTAGTGTAACTCCTAGTTACACATGCACCTAACTAGTGTAACTAAGAATTACCCATGCATATAGCATATGTAATTAGGAGTTACACATGCATAACAACATGATCTCGAAAAAGCACTAGTTCCTACAATATTACATACTTTCAAAATTATACAATATTACATACTTCCAAAATTATACAGTCCATAATCTTCTAACTCTTGTAATGAGGTTGTGCAATATATTTGGATCATTTTAGTTGCAAAACAACATACTCAACATACCACAAAAAAACTTCATGAAGCTTTGTACCCACGACTAGACTAGACTAGAAAGTAGAACTGAAAGGTTAATATGTTCACACAATAACAGTTAATTTATTGAAATGCATATGATAGTCCTCCCATACCATGAGCAATAAATCTACACATAGATTCTTAACTAATAGAAAAATCCTACATACTTTTGTTCTTTTTGGTAAATTATAATCTAAATCAATACTGTGTGGAATTTAGTTCAACTTCATATGAAACACATACTCTAAATAAATCCACATCCAACATTTTGAAAAGACCAATTCCTTTACAAACAAAATATCTGAATCTAAGTACAGAAATCCCCATAAAAACTTCCAATTAAAACACTCCAAGCCATGTATAGTGACACTTAATTACCATTTTATTAATTGCAATATAACAAGCACCAACTACACAACTGAGTTAAGTGTTCACACATGTCATAAAATGACATATGTCATACCACTATCTATGGAATCAAGAAGAGACATTTTTCATCTTTATACTAAAGCTTTAATGAAAGGACAAACAAAAAGTTTCAAGGTGATATGAAAATAAAATATGAACTAAACAACCAAGATAATATAGCATACGAAAGCAATTCCAAAGTTTACTCATTTTTGATAAATATATCACATACATTTAACACATCAAAATTGCGCACTCTCCTTATATTTTTGAAGCACACACATAAACTCAGTTCAAGCAACAAGGGAAATAATTTTCAGGTGTGTGTTGAGTACTTACCATCCATGAATGCATTTGTACAGATTGTCTTCTGCTTACTCCCTAGTAACACTAAGAAGATAGTCTGTTTACTCCCTTGAAATACCTCCTCCTTTCTGCTCTTAGTCTTCACAAATCTCACACATAAAAAATCTACAAAATCAACAAACTCCGATCTATTCAAAAATCCATACTGCTTTTCAAAAATATCAAATGGAAAATAAAAATTTACACATGCAGATTCCAAATCTGGAATCTGATTTTCAATCAGGACAAAGTTATTGAAAGATCTAATGGATTCTCCACGAAGAACACTAAAAAGTTTACGAAATTAGTAACTCAAAATGAAGAGAAATAGGAGACGAAAGTATATTTGAAGGCTAATTATGAATCAGATAATAAAATCGAAGTGAAATCGAAGTTTTAGGATTTCAGAATCTTAATATCAATTTTCAGAACCGAAATATGAAAAAAAAAAGTTAAAAGAAAACTTATCTTTTATGTTGTTTTTGTTGATGCAATCTTCAGATTTCTTTGTTGATGCAATCTTCAGATTTCTTTGTTGATGGCGTATTTATTCAATTAATCTTCATTGCAGGCTCAGCGATCCATTACAGTTGAAGATTTTGTGAAAATTTAAAGTCGCAACTCGTTTTCTTCTGGATTGATTGTTTGAAGAATCGATTAGCTTTGAGTTAATCTCAATTTATGTTTGGTTCAGGTTTTGAGATCGATTTCAGGCTGAGATTTTGAGAGAGAAAAAGGTTTGGAGAGAGGAAATAAAAATATCTTCTGATATTCCTCTTGTATAAATACAAAAGGCTGGTATTGTCATTATTAAAATTCGTAATAATTAATTATGGGCCAGATCTGAAATTTTTTTGATTTTTTGGGTCTGATAATATCATTTTCCTAAAGTATGGAGTTGAAAATGAAATATCCATTTAGTGGGGCGTCTATATGTTGAACCCATATAATAGGGGGGTTCTAGTATTTTTCACTATTTATTGCACTTGTTTTTCCTATAAAGGTAATATGGTCATTTTCGCAATCGGTAACATTTACTTTACTTATTTCTGATAAGGGTAGTATGGTCATTTTCACTGTCTCCGTAATATTTATGGCACTTATTTCAAATAAGGGGAATATGGTCATTTTCACCATCTGTAACATTTACTTTACTTATTTCCGATAAGGGTAGTATGGTCATTTTCACTGTCTGCATCATATTTATTGCACTTTTTTTTCCTATAAAGGTAATATGGTCATTTTTGCAATCGGTAACATTTACTTTACTTATTTATGGTAAGGGTAGTATGGTCATTTTCACTATCTCAATTCTGATATATTCGTCTTTAGTTCATCTGAACGAAACTCAGGTCTAACTCTAGTAATATTTGAACCTGTGATGTTCAATTCTGATATATTTCGTCTTCAGTTCATCCGAAAGAGAGACTCAGGTCTAACTCTGGTAATCTTTGAACTATGATGTTCAATTCTGATATATTTCGTCCTCAGTTCATCCGAAAACGAGAAACTCATGTCAAGCTCAAGTAATATTTGAACCTGTGATGTACAATTCTGACATATTTCGTCTCCAGTTCATTCGAAAGAGAAACTCAGGTCTAACTCTAGTAATCTTTGAACCTGTGATGTTCAATTCTGATATATTTCGTCTTCAGTTCATCCGAACGAGAAACTCATGTCTAACTATGGTAATCTTTGAACCTGTGATGTTCAATTCTGATATATTTCTTCATCAGTTCATCCAAAAACGAGAAACTCAGGTCTAACTCCGGTCATTATTGGATCGGCTTATGAACTTGCTTTAGCGGGCTATCTGAACTTCGCAACTACGAAAGTGTCTTCCGGTACAACTCACAATGGGAGACAGAAGCATAGCATTTCTCGTTTTAGCAGAGACCTCAATAAGAACATCTATCACGAGTTCATTCTACAATATGAACTATTTATCGTTTTAGCAGAGGCCTCACTAAGAACAACTCAAAATATGAACAACCATTATGAGTTCATCCCGCATTAAGAACATGTATAACGAGTTATGTAGTACCAGAATATCGCTACAACGCTATTCCCGCGATATTAACAACATTTCTGCGAGCATCACTGACAATTCTTCAACGACATTTCACGAGCGTTACAGAACAACTAAAATAAATTGACGATGGAAGAAATAAAAGAAGAACATGATTGATCTTGCGATGATCATCATGCTTGCGATAAATAAATATTGTAACGATTGCGATAAGATCGCAAAGTGAATCCGAGATAGAAGGAAAACTTAGCTGTCATCCATTATGTAAATCCCTATATAAAGAGCACGATAGATCCAGAAAAGGATGATGCATTTTTGAGAGCTGAGAGAATTTTGAGGAGAGAGAAACTCCAGAAAGAAAGTTGTATTTCTGAGTTTTAATATTTCTTGTAAATCTTCCTGAAAGTGAATTAATAAAAGTGTTGTTGTTCATCCACAATTATGACTTAGTTCTCAAAGATTCTTGACAAGGGTGTAGTGTGGGAAATCCTGCAACTACATTTTGGCACCCGAAACAGGGATTGAATTAACGAAAACAGAAGAAAAAGCGAAGAAGAAGATTAAAATTGTTCAAGATTAGGGAAATTATAAAGTAAATCGGTGAGAAAATTGAAGGAAGAATGATCAGAATCAAAAAGGCTTGTAGAAAATTGAAAGGTGGTGTAATAACAAAAGAAATGATTGATAAATTTCATGAAAATATCAAAGGAAGGATACATAAACGGGATTTTGAAGGAAGGAATATTATGACAGTGGAGAAGATATCATCATTGAAAGATTGGGAAAAACAAGAAATCACGTTTACAAGAAAGCTAAATACGAGGAAGAAGATTCAAGTCATACATCTCCATTGGTGGTCACTGTGACCACTATACCAATGAGAAAGGATAAATCGATAAAATCTGATGAAGAATGGGCTATGAATAGAACTTTAGTAGACGCAGGAAGTTCTGTAGACATGATATTTTATCATACCTTCAAGAAGATGGGATATAAGGATGAAGAAATGTCTCATTCAACGTATTATGTTCATGGCTTTGGAAAGTCTATAACAAAACCTAAAGGCGAGATAATGGTACGAATTCCACTAGGAGAAATTGAAACACAAATATCATTATGTGTGGTAGATATGGAATCGCCATACAATATGATACTGGGAAGACCGTGGATACATGCAATCAAGGCTGTGGCGTCAACATTACATCAATGTATTAAATTTCTTATGCCTAGTGGAATTGGAGAAATTAGAGGATATGTAATTTTGTCGTGAGCACTAAGGCAATTAGAAGCAAGAGATTTATTTTCTTTGTGAACTTTATCCAATGTAGCGGTCAGATCAGTGATGGTAGAATGAAGATTTCTTTCGGATTCTGCGAGCAACAAAATAAAAAATCAGTTAGACAAGAATCTCACAAGGAACATAATATAAGATTTTATGAGAAGATCAACAAGAGAGGCAGTCAACTGACTACCTTCTTTTTGAGAGGTTAAGTTTTGGATTAAAGCAAATAATGTAGTACCAGAATATCGCCACAACGATATTCTCGTGATAAGAACGACATTTCCACGAGAAGGTTGAATACTCCCACTACAAGAATGACATCTTTCACGAGAGCGTCGTGATAATTCTCCAACGAAATTTGGTGAGCAACATGAGAAAGCATCAAGATAGTTGACAATTGAAGAAGCATGATAAAAGAATGTTGTTTCACGAGGATTACGAAAGATGGCGAAAATAAACAATGTAACTGCCACGATGAGATCGCAGAATAGATCCGAAAGAAGGGGAAAGCTTAGCTGTCTTCCATTATGTAATTTCCTATATAAGGAGATCAGGTAAGTCTAGAGGATGATGATGTATTTTTTAGAGTTGAGAAAATCTTGAGGAGAGAGAAACTCCGAAAAGAAAGTTGTAATTCCGAGTTTGAATATTTTCTGTAAACATTTCTGAGATCTAAATAATAAAAGTGTCGTTTAATTCTTTAATCTTCAACTAGTTTCACTTAGATTTTTATAGGATCTTAATAGGGGTGTAGTGTGGGAAATCCTGCTACTACATTTTGGCGCCGATTAAGGGGAACGTTGAATTAGAAAAATCGAAGAAAAGGTAAAAAAGAAGACATGAATTATTCAAGATCAAGGAAACTTTGAAGAAGATTGGTGAAATATTCAGAAGAAAAATGATTAGAATTAAAGAAAATTGTAGGAAATTGAAGTATGAATTAGTGTCAAGAGAAATGATCGATAAATTTCATGAAAATATTAAGGGGAGGATACATAAACGTGATTTTGAAGGGAGAAAAATTATGATGGTAGAGAAAACGCCATTATTAAAGAATTGGGAAAAGCAGTAAATTACATTTACAGCAACAGAAGTTTTAGCAGAAAATCTAGATCATACATCTCCTTTGGTGATTACGGTACCCATGATACCAATAAGGAAGGAAAAGTCAATAAAATCTGTAGAAAATGGGCTATAAATAGAACTCTAGTTGACATAGGAAGTTCTGTGGATATAATGTTTGTAGTAGCAGGATTTCCCACACTACACCCCTATTAAGATCCTATAAAAATCTAAGTGAAACTAGTTGAAGATTAAAGAATTAAATGACACTTTTATTATTTAGATCTCAGAAATGTTTACAGAAAATATTCAAACTCAGAATTACAACTTTTTTTTTCTGGAGTTTCTCTCTCCTAAAGATTTTCTCAACTCTAAAAAATACATCATCCTCATCTGGACTTACTTGAACCCTTTATATAGGAAATTACATAGTGGGTGACATATAAGTTTTCCCCTTCTTTCGGATATATTCTGCGATCTCATCGTGGCAGTTACATTGTTTATTTTCTCCATCTTTCATAATCCTCGTGAATCAACATTCTTTTATCATGCTTCTTCAATCGTCAGCTATCTTGATACTTTCTCATGTTGCTCACAAAATTTCGTTGGAGAATTCTCACGACACTCTCGTGAAAGATGTCATTCTTGTAGTGGGAGTATTCAACCTTCTCATGGAAATGTCGTTCTTATCACGAGAATATCATTGTGGCGATATTCTGGTACTACATCTTGCCTCTTCTCATGTATTTTCTGCGAAGAAGAAACGATCATGAGAATCCTTAACTATCGCAAGAATATCTGAACTTTTTTCTCCGGCAATATTCCGCTAATTTAGCTTTCCTTGTTAACACGTGTTGTAAATCTGTCTTTTTGTATTGACACGTCTCACATAATTTACTCCCTTATTTGCCTATAAAAGGAAGAGTCGAATTTCATTTCTAGTTTTCTTCTCTTAACTCTCTTTCTTCTTTACTTAGTTTCTTTGCTTTTTGTTCTGCAACTTCTTCTCCTTCTCATTCCTCTATTTCACCTTCTACATCCCTTCCTTCATCAAATGAGACCATCACATGAATTGATGTTGCTTTCAAAATTTTATCTAACATTCTAAATAATGCTAGAGATTCTTCTACTGATTCTCTCCAAAGCGGAGTTTGCGAAACTCTGCTCAAATATTTTGGCTCAGATAATTCTGTTTCACGAGCTTCTCTAGAGAATGAAAATGTTGCTTTGAGAAAAAGTCTTCAAGATAAGACTTCTGAATGTGAAACTCTAAACCACAAGCTCAATAACTCTGTACTGGATCGCGAGAATCTCGCTAGAAAGATTGATGAGCTAAAAAGTAAGCTTCTTTTTGCCTCTGTCCTTTTATCTTTTTATTCTATTTTCATATTCTTCGTACTTAATCCTCCCTTTAAATTCTTGGTTTATATATTAGTTTCCAACCGAAATCGTTTCATCGAAAAACTTAAATCTGAAACCATAGCTGATGAAGCTCGCATTGAAAGAGATTCTTGGATGGACCAGCATAGTAGATTAGATAATATTTATACGTATTCAGTTGATCAAATGAGAAATCTCACAAATGAGAATAATCAATTATTGCAAAATCACAGTTTTCTAAACAACGAGGTTACTCGCCTCTCATATTCGTTATCCAAGACTAATTTGTCTATAGAATCTTTGTCAGACAAGAATAGAACTTTATCTCAAGAGAAACACAAATTATCAAGCTTGTTGGCGATCTCCTCGCAGAAAATAAACAATCTTCAAGGGATATGTGATGACCAAAAGCAGTCTCTCCGCTCTCTTAAAAATAAACTTGACGAAGTAACTGAATCATCTGCCGCTGAAATAGACAAACTTATCAAGGGTAGACTAACTCTTAGTTTGAGTGCCAGCAAGCTTCGAGATGAATATTCCCAACTAAAGGAGTTTCATTCCTCATTGTCAAAAGAAAAATCATATTTATGCACCAAAGAAGAGAACATGAATTCTCGTGTAAAAGGCATAGTTGGCGACAAATTTGATGATGCTATGAACCAATGGGAGAAATGCCTCTTTTCATTAATCCAAAACTTAACTTCGCAAAAAGAAGGTAGTCAATTATGACTACCTCACTTGTTGATTTCCCTTGTCACAATTTATGTTATATTTCACTTGTTGATATTCTCACGATATATTTATTTTTATAACCTTTCATTATTTTGTTACTCGCAGAATCTGAAAAAAGCCTTCATTCTACTATCACCAATCTTACTAAGGAGCTAGACAGTGTTCGCAAAGAAAACAAGACTCTTCTTCTCAACATTTTAGAAACTCGTGATAAAGTAGAAAGAAGACTTGATTATCTTGAGTATTTCAAGAATATAGAGATCATAAATCGTGACAAAGATTTCCTTCGCCAAGTTCATCTTAGTGCTGAAGTTCTCGTGAACGAAATTTTGATCTCCAACTCTCTTTCTCCTGTATCCGTTCTACCTTTGAAAGTTGACGTTGATGAAGTCCCTCTTCCTATGGATAAAGATTTAGAATATCCATCTTCTGAAGGAGATATTGAAGAAGACGCTGAAGAAGAAGATGATCAAGGAAAATAAGAAAACCCTCTAAAAGAAGGAGAAGATCGTAACAAAAAGAACTCTGGCGATGATGTTCGCGATGAAAGAAATACTGGTGATGATAACAATCCTGACAATTCTAAATCTGGTGATACTACCGCTTGAAGCTTGAGTTCTATTTTTAATTTTTTTTTTCTTCTTCTTTCTCGCAAATGATATAACCTTTTTTGAACTATAATATTCTCAAGAAACTTAATGAAATCCTACCTATTTATTCCCTTGCTTGCCTCCTCATTAAATTTCTCGAGACTTGTTGAATTCAACTTGTTTCTTGTGATAAAGAAATCTTCCCTGCATGCTTAACAAAGAAGAATTAATTTTTGAGATTATTCTATTGGTCTTATTTTTCCTTCCTAATTAAAGGTCTTATTTCGCCAATTTTCTCTTTTTGCGACAAAATCGCAGGACGTCTCTACACTTTCATGTATTGACCCATTGATATTGCCTTATCTATATTTGTAGTTGCAGGATTTCCCACAACACACCCCTTGTAATATCTTGATAATAATCTCTTAATCTAAACTAATTTGATCATTAAAATTCTAAAAATTGTAAATAGACACACGGATTTTTACATGGTTCGATCAATTTGATCTACATCCATGATTCCCTACTATGATTGTTAAAGTTTACATTTGATTTTACATTTGATAATCTCCATTAATGGAGTTCTAAATCTAATTTTAGGGAAGAAGATGATAAAGAAAAATACATTTTCTCTCTCTAAAAGTCTCTCTGAAAAATATCTCTCTCTCCTAAAACTTTCTCTCTCCTCAAGACTCTCTCCACTCTAAAAAAATACCTCTCCCCTTCTAAACCTATTAGATCTCTATTTATAGGAAATTACATAATGGGTGACAACTAAGTTGTCCTCTAATTTCGGATCTATCTTGCGATCCTCTCGCGAACTTTGTAACCATCATGAAACACACATGTTCTTCTCATATTTCTTCAGTCGTCAACTTCGTCATTCTTTGAATTATTTTGTGATGCTCGTGAAATGTTGTTGAAGAGTTTTCATGACGCTCGCGAAGTGTCATTAATCTCTCGTGAATATAATTGTGGCGATATTCTCGGTCCTACATCTTGCCTCTTTTTTCTTGAATATTGCTTGAAAAGTAATCTTTAAGAAAAAATCTGTTGTTGTAGTAGTTTTTGATCTTTGTTGATGAAGGAACGAGCGAAAGAATACTGGACTTGAAAAGTATATACTTGCCTCTATTCTTTTGCGAAGTAAATAAGAAGCGTCATCCCTTGAAGTACGTGGAGTATGAAGTATCCTTGAAGAAGTATAAGAAGTACTCAATCCTCTAAATATAAGAAGTATCCATTTTTTAATGAAAGTTATAAGTATTGCCTCTGTTCTCGTGAAATTATTACTTCATTTTTGGTGAAAATCCTAGTCCATTTTGGAAATGATTCTTGCGAGAAGATAAAGAACATAAAATGTTTTCTTGGTAATCCACAGTTGCCTCTGTTCTTTATCTATGAAGGAAGAATCCCTGAGAAAATGTTAAATGAACGAATTGCCTCTGCCTCATTTGATAAAATGATCATATTCTGCGAAATAATCATTTCTCCTACGAAATTCTTGAATAGTCTGTAATATGCGGAATTAGCCTGAAAATTTATGAATGTTTCTGCGAATTTCTGAACGTTTTTGCGAGTTGCTGATTTTTTCTGCGAAATGATGAATGTTTCTGCGAGGCTCTAAATGTTTCTGCGAGATTATGAAATAATGATGTGAATAGTGGCGATGAATAGTGGCAAGATTGTGAATAATGCTACGAGATTGTAGATATTCCTCTTGAGAGACTCTAATTAATACTTCTGAGAAACTATAAATAGTATTTCTGAGAGATTCTAAATAGTACGTGCTTTCTCTCTTGCGATGAGCAAATCTTTCCTGCATTCTTACAAGAAAATAATTAATGTTTGAGATTATTCTATTGGTCTTATTTTGCCTTCCTAGTTAAAGGTCTTATCTCGCCAATTTTTATTTCTGCGACAAAATCGCAGGACGTCTTTACATTTGCATGTATTGACCCATTGATCTTTCCTTATCTTTTCTCTCGAGGCTTTTTGGCCTGTTATGCAACAATATGACAAGTCTAAGTTCTCTTGCGAGATCAAAGTCTCATGACATTGCCGTCTTGCGATGAAATCGCAGGACGTCTTTACACTTTCATGTAAAAACCCATTGATCTCATCTTAACTTTTTCTCTTTTGTCTTTTTGCCTCTGTATAATTTACGCGACAATATGACAGGCCTAAATGATCTTGCGATCTTAGAGCCCCATGACATTGCCGTCTTAAGACACTTATCAGCTCCCTAATGGAGGGTTCCGCCCTTATCTTCCCCCTGGTTACCCCTTCAAGGAGGGCACATCGGCCATACAAGACTAGCTCCTCCCATCCAGATTTACCAACAACCAGTTGTTTTCGTAGCCTCTTATCCTTTATGCCTATATGGCTTATAGTTACAAGACTACACCCTAAGTGGGGTTTTCTTCAGGCCAAGTGCATTGTAGCCAAGACTTACCAAAGATGGCCAGGGTAGGTTCGTCCGTCCCGGGCACCCTTGGCTAAACCGTGTACCTCGGCGCCTTGGTCATACTCTGCACTTCTTGGAAGAGATTCTCAGTCGTCCAACCAGGGTATAACCTTATAAAGCTGGAAATCCAAGATCCCTCTCCCGGATAGGTTTTCTTTAACCCCTACATCTGTATGACTCAGGTTCCAGTAGCGGTATAACCTTATCCCTGAATCATATAAAGAGATACCCCCCTTATGACGTGCTTGTAGGTCTTACATTTTCCTCTTACGAAATTGTATTCGTGAACTAGGGTGCACGCCATAAAAGTTTGTCCCATTCTTTAAATCTCTGCGAAATTATATTCGCGTTTCTCGCGATATTTTCACGTTTCTTCATTCTTTCATTTCTGTCAATTCTTTATATAATCTCGCGATTACACTCGCAGCTCTAATAAAAATTTGTTTTGCTCATTTCTGTGAGTTGAAATATTCTTTAAAATCTTTTGAAATCTTAGAAATATTCTTTGAAATCTTGTGATTTTATCGTATTTGTTAAACCAAAAATCTCTTTCTGTAAAAGAAATATTCTAGAGAAATCTTTGAAATCTTGCGATTGTATCGCGTATTTTGGAAATTTGAAATTTTAGAAATTTTGGCTATAATTTATTTTTCTGTAACCTTAGAAATCTTGATTTTTTTTTTTTTTTTTTTTTTTTGCGATAATTCCATTTTCTGTAGTCTTTTGAAATCTTGCGAGGATATCGTTGTTTTGGAAATGAAATCAATTTTTTTTGAAATCTTAGAAATCTTGGCGATAGTCTCATTTATTGTAATCTTTGAAATCTTTGAAAAATTTTGCGATCTTTAAATTTTTTGCGATGATCTCATTTTTTACAACCTTTTGAAAATTTTAAAATCTGGCGATTGTATCTCTTTTTTGGTAAGTCAAATAAAAAATCTTAGAAATTTTTGGAAATCTTTTTTGAAATTTATAAATTTTTGCGAATATATCGCCCTGATCAATCAAATCAAAATTCTTTGAAATGTTTTGAAATCTTAGAAATTTTAGAAATCTGGCGATTATACCACTTTTGGTAAATTGAATCAAAAGTTTTTGAAATCTTTTGAAGTATTAAAAATCTTAGAAATGTTCTTTAAAATCCTGCGATAATATAAATCAAAAATTTTTATTTTCTGTAAGTAAAGTATTCAAGGAAGTGGTACTTAGCTTTTTGGCGATTTGCTGTTGCTGCCAATTCTCGCGAAGTATTTGATTTGCTCGTGAAATTAGAAGAAATAAGAAATGAACTCTTGGCTTTTCTCTGACACCATACCAATTGTTGTAACTCTCTCTCGCCAAATTAACTTGCGAAATAATTAATTATCTGGCGAAGTAATGAAATACCCAAGATATACCGTGCTGAAACTAGACTTCATCTGCTCACTAGTCAATTCCTTGCGAAGTATAGATGTAACGTTGCTAACAAATGTTGACTTCCTCTCGTCAACAAATGTATCACTGGCTCCCACTTCCTCTCGTCATTTGCGAATATGCAACAATACAAAAAATGGGACCACAAAATGGAAAAATCTCCCTTAATTACTCGTGAAATGTTGTTGGATTTTCTCGTCATTTGTTGTGGTGATATTAGTATGAAATTGCCGAAATGTAAGGACCACGAAATGTAAACTTCCACAACACACTTTCTCGTCATTTGTTGTGGTGTGTAAGGACCACGAAATATCCAAGTTTACTTTTCCTTGGTGGATGTTCCCCTCGTTGATGTTCCATTAATTTTGTTGTTGTGGTGACATAGATTTGCGAAGTGAACTTCTTATTTCGCGAGCAAGCTCGTTCCTGTTACTACCAACGATGCTACCCCACTCAATTTTGATGTGTCTGCTCTCTCTATCATTCGTTTTTCTTCTATCTCTTGCAATATTATTTTCCTTTCTTCATTCTCGTTAATTTTCCTTTGCCACCAACTCACTGCGAGTAATCAATTAATTTGTTCGGCAGATCCCAACTCAAGAAAACATATTCAATCGATAAATTAAATATATTAACGAAGTCTAACGATTGTATTCTCGCAAAAATTTGGATTTTCATGAAATGGATTCTGAAAACAACAGTGTAATCAGTACTTCGCGAAACGATCAAAATTATATTTTCATGAAACAATCAAAATCGTGATTAAAATCGATGTTTTTGTAATGATCTATTCTTTCATTTTTGACTTCAATCACAAAAATCATGTTCACATTAGTTGTGAAAATTATGATTAAATTCAAAGTTTATGGACGTAAATTTATGATCAAAACTCTTTTGAACTCAAAATATCAACTAATCATCAATTTTTGTGAAAAACAAAGTGTGATCGTTTAAAAATTCAAAATCTCCCAGAACCAGATTATTAAAATATGATTAAAGAGATAAGAAATAAATTGTCCTGTTTAAACAATTAATTGATGCCGATTCATTTTATTTGATTCCTATAAAGATTTCTTCCAATCTGCTCCTGCTTCCCAATTTTTTCTGCTCCTCTTTCTCTGTAAACATTTCTCTTAAATTGTGTTGGCTGTTCTTCATCGTTCTTTTCCCAGAATTTCCATATTTTCCCCTGTATCTCATAAATTCAATCGAATTCATCATCAATAATTACTAATTTCTCTTTATCAATCCCCTTAGTCGGCGCCAAAATGTAGTTGCAGGATTTCCCACAACACACCCCTTGTAATATCTTGATAATAATCTCTTAATCTAAACTAATTTGATCATTAAAATTCTAAAAATTGTAAATAGACACACGGATTTTTACATGGTTCGATCAATTTGATCTACATCCATGATTCTCTACTATGATTGTTAAAGTTTACATTTGATTTTACATTTGATAATCTCCATTAATGGAGTTCTAAATCTAATTTTAGGGAAGAAGATGATAAAGAAAAATACATTTTCTCTCTCTAAAAGTCTCTCTGAAAAATATCTCTCTCTCCTAAAACTTTCTCTCTCCTCAAGACTCTCTCCACTCTAAAAAAATACATCTCCCCTTCTAAATCTATTAGATCTCTATTTATAGGAAATTACATAATGGGTGACAACTAAGTTGTCCTCTAATTTCGGATCTATCTTGCGATCCTCTCGCGAACTTTGTAACCATCATGAAACACACATGTTCTTCTCATATTTCTTCAGTCGTCAACTTCGTCATTCTTTGAATTATTTTGTGATGCTCGTGAAATGTTGTTGAAGAGTTTTCAGTGACGCTCGCAGAAGTGTCATTAATCTCTCGTGAATATAATTGTGGCGATATTCTGGTCCTACAATATTTATTTATTGTATTGCGACAATATGACAAGCCTAAGCTTTCTCTCGAAAACAAAGCCTCGTGACATTGCCGTCTTGCGATGAAATCGCAGGACGTCTTCACATTTGCATGTAAAAACCCCTTGACCTCATCTTAACTTTTTTTCTCTTATGGCTTTTTGACTCTGTATAATTTACGCGACAATATGACAGGCCTAAATGATCTTGCGATCTTAGAGTCCCATGACATTGTCGTCTTAAGACACTTATCAGCTCCCTAATGGAGGGTGCCGCCCTTATCTTCCCCCTGGCTGCCCCTTCAAGGAGGGGACATCGGCCATACAAGACTAGATCCTACCATCCAGATTTACCAACAACCAGTTGTTTTCGCAGCCTCTTGTCCTTTATGCCTATATGGCTTATAGTTACAAGACTGCACCCTAGGTGGGGTTTTCTTCAGGCCAAGTGCATTGTAGCCAAGACTTACCAAAGATGGCCAGGGTAGGTTCGTCCGTCCCGAGCATCCTTGGCTAAACCGTGTACCTCGGCGCCTTGATCATACTCTGCACTTCTTGGAAGAGATTCTCAGTCGTCCAACCAGGGTATAACCTTATAAAGCTGGAAATCCAAGATCTCTCTCTCGGATAGGTTTTCTTTAACCCCTACATCTGTATGACTCAGGTTCCAAAGAGGGTATAACCTTATCCCTGAATCATATAAAGATATACCCCCTTTATAACGTGCTTGTAGGTCTTACATTTGCCTCTTACGAAATTGTACTCGCGAACTAAGTTGCACGCCATAAAGGTTTGTCCCATTCTCTTAATCTCTGCGAAATTTCATTCGCGTTTCTCGCGATATTGCTCGCGTAATCTTTAAAATAAAAATAGTCACTGATAATAACCTTTAATTATTCCAATATTTCTTACCTTTCAGTATTTTTCACTGATAATACCTTTTCAAAAATAGTCTATTCCATGGTCTATCAAGTCGTTGGCCAACATCTCTTCCTTCAGGATCCATTAATTTGTATGCCCCATTTCCAATTATTTCTTTAATTAAGTAAGGTCCGTCCCATTTTTTAGCCAATTTTCCACCATTCTCTTGCTGATATATCGGTGTCTCTCGCAGAACTAAATCACCAATTTGGAATTCTCGTTTTTTGACAAGTTTGTTGTATTCGCGAGCTAACCTTCGCTGGTAGTTTTCCATATGCTGTAGAGTCTTCTCCCTTTTTTCTTCCAATTCATCTAGTTTATGTAAAATCATACCAGCACTTAAATTCCTTTCCCACGCTTCTCTTTTTGTTGTAGGAATAATAACTTCTGTTGGTAATACAGCTTCAACCCCATATGTTAAACAAAAGGGTGACATTCTAGTAGCCTCTCTTCTAGTGGTGTTGTAGGCCCATATTGGATTATGTACTTTCTCACACCATGATTTGTGATACCCTTCTAATTTATTTTTCAGAATATCTGCGATCGTTTTATTAGTTGCCTCAGCTTGACCATTTGCTTGTGGGTATAAAGGAGTATATTTTCCACACTTTATCTTAAATGCATTGAGTAGTAATTCTATGTTCTGTCCTTCAAACTGCTTTCCATTATCAGACATCAACTGTGCTGGTATTCCAAATCTGCAGATGATATTCTCGAATATGAATGTGAAAATATCTTTATCACGAATATGTTGTACTGCTTTTACTTCTCCCCATTTCGTGAAATAATCTGTAGCCACAATGAGGTATCTCCTTTTTCCAGAGCCAGGCACAAATGGTCCCATAATATCTAATCCCCATTTTCTGAAGGGCCATACACTTGTTGAGGATGATAGTGGTGCTCCTAGTGCATGTATCTTTTTTCCAAATCGCTGACATTCTTCACAACGCCTTGAATGTTGTTTCGCATCTTCATGCATGTAAGGCCAGTAATACCCTTGCATCTTCGTTCTATATGCCAAAGATCTACCTCCGCTATGATTACCAGCATCTCCGCTATGTAGCATTTTCAACACCTTTTCTCCTTCCTCCCTTGTCAAACATCTTAGCGATGGTCCATTAAAAGATCTGCGATATAACACTCCGTCTCTTAACTCATAATTAGTTGCCCTGCTTCTTAGCTTGTGTGCCTCCAGTCTATTTCTTAGAGTTTCTCCTTTCTCCAAATAAGAAAGAAGTTACGCTCGCCAATCTTTGTTTCTCTCTTTTGCTTCTATTTCGCCATTTTCTACAATCATCACATCTTTCTCTCCTTCTTCGTCGATTTCGACGGAATTCCCATCCACATCTTCGTCTTCTTTATTTACTGAAGGTAATAAGAGTGTTTGAATTTTTATGCATCTCGAAAGTGGGTTTGTCATCATGCTAGATATGAAGGCAAAAGCGTCCGCAAGCCGGTTATATTTCCTTGATATGTGCCTCCATTTTATCTTTGGAATTCTCGCAGATAATTCTTCCACGAGTCTCTTGTATTTCTTTAAAGAAGGTTCATTTGTTATATATTCTCCAGTTATTTGACGAATAACCAATTGAGAATCGCTTGTGATTCTAGCATTTTCCAACTTCATTTCTATTGCAAATTTCAAAGCGTGGATAACGACCTCATATTCTGTCTCATTATTAGTGGATGTAAATTCTAACCTAAATGAGAAAGCTGTTTTTTCTCCTTCTGGTGAAATAAAAACAACTCCAATCCCATTTTCTTCTCCATTAGATGATCCATCCACTAATATCTCCCATCTATTGGGTTCTGTCAATACTTCTTTTGGATCTCCATGTTCTTCTTCTGCCTCCATCATTTCTTCCACAGCTTCGTCATTTTCCAAAGGAAATTCAGCTAAGAAATTTGCGATGACTTGGGATTTTGGCGAAGATAGAATTTCATATTTAATATCGAAATGTCCCACTTGTGCATTCCATCTTTCTACTCTTCCTGATCTTTTTGAATTCTTCATTACCGATTCAATTGGCACTTTTGTTAACACCTTGACCTTATGTGCTTGAAAGTAAATGCGAAGCTTGAAAGTTGCATGTACCAATGCTAGGATTAATTTCTCAATCTTTGAATAATTTTTCTCTGCTGAATTGAATGTTTTACTAATATAGTAAATTGGTTTCTCTATCCCGGCATCTACTCGCATCAATACCGCACTTAGCGCATATGCCGTTGTCGCGAGATAAATTAATAACTCTTCTCCTGGTTCAGCTTTCTGTAAAATGGTTATATCCATTAAATGCTCTTTTATTCCCTGAAAGGCCTCTTCACATTCATTTGTCCATCTGAATTTTGTTCCCTTTTTGAGTATATCGAAAAAATGCTTGCATTTATCAGAGGATCGCGAGATGAATCTTCCTAACGAGGCTAACAGCCCATTCAATTTTTGCATATCTTTTACTGTAGCTGGTGTGGGCATATCGCGAATCGCTTGCACTTTTTATGGATCAACTTGTATTCCTTCCTTTGATACAATATACCCCAGAAACTTTCCCGAAGTCACTCCAAAAGTACACTTGTCAGGATTTACTTTGATATTAAATTGCCGCATTTGTTCAAAAATCTCCTTCAAGTCTTGTACATGATCTTCAGCTTCCTTGCTCTTGATTAAAATATCATCTACATATACCTCCAGTGTTTTGTGGATCCACTTTGCAAATACCTTCTCCACCATTCTTTGGTATGTTGCACCAGCATTTCGTAATCCAAAGGGCATTTTTGTATAACAATATAACCCTCTTGGAGCAAAAAATGCAGTATGTTCTTGATCTTCTTCAGCGAGAGGGGTTTGGTTGTATCCTTTATATCCATCTAACGAAGATATTCTTGCATTTCCATTTCTTGACTCAACCATTTGAGGAATATCTGGTAGTGGAAAACTATCTTTAGGACAAGCTTTATTTAAATCGGTAAAATCTATGCAAATTCTTATTCCTTTATTCTTCTTTGGGACCACCACCATATTTTCAATCCACTCTGGATACTTTGCTTGCCTTATTATTCCTGCATCAAGCATCTTCTGTAATTCTTCTTCTATCTGAGAATGGTATGTTGTTGCGATTTTTCTTATTCTTTGCTTGAACGGCCTTACATTTTTGTTGATTTCTAATTTATGACATGCTACCGATGGATCTATCCCTGGAATTTCATCCATGGTCCACGCGAAAATGTATTTGTATTCTCGCAAAAGATTTATAGTTCTTTCTTCCTCGTCTATCTCCATTCTAGTCCCAATTTTCAGTATTTTAGGTTCTTCTTCACTCCCAACATTTACTTCTTTTGTTGGTTCAAATTGCAGTGTAACTGGCTTCTGGTGCTGGTGTTTTTATGATTCTCGCACGTTCATCTCCTTCTCGCGAAAATTCATTGGGTATCCCTTTTCCATCTTTTGCTCTTATCATGTAAATTTTAAATTCTTCTTCTTTTCTTGTTTCTCTCATCAATTTTCTGCGTGCTTTTCGCTGCTTAGGACGTTCTTCACAATTTTTTACTTCAATTTGATAGCATGTCTTCGCAAGATCTGTATCTCCTTTAATTTCCCCAATTCCGCTAGTCATAGGGAATTTGATGCGTTGATGTAAGGTTGACGCTACAGCTTTAATTGCGTGTATCCATGGTCTTCCCAATATCATGTTGTATGGTGATTCCATATCCACCACGCATAGTGTTACTTGTGTTTCAATTTCTCCAAGTGGTAATCGTACTATTATTTCTCCTCTTGGTTTTTTTATAGATTTTCCGAAACCATGAATATGATATGATGAAATAGACATTTCTTCATCCTTATACCCCATTTTCCTAAAAGCATGATAGAACATTATATCCACAGAACTTCCTGTGTCAACTAGAGTTCTATTTATAGCCCATTTTTCTACAGATTTTATTGACTTTTCCTTCCTTATTGGTATCATGGGTACCGTAATCACCAAAGGAGATGTATGATCTAGATTTTCTTCTAAAACTTCTGTTGCTGTAAATGTAATTTCCTGCTTTTCCCAATTCTTTAATAATGACGTTTTCTCTACCATCATAATTTTTCTCCCTTCAAAATCACGTTTATGTATCCTCCCCTTAATATTTTCATGAAATTTATCGATCATTTCTCTTGAAACTAATTCATACTTCAATTTCCTATAATTTTCTTTAATTCTAATCATTTTTCTTCTGAATATTTCACCAATCTTCTTCAAAGTGTCCTTGATCTTGAATAATTCCTGTCTTCTTTTTTAACTTTTCTTCGATTTTGCTAATTCAACGTTCCCCTTAGTCGGCGCCAAAATGTAGTAGCAGGATTTCCCACACTACACCCCTATTAAGATCCTATAAAAATCTAAGTGAAACTAGTTGAAGATTATAGAATTAAACGACACTTTTATTATTTAGATCTCAGAAATGTTTACATAAAATATTCAAACTCAGAATTACAACTTTCTTTTCTCCTCAAGTTTCTCTCTCCTCAAGATTTTCTCAACTCTAAAAAATACATCATCTGGACTTACTTGAACCCTTTATATAGGAAATTACATAGTGGGTGACAGCTAAGTTTTCCCCTTCTTTCGGATATATTCTGCGATCTCATCGTGGCAGTTACATTGTTTATTTTCGCCATCTTTCGTAATCCTCGTGAAACAACATTCTTTTATCATGCTTCTTCAATCGTCAGCTATCTTGATACTTTCTCATGTTGCTCACCAAATTTCGTTGGAGAATTCTCACGACACTCTCGTGAAAGATGTCATTCTTGTAGTGGGAGTATTCAACCTTCTCGTGGAAATGTCGTTCTTATCACGAGAATATCGTTATGGAGATATTCTGGTACTACAATGTTCTATCATGCTTTTAATAAAATAGGGTATAAGGATGAAGAAATGTCTATTTCATCATATCATATTCATGGTTTCGGAAAATCTATAACAAAACCAAGAGGAGAAATAATAGTACGATTACCACTTGGAGAAATTGAAACACAAGTAACACTATGCGTGGTGGATATGGAATCACCATACACCATGATATTGGGAAGACCATGGATACACGCAATTAAAGTTGTAGCGTCAACCTTACATCAACGCATCAAATTCCCTATGCCTAGCGGAATTGGGGAAATTAAAGGAGATACAGATCTTGCGAAGACATGCTATCAAATTGAAGTAAAAAAATTGTGAAGAACGTCCTAAGCAAAATAAAAGCTCGCAGAAAATTGATGAGAGAAACAAGAAAATAAGAAGAATTTAATATTTACATGATAAGAGCAAAAGAGGGAAAAGGGATACCCAATGAATTTTCGCGAGAAGGAGATGAACGTGCGAGAATCATAAAAACACCAAAGACTGAAGCCGGCTTATTACTTGCACTGAACCAACAAAAGAAGTAAATGTTGGGAGTGAAGAAGAACCTAAAATAATGAAAATTGGGACTAGAATGGAGATAGACAAGGAAGAAAGAACTATAAATCTTTTTCGAGAATACAAAGACATTTTCGCGTGGAGCATGGATGAAATGCCGCTGGATAGATCCATCGGTAGCATGTCATAAATTAGAAATCAACAAAAATGTAAGGCCGGTCAAGCAAAGAATAAGAAAAATCGCAACAACATACCATTCTCAGATAGAAGAAGAATTACGAAGATGCTTGATGCAGGGAATAATAAGGCAAGCAAAGTATCCAGAGGGATTGCAAATATGGTGGTGGTCCCAAAGAAGAATAAAGGAATAAGAATTTGCATAGATTTTCCCGATTTAAATAAAGCTTGTCCTAAAGATAGTTTTCCACTACCGATATTCCTCAAATGGTTGAGTCAAGAAGGGGAAATGCAAGAATATCTTCGTTAGATGGATATAAAGGATACAACCAAATCCCTCTCGCTGAAGAATATCAAGAACATATCGCATTTTTTGCTCCACGAGGGTTATATTGTTATACAAAAATGCCCTTTGGATTACGAAATGTTGGTGCAACATACCAAAGAATGGTGGAGAAGGTATTTGCAAAGTGGATCCACAAAACACTGGAGGTATATGTAGATGATATGTTAATCAAGAGCAAGGAAGTCAAGATCATGTACAAGACTTGAAGGAGATTTTTGAACAAATGCGGCAATTTAATATCAAAGTAAATCCTGACAAGTGTACTTTTGGAGTGACTTCAGAAAGTTTCTCGGGTATATTGTATCAAAGGAAGGAATACAAGTTGATCCATAAAAAGTGCAAGCGATTCGCGATATGCCCACACCAGCTACAAGAAAAGATGTGCAAAAATTGAATGGGCTGTTAGCCTCGTTAGGAAGATTCATCTCGCGATCCTCCGATAAATGCAAGCATTTTTTCGATATACTCAAAAAGGGAACAAAATTCGATGGACAAGATAAATGTGAGAATGCCTTTCAGGAATAAACGAGCATTTAATGGATATAACCATTTTACGAAAAGTCAACCAGGAGAAGAGTTATTAATTTATCTCGTGACAACGGCATATGCGCTAAGTGCGGTATTATTGCTGCGAGTAGATGTTTGGGATAGAGAAACCAATTTACTATATTAGTAAAACATTCAATTCAAATAGAGAAAAATTATTCAAAGATTGAGAAATTAATCCTAGCATTGGTACATGCAACTTTCAAGCTTCGCATTTACTTTCAAGCACATAAGGTCAAGGTATTAACAAAAGTTCCAATTGAATCGGTAATGAAGAATTCAAAAAGATCAGGAATAGTAGAAAGATGGAATGCAGAAGTGGGACATTTCGATATCAAATATGAAATTCTATCTTCGCCAAAATCCCAAGTCATCGCAAATTTCTTAGATGAATTTCCTTTGGAAAATGACGAAGTCATGGAAGAAATGATGGAGGCAGAAGAAGAACATGGAGATCCAAAAGAATTATTGACAGAACCCAATAGATGGGAGATATTAGTGGATGGATCATCTAATGGAGAAGGAAATGGGATTGGAGTTTTTTTTTATTTCACCAGAAGGAGAAAAAACATCTTTCTCATTTAGGTTAGAATTTACATCCACTAATAATGAGACAGAATATGAGGCTGTTATCCACGCTTTGAAATTTGCAATAGAAATGAAGTTGGAAAATGCTAGAATCACAAGCGATTCTCAATTGGTTATTCGTCAAATAACTGGAGAATATATAACAAATGAACCTTCTTTAAAGAAATACAAGAGACTCGTGGAAGAATTATCTGCGAGAATTCCAAAGATAAAATGGAGGCACATATCAAGGAAAGATAACCGGCTTATGGACGCTTTTGCCTTCATATCTAGCATGATGACAAACCCACTTGCGAGATGCATAAAAATTCAAACACTCTTGTTACCTTCAGTAAATAAAGAAGACGAAGATGTGGATGGGAATTCCGTCGAAATTGACGAAGAAGGAGAGAAAGATGTGATGATTGTAGAAAATGGCGAAATAGAAGCAAAAGAGAGAAACAAAGATTGGCGAGCGGAACTTCTTGCTTATCTGGCAAAAGGAGAAACTCCAAGAAATAGATTGGACGCACACAAGCTAAGAAGCAGGGCAACTAATTATGAGTTAAGAGACGGAGTGTTATATCGCAGATCTTTTAATGGACTATCGTTAAGATGTTTGACAAGGGAGGAAGGAGAAAAGGTGTTAAAAATACTGCACAGTGGAGATGCTGGTAATCATAGCGGAGGTTGATCTTTGGCATATAGAACGAAGATGCAAGGGTATTACTAGACTTACATGCATGAAGATGCGAAACAACATTCAAGGCGTTGTGAAGAATGTCAGCGATTTAGAAAAAATATACATGCACCAGGAGAACCACTATCATCCTCAACAAGTGTATGGCACTTCGGAAAATGGGGATTAGATATTGTGGGACCATTTGTGCCTGGCTCTGGACAAAAGAGATACCTCATTGTGGCTACAGATTATTTCACAAAATGGGGAGAAGTAAAAGCAGTACAATATATTCGTGATAAAGATATTTTCACATTCATATTCGAGAATATCATCTGAGATTTGGAATACCAAAGACATTTGATGTCTGATAATGGAAAGCAATTTGAAGGACAGAACATAGAATTACTACTCAATGCATTTAAGATAAAGTGTGGAAAATCTACTCCTTTATACCCACAAGCAAATGGTCAAGCTGAGGCAACTAATAAAACGATCGCAGATATTTTGAAAAAGAAATTAGAAGGGTATCACAAATCATGGTGTGAGCAAGTACATAATGCAATATAGGCCTACAACACCACTAGAAGAGAGGCTACTGGAATGTCACCCTTTTGTTTAACATATGGGGTTGAAGTCATTACCAACAGAAGTTGCTATTCCTATAACAAAAGAGAAGCGTGGGAAAGGAATTTAAGTGCTTTGGTATGATTTTACATAAACTAGATGAATTGGAAGAAAAAGGGAGAAGACTCTATAGCATATGGAAAACTACCAGCGAAGGTTAGCTCGCGAATACAACAAACGTGTCAAAAAACGAGAATTCCAAATTGGTGATTTAGTTCTGCGAGAGACACCGAGATATCAGTGAGAGAATGGTGGAAAATTGGCGAAAAAATGGGACGTACCCTACTTAATTAAAGAAATAATTGGAAATGGGGCATACAAATTAATGGATCCTGAAGGAAGAGATGTTGGCCAACGACTTGATAGACCATGGAATAGACTATTTTTGAAAAGGTATTATCAGTGACAAATACTGTAAGGTAAGAAATATTGGCATAATTAAAGGTTATTATCAGTGACTATTTTTATTTTAAAGATTACGCGAGCAATATCGCGAGAAACGCGAATGAAATTTCGCAGAGATTAAGAGAATGGGACAAACCTTTATGGCGTGTAACTTAGTTCGCGAAGTACAATTTCGTAAGAGGAAAATGTAAGACCTACAAGCACGTTATAAAGGGGGTATCTCTTTATATGATTCATGGATAAGGTTATACCGCTACTGGAACCTGAGTCATACAGATGTAGGGGTTAAAGAAAACCTATCCGGGAGAGAGATCTTGGATTTCCAGCTTTATAAGGTTATACCCTGGTTGGACGACTGAGAATCTCTTCCAAGAAGTGCAGAGTATGATCAAGGCGCCGAGGTACACGGTTTATCCAAGGATGCCCGGGACGGACGAACCTACCCTGGCCATCTTTGGTAAGTATTGGCTACAATGCACTTGGCCTGAAGAAGTTAAGATGAGGTCAAGGGGTTTTTACATGCAAATGTAAAGACGTCCTGCGATTTCATCGCAAGACGGCAATGTCACGAGGCTTTGTTTTCGCGAGAAAACTTAGAATCGTCATATTGTCGCAATATAATAAATAAATATATATAAGGCAAGATCAATGGGTCAATACATGAAAGTGTAAAGACGTCCTGCGATTTTGTCGCAAAAAGAAAAAATTGGCAAAATAAGACCTTTAATTAGGAAGGAAAAATAAGACCAATAGAATAATCTCAAAAATTAATTCTTCTTTGTTAAGCATGCAGGGAAGATTTCTTTATCACAAGAAACAATTTGAATTCAACAAGTATCAAGAAATTTAACGAGGAGGCAAGCAAGGGAATAAATATGTAGGATTTCATTAAGTTTCTTGAGAATATTATAGTTCAAAAAAGGTAATATCATTTGCGAGAAGGAAGAAGAAAAAAGAAATTAAAAATAGAACTCAAGCTTCAAGCGGTAGTCTCGCCAGATTTAGAATTGTCAGGATTGTTATCATCACCAATATTTCTTTCATCGCCAGAGTTCTTTTTGTTACGATCTTCTCCTTCTTTTAGAAGGTTTTCTTCTTCTTCTTCAGCGTCTTCTGAAACATCTCCTTCAGAAGACGGATATTCTAAATCTTTATCCATAGGAAGAGGGACTTCATCATCGTCAACTTTCAAGGGTATAACGGATACAGGAGAAAGAGAGTTGGAGATAAAAATTTCATTCACGAGAACTTCATCACTAAGATGAACTTGGCGAAGGAAACCTTTGTCACGATTTCTGATCTCTATATTCTTGAAATACTCAAGATAATCAAGTCTTCTTTATGCTTTATCACGAATTTCTAAAAGGTTGAGAAGAAGAGTCTTGTTTTCTTTGCGAACACTGTCTAGCTCCTTAGTAAGATTGGTGATAGTAGAATGAAGGATTTTTTCAGATTCTGCGAGCAAAAAAATAATGAAAGGTTATAGAAATAAATATATCGTGAAAATATCAACAAGTGAAATATAACATAAATTGTGACAAGGGAAATCAACAAGTGAGGAAGTCATAATTGACTACCTTCTTTTTGCGAAGTTAAGTTTTGGATAAATGAAAAGAGGCAGTTCTCCCATTGGTTCATAGCATCATCAAATTTGTCGCCAACTATGCCTTTTACACGAGATTTCATGTTCTCTTCTTTGGTGCGTAAATATGAATTTTCTTTTGACAATGAGGAATGAGACTCCTTTAGTTGGGAATATTCATCTCGAAGCTTGCTGGCATTCAAACTAAGAGTTAGTCTACCCTTGATAAGTTTGTCTATTTTAGCGGCAGATGATTCAGTTACTTCATCAAGTTTATTTTTAAGAGAGCGGAGAGACTGCTTTTGGTCATCACATATCCCTTGAAGATTGTTTACTTTCTGCGAGGAGATCACCAACAAGCTTGATAATTTGTATTTCTCTTGAGATAAAGTTCTATTCTTGTCTGACAAAGATTCTATAGACAAATTAGTCTTGGATAACGAATATGAGAGGCGAGTAACCTCGTTGTTTAGAAAACTGTGATTTTGCAATAATTGATTATTCTCATTTGTGAGATTTCTTATTTGATCAACTGAATAGTATAAAGATTATCTAATCTACTATGCTGGTCCATCCAAGAATCTCTTTCAATGCGAGCTTCATCAGCTATGGTTTCAGATTTAAGTTTTTCGATGAAACGATTTCGGTTGGAAACTAATATATAAACCAAGAATTTAAAGGGAGGATTAAGTACGAAGAATATGGAAATAGAATAAAAAGATAAAAGGATAGAGGCAAAAAGAAGCTTACTTTTTAGCTCATCAATCTTTCTAGCGAGATTCTCGCGATCCAGTACAGAGTTATTGAGCTTGTGGTTTAGAGTTTCACATTCAGAGGTCTTATCTTGAAGACTTTTTCTCAAAACAACATTTTCATTCTCTAGAGATGCTCGTGAAACAGAATTGTCTGAGCCAAAATATTTGAGCAGAGTTTCGCAAACTCCGCTTTGGAGAGAATCAGTAGAAGAATCTCTAGCATTATTTAGAATGTTAGATAAAATTTTGAAAGCAACATCAATTCCTGCGATGGTCTCATTTGATGAAGGAAGGGATGTAGAAGGTGAAATAGAGGAAGTGAGGACAAGTTGATGATTTGAGTCATTAGCAATGGTTGTATCATCGAAGGAGGAGTTTTCGGAAAGTAACATTTGGAGGAAGTAAAGGGCTAGAGGGAGTCTCGGGTATGATGGGTTCTGCAATTTGAATTGGTGAAGGACCAGAGAGAGGCGGTGGTAGTGAAAGCGAGCTTCTCGCCGGAAGAAGGAGGAAGATCAGATTGCACAGGTGTAGGTGAAGCTTTCGCAGATATTAAGGGATGAATGACGAAATTACTCCCAAAGGTCTTATTTAATTGGCGAGATCTTTTAGGAGGATTAGCATTACCCTCGTCATTCTGCAAACAATAATCTAGATAAGAAACAGAGGCAAAAATATTTTTATTAAGAAATAGAATGTGTTTCTTACTACCTTATTGCTCGCAGAATTTTCTTTCCTTTTTCCAGTCAGCCTCTTATGAATAATAGGTTTTTGAGTCGAGGATTGGGAAATAGATGCAGCTCCGCTGAAGAGTACATAATATGGGGTTATAAAGAATTAAGTAAGAGAAGATCGAAGAATATAAATAAAAAGTTTGATCTAAGAAAATACCATGATCAAAAATATACCTCGAGGACTCCATTAATACAAAGAGTGAGAAGAATGAGAAGGAGAAGAAGTTGCAGAACAAAAAGCAAAGAAACTAAGTAAAGAAGAAAGAGAGTTAAGAGAAGAAAACTATAAATGAAATTCGACTCTTCCTTTTATAGGCAAATAAGGGAGTAAATTATGTGAGACGTGTCAATACAAAAGGACAGATTTACAACACGTGTTAATAAGGAAAGCTGAATTAGCGGAATATTGCCGAAGAAAAAAGTTCAGATATTCTTGCGATAGTTAAGGATTCTCATGATCGTTTCTTCTTCGCAGAAAAGACATGAGAAGAGGCAATATGTAGTACCAGAATATCGCCACAATGATATTCTCGTGATAAGAACGACATTTCCACGAGAAGGTTGAATACTCCCACTACAAGAATGACATATTTCACGAGAGCGTCGTGAGAATTTTCCAACGAAATTTGGTGAGCAACATGAGAAAGCATCAAGATAGTTGATAATTGAAGAAGCATGATAAAAGAATGTTGTTTCACGAGGATTACGAAAGATGGCGAAAATAAACAATGTAACTGCCACGATGAGATCGCAGAATAGATCCGAAAGAAGGGGAAAGCTTAGATGTCTTCCATTATGTAATTTCCTATATAAGGAGATCAGGTAAGTACATAGGATGATGATGTATTTTTTAGAGTTGAGAAAATCTTGAGGAGAGAGAAACTCCAGAAAAGAAAGTTGTAATTCTGAGTTTGAATATTTTCTGTAAACATTTCTGAGATCTAAATAATAAAAGTGTCGTTTAATTCTTTAATCTTCAACTAGTTTCACTTAGATTTTTATAGGATCTTAATAGGGGTGTAGTGTGGGAAATCCTGCTACTACAAATAAACAGTTCTCCCACTGATTCATGGCATCATCGAATTTATCGCCAACCATACCCTTCAGACGAGATTTCATGTTCTCTTCTTTGTTGCGAAGATATGAATTTTCCTTTGCTAATGAAGAATGAGATTCCTTTAATTGAGAGTATTGGTCTTGAAGTTCGCTGGCTCTTAAACTAAGAGTTAATCTACCCTTGATAAGCTTATCCTTTTCAGCGGCAGATGATTCAGTTAATTACTTGAGCTCCTTCTTAAGAGAATGAAGAGATTTCTCTTGACTATTACATGTACTTTGAAGATTACTTATTTGCTGCGAGGAAATCATCATCAAGCTTGAAAATTTATGTTTTTCTTGGGACAGGGTTTTATTCTCATCTGATAAAGATTCCATCGCCAAATTAGCCTTAAAAAACAAATATGAGAGGCGATCAAGCTCGCCACTCAAAAAATTCTTCCTTTGCAATAATTGATTGTTCTCATTAGTAAGATTATTTATGCGATAAATTGAATAAGTGTACAGATTGTCTAGTATAGTATGTTGATCTATCCAAGAATCTCTTTCAACGCGAACTTCTTCAGGAATAGATTTAGATTTGAGTCTTTCTATGAAACAAGCCCGATTTGAAACTAATATATGAATCAAGAATTTAAGAAGGAAGTCTAAGTACAGAAAGTATGTATATGAAACAGAAAATCAAAAAGAGCAGAGGCAAGAAAAAATTACCTTTCAGCTCGTCATTTTTTCTGCGAAGATTCTCGCAATCTAGAGAAGAGTTGCGAAGCATGTGATTCAAGGTATCACATTCAGCAGTTTTAGCTTGAAGACTTTTTCTCAGAACTTCAATCTCATTCTCCAAAGACGCTCGTGAATCATTACAATCAGAGCCAAAATACTTAAATAGAGTCTCGCAAGCTTCCTGTTGGAGAGGGTCATCGGAAGACTTTCTAGCATTGTCTAAAATATTAGACAAGACTTTAAAAGAAATATCAACACCTGCGAAAGTTTCGCTTGATGAAGGAAAGGATTTAGAAGGTGAAATAGTAGTGAGAGTAAGTTGGCGATCATTTGTGGTGGTTGATTTATCAGGAGGAGTATGTGGAAAAACCACAGTCGAAGGCCTTAAAGGACTATAAGGAACCTCAATCGCAGCTGTAGGTACTGAATATCGCAGGATGATAGTTCACGAGTATCGTAATAAATAAAGGAGAAAAGAATTATAAAATGATACGATGATAGAAGTAGCACAGAGAAATATGAAGTTTTACGAGGATGGAATAATGTTGCGAGTATGAGTTGCGATACTTCGCAACTCATGTACAGATGTATAAGTTTTACTATAAATAGGAGTTCAAATGTAAAATTCGGGAGGTTCTTTTAGTGGGTGTTAGAAAATATCTTAGGAAAGAGAATAGAGAAAGTTGTAACTATTCTTGTTCCATGTAGATACTTCTTTGTAATCAATTTAGAACATTAATAAGAAAATTGTTATTCATCATCAAGAACTTCTTGAGTTTTTACTAATTCTACTGAGGGTGTAGTTGTAGGTTATTCTGCAACTACATAATTGGCGCTAGAAACAGGGACTTGAGAATTGTGGTAGCCAAAATTTGAGGGAATTGTGGAAAATTTGAAGATCAAATGAAGTCAGTAGATGGAGATTGCAAAAAAGAAGAATGTAATATGATCACAAAGACAATGATTGATGAATTTCATAGTAACATGAAGGGAAAAATATACAAGCGAGATTGTATAGGAAGAAAAATCATGGAGGAAGAAAAGATAACAACTTTAGAAGAATGGGAAAAGCAGAAAATCACATTTTCAGTAGCAGAAATTCCAAATGAAGAATTGAACCACACTTCACCATTGGTGATCACAATGCCGATCATGCTAGAAGATAAGAAAGTTGTAGAAAAATGGAAATTAAACCGAATTCTGGTTGATATAGGGAGTTCTGTTAATATCATATTCTATCATGCACTTAAGGGGATGGGAATTAAAGATGAAGAAATCACAAATTCAAAATGTCTTATTCATGGATTAGGAAAATCTACAACAAAATCTAAAGGGGAAATCAAGCTGCGAGTATTCTTATGGAGAAATCGAAACACATGTAATCTTGTGTGTGATAGATATGGAATCTCCATATAACCTGCTGATAGGAAGGCCATGGATTCATGCGATCAAAGCTGTTGCTTCAACATTACATCAAAAAATCAAATTTCCTACACCAAATGGAATACAAGAAATAAAAGGAAATCTTGATAGTGCAAAATTTTGTTATCAAATTGAAGTAACGCAATGCGGAGGAAGAGCAAGAAAGAAACAACTTCGTAGGAAACTTACGAAGGAAACAAGAAAAGAAGAAGAATTCCGAGTGTATACAATAAGAGCAAAGGAAGGGAGAGGTATACCAAATGAAATTCCAGAAAAAGAAGGGGAACTAGCAAAAATAATCAAAGAGCCAAAGACCTATGGGGAGCAAAGTCCAAGCTATGTTGCAATTGAACCAACTAAAGAAATAAATATCGGAAGCAAAGAGGAGCCTTTATTCTTGCGAATTGGAACTAAGATGGATGAAGAAGAAGAAAAAAGAACTACTGATCTTTTGCGAGAATATAAAGATATCTTCCCATGAAGTGTAGATGAGATACCAGGAATTGATCCATCAGTGGCGTGTCATAGATTGAACATAGATAAAAATGTAAGACCATTCAAACAAAGAATAAGGAAGATATCACAAAATTATCATGTACATATAGAAGAAGAATTACAAAAGATGTTGGATGCAGGGATCATAAGGGAAGCAAAATATCCAGAATGGATTGCGAATATGGTCATTGTTCCGAAAAACAATAAAGGAATAAGAATTTGCATAGATTTCACTGATCTAAACAAGGCATGTCCCAAAGACATTTTTCCATTACCAGATATACCACAAATGGTGGAATCAGCTGCAGGTCATGATAGAGTCACTTCACTTGATGGATATAAAGGGTATAATCAAATATCACTCGCAGAAGAAGATCAAGAACATACTGCCTTTTTTGCTCCAAGGGGTTTGTATTGTTATGTGAAGATGCCATTTGGTTTGCGGAATGCGGGTGCTACATATCAACGTATGGTTGAAAACGTATTCGCGAAGTGGATACATAAAACTTTGGAGGTATATGTAGATGATATGTTGATAAAAATCAAGGAAGCTAAAGACCATGTGCAAGATTTGAAGGAAATATTTGAGCAAATGAGAAAGTTCAACATCAAATTAAATCCTGAGAAATGTATAATTGGGGTTTCATCTGGAAAGTTCTTGGGATACATAGTATCAAAGGAGGGAATACAAGTTGATCCAGAAAAGGTCCAAGCAGTTCGTGACATGCCAACACCTGCAACAGTAAAAGAAGTACAAAAGCTAAATGGACTCTTGGCTTCACTTGGAAGATTTATTTCGCGAATGTCAGATGAGTGCAAGCATTTTTTCAACATACTTAAGAAGGGAGCAAAATTCAAATGGACTGATGAATGTGAAAAAGCTTTTCAAGGAATCAAAGAATACCTCACAAATACATCTATACTACAGAAACCAGAGAAAAACGAAGAATTATTGGTATACCTCGCAACAACTCCATATACTCTAAGTGCGTTACATTGTTGAAGCGAGACGCTTGAGAGTAGAAAGGCCCATTTACTACATTATTAAAACCTTTAATGCAGCAGAGAAGAATTATTCTAAAATGGAGAAGTTAATCTTAGCCCTGGTTTATGCATCATTCAAGTTACGAATATACTTTTAAGCACATGTGATAAAAGTGGTAACCAAAGTCCCAATTGAATCAGTCATGAAGAACACAAAAAGGTCAGGAAGAATAGAAAGGTGGAATGTACAAGTAAACCATTACAAGATAAAATACGAAGTATTGTCATCGCAAAAATCACAAGTCATCGCAGATTTTTTGGCAGAATTTCCTTTGGAAGAAGATGAAGCAGTAGAGGAAATGATGGATGTTGAAGAAGAATTTGGAAATCCAAAAGACTTGTTAACAGAGACTGATAGATGGGAAATTCTAGTGGATGGATCATCCAATAGTGAGGGAAATGGAATTGGAGTCGTGTTGATTTCACCAGAAGGAGAAAGAACAACATTCTCATTCAGACTAGAATTTGCATCCACGAACAATGAAACAGAGTACGAAGTTGTAGTGCATGCATTAAAGATCGCAATAGAAAATAAGCTTGAAAGTATAAGGATAACAAGTGATTCGCAATTAGTGATTTGTCAAATTAAAGGGGAATATACCACAAATGAATCTTCTTTGAAGAAATACAAGAAACTCGTTGAGGAATTATCTGCAAAGATACCAAAATTAAAATGGAGACATATATCAAGAAAATATAACCATCTCGCAGATGCTTTTGCATTTATTCCAAGCATGATGACAAATCCAAATACAAGAAATATCCAAATATAGACAATTCAACACCCATCAGTGGACAAAGAGAAAGAAATTGAGGAAGCTGTTGCGATGGAAGTAGAAAGAGAGTTATCAAACAACATCGCAGATTGGAGAAAAGAAATTCATGCATACCTCGCAACAAGAGAAATATCCAGGAACAGACTAGAAGCACATAAATTAAAGAGTCGTGCAACAAACTATGAGTTGCGAGAAGGAATTTTATATAGAAAATATTTCAATGGACCACCTCTCAGGTGCTTAACTCGCGAAGAAGGAGAAAAGATATTGAAGATGTTACATGGAGGAGAAGCTGGAAATCATAGTGGGGGAAGATCTCTAGCATATAGAGCAAAGATACAAGGATATTACTGGCCTTATATGCATACAGACGCAAAATTGTTCGTACGAAGATGCAAGGAATGTCAACGACATGGTAAAATAATTCATGCACCAGGAGCCACATTAACTTCTTCAACAAGCTGCTGGCCTTTTGGTAAATGGGGGTTGGATATTGTTGGACCATTTATACCTGGATCTGGACAAAGGCGATACTTGATAGTTGCAACAGATTATTTCACGAAGCTCGCAGAAGTAAAAGCAATACAACATATTCGTGATAAAGATGTTTTTACATTCATATTTGAGAACCTCATTTGCAGGTACGGGGTTCCATCACAACTAGTATCTGATAATGGAAAACAATTTGAGGGGCAGAACATAGAGATGTTACTCAGTGCTTTTAGGATAAAATGTGGGAAGTCAACCCCATTATATCCACAAGCTAATGGACAGGCAGAAGCAACAAATAAAACAATCGCAGATACAATCAAAAAGAAATTAGAAGGACATCTCAAAGGGTGGTGCGAGCAAGTACCTAGCACAGTTTGGGCATACAATACAACTAGAAGAGAAGCAACTGGAATGTCTCCTTATTGTCTAACATATGGATTAGAAGCAGTATTACCCACAGAGATTGTAATTCCGACAACAAAGAAAGAAGCTTGGGAAAGAAATTTAAGTGCGGGAGTAATATTAAGTGAATTGGATGATCTGGAAGAAAAAAGAGAAAAGGTGTTGCACCATATGAAGATTTATCAGGAACGATTAGCTCGAGAATACAACAAGAGAGTCATTGAACGTGAATATAAACCAGGTGATTTGGTCATGCGAGAAACACCTAAATATCAAAAAGAAAATGGAGGAAAATTAGCACCAAAATGGGATGGACCATATGTTATTAAAGAAGTTTTAGGAAGCGGAGCTTATCCGCTGATGGATTCAGAAGGGAGAGACATGGGTTTGAGGCTTGGTAGACCTTGGAACAGGCTATATTTGAAAAGGTATTACCCATAAAACTCATGAAATTTTTTACGAATATTGTTTGCTCGCAGGAAATTGGGAAAAGTTGCGAATTCCAAAATTTATATTCCGATTAAAATTTCATTAATTTGCGAATAAAAGACCGCAATCTGTGATCAGCCTCCAAAAAATAAAGAGAGCCGCAGAAAATTTTATACAGGCAAACCTTTGTGGCGTATACCCTAGTTTGCGAAGCTATATTTCGTAAGAGGAAAAGTCCTAAAGTACGTCATTTAAGGGGGTACCTATAACGTGGCTAAGGGTAACCGAAACACCACCAAGGGCCCTTAGTACATGGTAAAAAAATTTGGGTACAACCCAATAATGGGGTACCTATCCGGGTTAGACACCTTGGATTCTCACCTAATCTAGCGACATTACGCAATATAAAATGCGGTGTAAGAAGATTTAGGTTGGGCGACTAAGGCATACTGTCTTTCCCAAGAAGTGCAGAAAACGATCAAGGAGCCAAGGTACACGGTTGAGTCAAGAGTGCCGGGTGAGGTTGAACCACATCTGCCATTTTTTACAAGTCTTGGCAAATGATGCACTTGGCCCAAAGATACCCCATAGGGTGCAACCTCGTAAGTATAAGCCCTATAGGCAAAAAGGATAAGAGGTTGCGATCAAAAGCTGGTTGTTGGCAGAACCGGATGGGAAGAGCTAACCTTGTATGGTCGATGTACGCTTCCTTGAAGGGGCAATCAGGGGGAAGATAAAGGGAAGCACCCTCCATTAGGGAGCTGATACGTGCTATAAGACGCAAATGTCACGAGGCTTCTTGTTTGCGAAAACATAAAGGCTTGTCATATTTGTGCAACAAATGAAGTTCTGCGAGCCTTCTAAAAAAAAAAAAAAAAAGAAAGAAAGAAAGAAAAGAATAAAGAACTCGCAGAACATAATAAAGAAGTTAAGATGAGATCAATGGGTCACTACATGAAAATGTAGAGATGTCCTGCGATTTCATCGCAAGACGGCAATGTCATGGGGCTTTATGTTCGCATGAATATTTAGGCCTGTCATATTGTCGCAACAATTCCTGAAGAGGCTAAAATACTATTCAAAGAAGTTAAGATGAGATCAATGGGTTTTTGCATGAAAGTGTAAGAACGTCCTGCGATTTCATCGCAAGACGATAATGTCACGAGGTTGTATGTTCGCAAGAATGTTCAGACTTGTCATATTATCGAAAATACAAAAATTTACTACAAAAGAGGTGGCAAAATAAGACCTTTACTTAGGAAGGCATGATAAGACCACAGAAATTAATGAAATTCATTGCATCAACATCATTGAAGAAATTATACAAGAATATACATTATGAAGATCTGAAAAGAAGACAACTTCGTCAATATCATTGAAGAAATTTTACAAGAATATACATCAAGAAATTTTGAAGAGAAGACAGCTCTGTCAATATCATTGAAGAATTTTTACAAGAAGTCTTATCAAAGAAGACAACATCATTGAAGAATTTTAATGAAGACTTAACAAAAGATGCGACTTTGATAGCAATCAAATACATATAAGTTCATATTCGTAAAAGTTTACGAGAATTGCATACTTCTTATACTTCTCCATATATTTAATATTTCTCCAAAAGGTTGAATACTTCTTATAATTCTTCAAGAATATCTCATATTTATTATACTTCTTTAACGGATATTTCATTTGGTGAAGGTTAAATAATCATTATACTTCGTCATATGTTACGTAATTATTCACAGATTGAATACTTCTTATATCTCTTCATTTGGTGAATTGAGTACTTCTAATACTTTTTATATTTCTTCATTTGGTGAATTGAGTACTTTTAATACTTCTTATATCTCTTCATTTGGTGAATTGAGTACTTCTAATACTTCTTATATTTCTTCATTTTTTGAATTGAGTACTTCTAATACTTCTTATATCTCTTCATTTGGTGGATCGAGTACTTCTAATACTTCTTACATCTCTTCATTTGACGGATTTGGTACTTATAATACTTCTTCAAAGGTATTGTATATGTAGTATACTTATTAAGGATATTTCATGTATTTTATACTTAAAAGGGACGACTTCTTATTTACAATCGTAACAAGTTGAAACTTCGTAAGATAAATTGAGGCAGATATTCTAATACTTCAAACAATGTTTAATCATTTAAAGAGAAATAATAGGGGGAAAAGGAGATACTAAGCTTTATCTGTGAGTTATATATTATTTCTCTTCATATGATCAAATGGGGCAAATTTAATAAATACAAATATTATTTCTCATACAAAGCTTTTGGTTGGAAGCCTGGCTACAAGCTGAGCCCCAACTCCTCTCTGAATAGCAACGCCTAATCTATAAAAAATAAACTTACCTAATCCGCAGCTAGCGTCATTACTAAAGAAACAATTCTTTAGACGCTTGAAAAAGGCTAAAGTATCCTCACCGAGTTCGCCTAAGGTAGTAAAGGCCAAGACCCCCAACCCATATCCATGCGAAGAACACTTGTCCATATACTTGGTATGTTTACGCGAACAAGCTTGACCAAAATAGCCTTGCCAGGGGACAAAAGAGCGCACACCATCACCAGGTGAAGGGAGAAACACCTGTAACATCCATACAAACATCTTTCCCATTTTCCCATTAAGGACAAGGATATCGGCGAGGCTTAAGGTCTTTACCATCATCGAGCGAAGGCGAGAGGAACCTCCTTGTGTGCAGGCACGTTGGCTTTGTAGCATATATCAAAAACGACGTCACGAACAACATCATGACGAAACTTATAACCAATATCCTTAGCACAATGCAGCGCGTGATCTCCAAAATATCATAAAGAAAGTTTAAATTATATTCGCAAAATATCAGAAAGAAAGGATAAATCATATTCGCAAAATATCAGATGTACTTCTCAAAAAATAGAATTGTTCGCAATAAGAAAACCAACAGTAACTAAGGGAAGGAATTCAAAAGAAAGAAAGACAGGAGAGTCAATGATAATTTGAATAAAGAATGTTATCATGCTTCATCAACACTCTGTGCCGGATCTTTAAGATCAGTAGGGTCATTAGCAGTCTTCGACTTTTGCGAGATATCATCCTTGGAAGAATATGCAACAGGAACATCTCCTTGAGGAATGGATTCTTTCTCATCATCAAGATCTTCATCACCACTCTCATAGTCGAAATCACTATTAGGCTCACGAGCAACTTCATCGTCAGATATCTTCAGAGGAGTAATTTTCACAAGAGGCAAGCCTCTTGATAAGAGAATGTTATTCGTAAAGACTTGAGATTTCAGATGATTTTCACGAAGTATAGCTTTTTGATGATTGGTATCTTCGATATCTTTGGAATAAGCAAGATAGTTGAATCTCCGAGTAGCACGGTCACGAGAGTTGATTAAGCGGGTAGAAAGCAAAGCATTTTTCTTACGAAGCTCGGAACATGAGGCTTCTAATCCAGCTTTCGCATTACGAAGGTTGTTCTCAGATTCTGAAAATAAAACAAAGTTCAAAGAATAAAATTTGCGAGTATAACGAAATTTAAAGATATACCAGAGGCAGTCAAATTTTAATGACTACCTTCTTTTTTCGAAGTAAGAGATTGAGCTAAAGATAGACAACAGTTCTTCATCTGATTCATCGCATTATCAAAACCATCACCAACTAATCCTTTAAGTCGAGATTGAAGCTTTTGATCTTTAGAAAGGAGAAAATTTTTATCCTTCGCAAGTTTGGCATTAAGACTTTTTAATGACGAATAATCTTCTTCAAGTTGATTCTTCTTAGCACTCAAGACTATATTTTTATTAATAAGGGAATTCTTCTCAATAACAAAAGAATTTCTTTCAGCATCTGAAGACTTCTTTAATTCCTCAAGTTCACCTTTCAACAAAGAAAGAAGATTTTCTTGATCGCAACATTTATTCTGAAGGGTTTTTAATTCTTGCGAAGAAACAATCATTGTATTCAAAAACGAACATTTCTCTTCTGATAAGGTTTTGTTCTCTTCTAATAAGGTTTCTATTCTCAAATTAGCTTTAGTTAAGGAAGAAAAAAGTTGAGTTATGTCATCATTCAAAAAAATTCGATCATATATTAGTTGAGTATTCTCTTGAAAAAGAGCGTCAAAGTTGTCAAGAGTACACGAGTAAAGATTAGATAAATGGAAGAATTGGTTTGAGAGGCTTTCATGCTTGGTTCGATATTCTGTTGCATCTGATTCATGGTGAAGTACCAATCTTCTACATTTCTGGATGGATTCTATAAAGGGGAATGGGTTTTAATGGATGTTTCAAGCATATGAAGAATATAAGTAAATAAAAGGAAAATATGAAGATAGTAATCATACCTTTCAATTCATCATTTCTTTTTAGAAGAATCGCATACGATCCGAATTATTCTAAGATGATGATTTTCTTTACGGAGATCCTCGCATTCTGCTTGAGAAGCTTTCAAAGATTGGCGAAGCAATTCAATTTCTTTTTCCAAGGATTGATGTGAAGAAGAAATGTCTGGATTGACGAAATTATTCAGAACTTCGCAAAACTCATATTGCGAACGAACATTAGTAGACTTCGCAGTATTGGTCAAAACCTTAGATAACATTCGGAAAGTTGAATAAATTCCATCTCGAATTTCCTGAGGAAGAGGAGAAGAATTTGGAGGAATAAGAGCAAGCTGCAAATTGTCTGGAGAAATAGCACTCAAAGGATTTGGGGACAAGACAGGTTTTTCAAAAGAAGAAGTTGAAGAAATATTTTGCGAGGGTTGTTTTTCAAGAGAAGAAGTTGAAGAAATGTTTTGTGAGGGTTGATCTTGAAGAAGTGTTGATAAATTGACACTGATGGGAGATTGAAAGGTAGGTAATGGAGTAGAGACAGGAATGTGTGAAGAAGCATTTTCACGAGGAGGAGAGGAAAATTCCTTATCAACTTCAGGAAGGAAATCATCAATCGGAATTAATGGTGTGGGTTTAGTTATTCGAGATCTCTTACTAGGGTTTGGTTTTTTGTCAACCTGCGAATCACAATGTAGATTAAAAACTGAGGCAACAATATATTGTTCAGGAAAGAAGGCAAAGTATTTTAACTACCTTTTGATTCTCAGATTTTCTTCTTCGTGGATTAAGGCTTGGATTCTTTAGTTGAGATTTTATCTGAGGAGTTATTTTTAAAATAAACCAAAATCGAGATAACAAATTATACAGAAATCAAAGAGGAGAACAAATGAAATACGCAGAGATAGAAGGAAATTACCTTGGAGAACTCATGAAGATATAGTAGAAGAAAAAATTGCAGAGAAAACAGTAATAGAGAGTATGAGTAGAAGATAGAATTGCGGAAATAAGAAGAATAAAAGGAAGAGAATATAAAGGAGTTATATAAGGGAATAACTAGAAAAGAACGGTTACAAAAGAAGTGTCAAAATTTTAAAAAGACTAAGTAACGGTTATGTTCTCATGATCATTTCTTCTTCGTAGAATTGACATGAGAAGAGGCAAGATGTAGGTACTGAATATCGCAGGATGATAGTTCACGAGTATCGTAATAAATAAAGGAGAAAAGAATTATAAAATGATACGATGATAGAAGTAGCGCGGAGAAATATGAAGTTTTACGAGGATGGAATAATGTTGCGATACTTCGCAACTCATGTACAGCTGTATAAGTTTTACTATAAATAGGAGTTCAAATGTAAAATTCGGGAGGTTCTTTTAGTGAGTGTTAGAAAATATCTTAGGAAAGAGAATAGAGAAAGTTGTAACTATTCTTGTTCCATTTAGATACTTCTTTGTAATCAATTGAGAACAATAATAAGAAAATTGTTATTCATCATCAAGAACTTCTTGAGTTTTTACTAATTCTACTGAGGGTGTAGTTGTAGGTTATTCTGCAACTACAGCAGCAGCTTTAGAAGCTTGGTTTGTCAAAATGTCAGAAGGGATAGAGGTATGAACAACGATATTCTCACGAATAGGAGAAGAAAGATTTGGTTGCGATGGTGTGGGGGTAATCTTCACAGATGTTAACTAGGGCATAATGAGATTTTCCCCGAGTGTCTTAAAATGGCGAGACCTTTAGGGAGGTTTATCAGGATTCACGTCATTCTGCGAATAATAACCCAGATAAGAAACAGAGGCAACAATATTGTTATTAAAAAATAAAGGGTGTTTCTTACTACCTTATCATTCACAGAACTTTTCTTCTTCTTCTCAAGTCGGTCTTTTATGAGGATTAGGGTTGTGAGTAGTAGATTGTGTGTTAGAAACCTTTCCGCTAAAAAGAAGACATAACAAGGAAATAAGAAAGATTGGAGAATGAAAGTAAAAACTGGCTTAAAATAAACAACATAAATCAAGAAACAAACCTTGAGGACTCCATTAGAACAGTAGCAGAAGAATATGAAGAAGAGGCAAAGTTGCAGACAGAAGATGAAGAAGATGAAGAAACAGAAAAGTAAAATTAATTTTGAGATTAATTCAACCTTTTATAGGCAAAGGGGAGTGGACCTATGTAGTAGGAACGTGTCAGTAAATGAAGGGATTCACAACACGTGTAAGAAAGGATGGATTAACAGGATCTTGTCGAGGAGAAAGTATAAAAGGGGAAGAAGCTGCGAAGAATAATAAAGAATATTAGTTCTCATGATCTTCTCTTCTTCGCAGAAAAGAAATGAGAAGAGGCAAGATGTAGTACCAGAATATCGCTACAACGCTATTCCCGCGATATTAACAACATTTCTGCGAGCATCACTGACAATTCTTCAACGACATTTCACGAGCGTTACAGAACAACTAAAAGAAATTGACGATGGAAGAAATAACATAAGAACATGATTGATCCTGCGATGATCAGCATGCTTGCGATAAATAAATATTGTAACGATTGCGATAAGATCGCAAAGTGAATCCGAGATAGAAGGAAAACTTAGCTGTCATCCATTATGTAAATCCCTATATAAAGAGCATGATAGATCCAGAAAATGATGATGCATTTTTGAGAGCTGAGAGAATTTTGAGGAGAGAGAAACTCCAGAAAGAAAGTTGTATTTCTGAGTTTTAATATTTCTTGTAAATCTTCCTGAAAGTGAATTAATTAAAGTGTTGTTGTTCATCCACAATTATGACTTAGTTCTCATAGATTCTTGACAAGGGTGTAGTGTGGGAAATCCTACATAGAAGAAGATTTACATGATAAGGTCAAAAGAAGGAAAAGGGATACCAAGTGAAGTTTCACGAGAAGGAGATGAGTTCGCGAGAGTTATGAAAACGCCAACACCAATGGGAGAACCTGAAGCCAGCTACACTGCTGCTGAACCAACAAAAGAAATAAATATTGGAAGTAAAGAAGAACCTAAAATGCTGAATATTGGGACTAGAATGGAGGAAGATGAGGAAGAAAGAACTATAAATCTTTTGCGAGAATATGCAGATATCTTCGCGTGGAACATGGATGAGATGCCAGGGATAGACCCGTCAATAGCATGTCATAAATTATAAATCAACAAAAACATAAGACCATTTAAGCAGAGAATAAGGAAGATCGCAACAACATATCATTTTCAAATAGAAGAATAATCACAGAAGATGCTCGACGTAGGAATTATAAGACAAGCAAAATATCCAGAATGGATTGCAAACATGGTGGTGGTCCCAAAGAAGAACAAAGGGATAAGAATTTGCATAGATTTTACGGATCTAAACAAGGCATGTCCAAAAGATAGTTTTCCGTTGCCAGATATTCCACATATGGTTGAATCAGCGGGAAAACGCAAGAATATCATCATTGGATGGGTATAAAGGATATAATCAAATCCCTCTCGCTAAAGAAGATCAAGAACATACTGTATTTTTTGCTCCAAGAGGATTATATTGTTATACAAAGATTCCATTTGGCTTACAAAATGCTGGTACAACGTATCAAAGAATGGTGGAAAAGGTGTTTGCAAAGTGGATCCACAAAACATTAGAAGTGTATGTATATGATATGCTGATCAAAAGCAAAGAAGGTGAGAATCATGTGCAAGATTTAAGAGAGATTTTCGATCAAATGCGGCAATTCAATATTAAAGTGAATCCTGATAAGTGTACCTTTGGAGTAACTTCAGGGAAGTTTTTGGGGTATATTGTGTCAAAAGAGGGAATACAAGTTGATCCAGAAAAGGTACAAGCAATTCGCGATATGCCAACTCTATGACGGTAAAAGATGTGCAAAAACTAAATGGACTCTTAGCCTCGCTAGGAAAGGTTCATTTCGCGATCTTCGACAAGTGTAAACATTTTTTCGATATACTCAAGAAGGGAACAAAATTCAAGTGGACAGATGAATGCGAAAAAGATTTTCAAGGAATAAAAGAACATTTGGCGAGTATATCTATATTACGAAAAGCTGAACCGGAAAGAATTATTGATTTATATCGCAACAACTCCATATGCGTTAAGTCTTTGTGTTATTGCGAGTAGACACACAGGGTAGAAAAACCAATTTATTATATTAGCAAAACATTTAATTCAGTAGAGAGAAATTATTCAAAGATTGAGAAACTAATTCTAGCATTGGTACACGCAACCTTTAAGCTTCGAATTTACTTCCAAGCGCATAAGATCAAAGTGTTAACGAGAGTGCCAATTGAATCGGTGATGAAAAATTCAAAAAGATCAGGCAGAGTTGAGAGATGGAATGCGCAAGTAGGGCATTTTGATATTCAATATCAAATTCTATCTTCGCCAAAATCACAAGTTATCGCAGATTTCTTAGCTGAATTTCCTTTAGAAGATGATGAAGCTGTATAAGAGATGATGGATATAGACGAAGAACATGGAGATCCAAAAGAGCTATTAACAGAACCTGACAGATGGGAAATATTAGTGGATGGATCGTCAAATAGAGAAGGAAATGGGATTGGAGTTGTTTTCATTTCACCAGAAGGAGAAAAAACAGCTTTTTCATTTAGATTGGAATTTGCATCCACTAATAATGAGACAGAATATGAAGCTGTAATCCATGCATTGAAGTTTCCGATATAAATGAAGTTGGAAAATGCTAGAATCACCAGCGATTCACAATTGGTTATTCGCCAGATAAAGGGAGAGTATACCATAAATGAACCATCTTTGAAGAAGTACAAAAAACTTGTTGAATAATTGTCTGCGAGAATTCCAAAAATAAAATGTAGACACATATCAAGGAAAGATAATAGGCTTGCAGATGCTTTTGCTTTCATATCAAGTATGATGACGAACCCACTTGCGAGATGCATAAAAATTCAAACACTTTTGCAACCGGCGATAAACAAAGAAGAAGAAGAGGTAGATGTAATTATGGTAGAATCTGGCGAGGGAGAAATAGGGAATAATGCTGCAGATTGGCGAGCAGATCTTCATGCTTATTTGGCGAGAGGAGAAATCCCCAGAAATCGATTAGAAGCACATAAATTTAAAAGTATAGCAACCAATTATGAAATAAGAGATGGGGTATTATATCGCAGATCATTTAATGGACCATCGCTAAGATGTTTGACGAGAGAAGAAGGACAAAAGGTGTTAAAAATGTTGCATAGTGGTGATGCTGGTAATCACAGCGGGGGTAGATCTTTGGCATATAAAACAAATATGCAAGGTTATTATTGGCCATATATGCATGAGGATGCAAAACAACTTTCAAGGCGTTGTGACGATTGTCAGCGATTTGGGAAGAAGATACATGCACCAGGAGCACCATTATCATCTTCGTCAAGCGTATGGCCTTTTGGAAAATGGGGATTGGATATTGTGGGACCATTTGTTCCTGGTTCTGGACAAAGAAGATATTTAATCATTGCTACAGATTATTTCACAAAATGGGGAGAAGTTAAGGTAGTACAGCACATCCGCGATAAGGACATTTTTACGTTCATATTTGAAAATATAATTTGTAGATTTGGGATCCCAGCACAGTTGATGTCTGATAATGGAAAGAAATTTGAAGGGCAGAATATCGAATTGCTTCTTAATGCATTTAAGATAAAATGTGGAAAGTCAACTCCTTTATATCCACAAGCAAATGGTCAGGCTGAGGTAACTAATAAGACAATCGCAGACATCTTGAAAAAGAAGTTAGAAGGTTATCACAAATCATGGTGTGAGCAAGTGCATAATGCAATATGGGCATATAATATAACTAGATGAGAGGAAACTGGGATGTCACCTTTCTGTTTAACATATGGAGTTGAAGTTGTCCTACCAACAGAGGTTGCTATCCCAACAACAAAAAAAGAGGCATGGGAGAAAAATCTAAGTGCTGGCATGATTTTACATGAGTTAGATGAACTAGAAGAAAAGAGAGAGAAAACTCTACAACATATGGAAAATTACCAGCGAATATTAGCTCGCGAGTACAACAAACGAGTCAAGAAACGTCAATTCCAGCATGGGGATCTAGTTTTTCGAGAAACACTAAAATATCAACAATAAAGTGGTGGAAAATTAGCGAGTAAATGGGTTGGACCATACATCATTAAATAGATAATTGGAAATGGAGCATACAAATTAATGGATCCATATGGAAGAGATGTTGGGCAAAGACTTGATAGACCATGGAATAGATTGTTTCGGAAAAGGTATTATCAGTAGCAGTTTTTGCGAGGTAATAAATACAAATGTAAGATGAAACAATTAAAAAATTCTTCTTTCAATATCAAAATTTATGCGAGCATAATCGCAAGAATAGCGAATAAAATTTCGCAGAGATTAAAAGAATGGGACGAACCTTTATGGCGTGCACCCTAGTTCGCGAATAAAATTTCGTAAGAGGCAAATGTAAGACCTAATAGCGCGACATATGAGGGGGTATCTCTTGACATGACTCAGCGATAAGGTTATACCGCTGCTTGGAACCTGAGTCATGCAGACGATGGGGTTAAAGAAAACCTATCCGGGAGAGAGATCTTGGATTTCCAACTATATAAGGTTATACCCTGGTTGGACGACCGAGAATCTCTTCCAAGAAGTGCAGAGTAGGACCAAGGTGTCGAGGTACACGGTTGAGCCAAGGGTGCCCGGAGCGTACGAAACTCTCTTGCCATCCTTGGTAAATCTTGGCTACAATGCACTTGGCCTGAAGAAAACCCCACTTAGGGTGCAGTCTTGTAACTATAAGCCATATAGGCATAAAGAACAAGAGGTTGCGAACACAACTGGTTGTTGGAAAATCCGGATGGGGGGAGATAGTCTTGTATGGCCGATGTGCCCTCCTTGAAGGGGCAACCAGGGGGAATATAAGGGCGGCACCCTACATTAGGGAGATGATAAGTGTCTTAAGACGGCAATGTCATGGGGCTCTATGATCGCAAGAACATTTAGGCCTGTCATATTGTCGCGTGACGTAAATAATGTAAAGGCAACAATCCACGAGAAAAATGTTAAGATGAGATCAATGGGTTTTTACATGAAGGTGTCAAAATGTCCTGCGATTTCATCGCAAGACGGCAATGTCATAAGGGTAAATTCTTGCGAGAGAATGTATGCTTATCATATTGTCGCAAAGATTTTGAAAGAAACATAGATAAGACAATATCAAAGGGTCTTTATATGCAAATGTTAATAAATCCTGTGATTTTGTCGCAGACAGAAAAAGTTTGGCAAAATAAGACCTTTAACTAGGAAGGCAAAATAATACCAAAAGAATAATCTTACCAATTAACTATTTTGCTTTAAGATGGCAGGAAACATTCATTCATCGCAGAATTATATACAAGGAGGCAAATTTTTAACATCGCGGATTCCCTCAGAATTTTTCAGAAAAGTGCAACAGTATTCCTTATATCGCAGATGTATTCATATTTTCGCGAAAATACAGCAACACAATTTCTTAAAGAAGATAATGAATATTCACCATTTCAAGCAAGATAATGAATGGCAAGAAGGGGAATAGAGAAGTAAGATTACATTATCTTACTTGAAAATATTCAAAGTAAGCTAAATCGAAAATTAAAATTCTAAAAGTCTCGAAGATTACATCACTCGCAAGAAAGAAGAAGTAAAAGAAAGCAAAGATAAAATTCAAGTTTCTGCGATGGTTTCTCCAGATTTATTCTTCTTGCTCGTCGGATTTATTATTTCTGCCAGAGTTATTATCTTCATCAACATCCTTTTCATCATGAGTATCTTCTTCTTTTGACTCTTCATCAACATTTACTTCACCACCCATGTGCTGTTTCTTTGGGAGGACTTCTTTTATCTTCTTCTTCTTCACCATCTTCTTGAGTAATATTATCTTCCTCGTTAGTAAACTCTAACTCTTCATCCATGGGAAGAGGAATTTCATCATCGTCAACCTCTAGAGGAGGGATAGAAACAGGAGAAAGAGAACGGGAAAGCAGAATATTGTTCACGAAAACTTCAGCCCTAAGATGGACTTGGCGAAGAAGAGCTCTTTCACGATTCCTAATTTCTATATTCTTAAAGTATTCAAGATAATCAAGTCTTCTTTCTGCTTTGTCGTGAGCACTAAGGCAATTAGAAGAAGAGATTTATTTTCTTTGCGAACTTTATCCAATGTAGCGGTCAGATCAGTGATGGTAGAATGAAGATTTCTTTCGGATTCTGCGAGCAACAAAATAAAAAATCAGTTAGACAAGAATCTCAAAAGGAACATAATATAAGATTTTATGAGAAGATCAACAAGAGAGGCAGTCAACTGACTACCTTCTTTTTGCGAGGTTAAGTTTTGGATCAAAGCAAATAAATAGTTCTCCCACTGATTCATGGCATCATCGAATTTATCGCCAACCATACCCTTCAGATGAGATTTCATGTTCTCTTCTTTGTTGCGAAGATATGAATTTTCCTTTGATAATGAAGAATGAGATTCCTTTAATTGAGAGTATTGGTCTTGAAGTTCGCTGGCTCTTAAACTAAGAGTTAATCTACCCTTGATAAGATTATCCTTTTCAGTGGCAGATGATTCTTGAGCTCCTTCTTAAGAGAATGAAGAGATTGCTCTTGACTATTACATGTACTTTGAAGATTACTTATTTGCTGCGAGGAAATCTTCATCAAGCTTGAAAATCTATGTTTTTCTTGGGACAGGGTTTTATTCTCATCTGATAAAGATTCTATCGCCAAATTAGCCTTAAAAAACAAATATGAGAGGCGATCAAGCTCGCCACTCAAAAAAATTCTGCCTTTGCAATAATTGATTGTTCTCATTAGTAAGATTATTTATGCGATAAATTGAATAAGTGTACAGATTGTCTAGTCTAGTATGTTGATCTATCCAAGAATCTCTTTCAACGCGAACTTCTTCAAAAATAGATTTAGATTTGAGTCTTTCTATGAAACGAGCCCGATTTGAAACTAATATATGAATCAAGAATTTAAGAAGGAAGTCTAAGTACAGAAAGTATATATATGAAACAGAAAAGCAAAAAGAGCAGAGGAAAGAAAAAATTACCTTTCAGCTCGTCATTTTTTCTGTGAAGATTCTCGCAATCTAGAGAAGAGTTGCGAAGCATGTGATTCAAGGTATCACATTCAGCAGTTTTAGCTTGAAGACTTTTTCTCAGAACTTCAATATCATTCTCCAAAGACGCTCGTAAATCATTACAATCAGAGCCAAAATACTTAAATAGAGTCTCGCAAGCTTCCTGTTGGAGAGGGTCAGCGGAAGACTTTCTAGCATTGTCTAAAATATTAGACAAGACTTTAAAAGCAATATCAACACCTGGGAAAGTTTCGCTTGATGAAGGAAAGGATTTAGAAGGTGAAATAGTAGTGAGAGTAAGTTGGCGATCATTTGTGGTGGTTGAGTTATCAGGAGGAGTATGTGGAAAAACCACAGTCGAAGGCCGTAAAGGACTATAAGGAACCTCAGTCACAGCAGCTTTAGAAGCTTGGTTTGTCAAAATGTCAGAAGGGATAGAGGTATGAACAGCGATATTCTCGCGAATAGGAGAAGAAATATTTGGTTGCGATGGTGTGGGGGTAATCTTCACAGATTTTAACGAGGGCATAATGAGATTTTCCCCGAGTGTCTTAAAATGGCGAGACCTTTTGGGAGGTTTATCAGGATTCACGTCATTCTGCGAATAATAACCCAGATACGAAATAGAGGCAACAATATTGTTATTAAAAAATAAAGGGTGTTTCTTACTACCTTATCATTCACAGAAATTTTCTTCTTCTTCCCAGTCGGTCTTTTGCGAGGATTAGGGTTGTGAGTAGTAGATTGTGTGTTATAAACCTTTCCGCTAAAAAGAAGACATAACAAGGAAATAAGAAAGATTGGAGAATGAATGTAAAAACTGGCTTAAAATAAACAACATAAATCAAGAAACAAACCTTGAGGACTCCATTAGAACAAAGAGTGAGAAGAATATGAAGAAGAGGCAAAGTTGCAGACAGAAGATGAAGAAACAGAAAAGTAAAATTAATTTTGAGATTAATTCAACCTTTTATAGGCAAAGGGGAGTGGACCTATGGAGTAGGAACGTGTCAGTAAATGAAGGGATTCACAACACGTGTAAGAAAGGATGGATTAACTGGATCTTGTCGAGGAGAAAGTATAAAAGGGGAAAAAGCTACGAAGAATAATAAAGAATATTAGTTCTCATGATCTTCTCTTCTTCGCAGAAAAGACATGAGAAGAGGCAAGATGTAGTACCAGAATATCGCTACAACACTATTCCCGTGATATTAAAAACATTTCTGCGAGCATCACTGACAATTCTTCAACGACATTTCACGAGCGTTACAGAATAACTAAAAGAAATTAATGATGGAAGAAATAAAAGAAGAACATGATTGATCATGCGATGATCAACATGCTTGCGATAAATAAATATTGTAACGATTGCGATGAGATCGCAAAGTGAATCCTAGATAGAAGGAAAACTTAGCTGTCATCCATTATGTAAATCCCTATATAAAGAGCACGATAGATCCAGAAAAGGATGATGAATTTTTGAGAGCTGAGAGAATTTTTAGGAGAGAGAAACTCCAGAAAGAAAGTTGTATTTCTGAGTTTTAATATTTCTTATAAATCTTCCTAAAAGTGAATTAATAAAAGTGTTGTTGTTTATCCACAATTATGACTTAGTTCTCATAGATTCTTGACAAGGGTGTAGTGTGGGAAATCCTGCAACTACAAGTTCATTCACAGTCTGTAAGAATTACTTTACTTATTTCCGATAAGAGTAGTATGGTCATTTTCACAGTCTACATAATACTTATTGCAAAGGTAATATGGTCATTTTCGCATTCGGTAACATTTAGTTTACTTATTTCCCGATAAGGGTAGTATGGTCATTTTCACGGTCTCCATAATATTTATTGCACTTATTTCCATTAAGGGTAATATGGTCATTTTCACAGTCTGTAATATTTACTTTACTTATTTCCGATAAGGGTAGTATTGTCATTTTCACTGTCTCAATTCTGATATATTCGTCTTTAGTTCATTAGAACGAAACTCAGGTCTAATTCTAGGTATTTGAACCTGTGATGTTTAATTCTGATATATTTCGTCTTCAGTTCATCCGAAAGAGAGACTCAGGTCTAACTATGGTAATCTTTGAACTGTGATGTTCAATTCTGATATATTTCGATCTCAGTTCATCCGAAAACGAGAAAATCATGTCTAACTCAAGTAATATTTGAACCTGTGATGTTCAGTTCTGATATATTTTGTCTCCAGTTCATCCGAAAGAGAAACTCAGGTCTAACTCTAGTAATCTTTGAACCTGTGATGTTCAATTCTGATATATTTCGTCTCAAGTTCATCCGAAAGAGATACTCTGGTCTAACTCTAGTAATCTTTGAACCTGTGATGTTGAATTCTGATATATTTTATCTTCAGTTCATCCGAACGAGAAACTCAGGTCTAACTATGGTAACCTTTGAACCTGTGATGTTCAATTCTGATATATTTCTTCCTCAGTTCATCTGAAAACGAGAAACTCAGGTCTAACTCAGGTCATTATTGGCTCGGCTTCTGAACTTGCTTTAGCGGGCTATCTGAACTTCGCAACTACGAAAGTGTCTTCCGAGACAACTCACAATGGGAGACATAAGCATAGCATTTATCGTTTTAGCAGATACCTCAATAAGAACATCTATTACGATTTCATTTTACAATGTGAACTATTTATCGCTTTAGCAGAGACCTCAATAAGAACAACTCACGATATGAATAACCATTTTGAGTTCATTCCACAATAAGAACATCTATCACGAGTTCACTCACAGTTTGTAACATTTACTTTACTTATTTCCGATAAGGGTATGATGAGTGCCAAATAGTGCATATTTCTATACCTTTTTATTGGCGTTTAATTCATCTTTTGCGCTTTAAAATCATATATTATCCCAAATTCTGTATTTTCTCTGTTTTCAAGAATAAATCTTTGCACTAATTAATTTTATGTTTTTAGGTACTAAATAAAGCTTGGAAGAATTAAGGACCCAAAAGAAGTGGAGAATTAGTGACAACGGAAGAGAGACAACAAAGGCTCGCGCTAGAAGGCAGTGAAGAATGTCTTTTGCACCTCATCCGCGAGTGAAGAATATCGTTTGCACGACTGAAAACTAGAAGTGGGCTTTGAGATTTTGTCTTTGAAGAGGATATGGGCCTAGAAGTGATAAAAATCAAGATCCAAAACCCAAACCCATTTCCATTCTGAGCTGTTAGATTTGATGTGGCTTCTCAGCATCTAAGGCATATCCTCAGTGTGCATCAACATTCGCTACTCCCATCTCACACCCGAACACCTTTTATCCATCCCCTTGTACGAGCATCAAAAAAACACACCTTTGTTCATTCTCTTCTTCTTACAAGCTCTGCAAAACCATCACTCCTTCTCTTCATCAATCACTTCCCGACCGTCTCTGATCATAGCCATCTTCCCAGCCGCCATCAATCAACCTCCTAGTTTCCATCTATATCTATCTTAGCTTTTTCTCTAAAATAGTAACCCTAGAAGCTAGTATTGAGAGAGATGAAGCTAGGGTTATCTTCAATGGAAAAAGCTAACATCAAATCAAGTTGCAGAGATGATTCAGAGTAGGGGTCTATCAGAAATCGCAATATGAGTGAGTGGGTATTTTCTAATTATCAAATTCATGAGATTGAGAAGAAATTGGTGTATAAATAAGGATGAGAATTGTATGTAAAACCCATGCCCGGATTAGCCGGTGAACCAAGTAGTAGTTTATGTTTATTTTCAGTATTATCATCATGTGTAAATTTCATAACTAAGGTCCAGATGTAACCTTGACTCTTTGTTATGTTATTCATACTGTTTATATTACTCTTGAATGTTTAAATTGTTTTAAGATAGAATTGAATCTTAGTACATCAACATTTTTCTTTCACAGTGTTTTCCATGTATCCATTGTAGTTAGAATCCCACTGTGTTGATTATGCTGCAACTCAAGCCCTGAGAAGACAGTTAGTGCTTTGGAAAGATACCTTAGTTGTGATTGAATTATCCATTGGTGAAACACCTTAGGTAAGTGGTAGACTTGAAAATTCTAGTATCCTCTTTATCATTGCTTTGTATTATGTTTTACTATTTCAGTCACTATCATCATATTGTCGTATCGACAACAAAACCCCCTATTGTGTTGCTCTTGCTTGAATCAGTATGGTAAGACCATAAGCTTCAACGTTACACCCACCTTGTCCCTGTGGATCGACCTGTGATTGCCCTGTGTAGGTATCGACAATGTGCACTTGTAGTTTAATATTGTAGGTATATCAGGCTGCATTGTGAGATTCACCTTAAAATTGCTGAGGCTTTGGCTGTGCTATCCAAACCTGCTAAGTTGATTTGTCCCCATTGCAAGTTGTAATGTACTATCATTATCTGATGTTGCACTAGTTTCGATTATAATCTGCAGTTGTAGGACAGTCATCTGTGAAATATTTGTAGCACCAAGTATGGTACTACCACTTTACTAGTAGTTTACAGTTTGTCATCACCCTGTATCAGTGCAAGCATTCTTGAATAATAGACATTCACCTTTTGGCCTGCCTGCAACATATCATTTCAGGTTCAGTATGTAGTAACAGTTTCCTATTTGATGTGTGTTTACATTTCTAGGTACTGAAACTCTTTCTGAGTAACCAGGTACTTGGGAAGCTGAAATACAAACCGAGAAAAAAAGGAGAAAAAGGAGCAGCGCAATCTGTTTAACTCCTTTACACTTGGTGCTTATGTGATTGACACACCAGCCTGCGTACGGAACTACTTGGTACCTGCAATATTGTTGATCAAAACCAAAAGAGGAAAATAAAAAGGAAAGGAGCAATCCCGAGTATCGTGCTTACACCTGGTCCTGTACCTGCGGTATTTTTATTGAACCTTGAATGTGAATCTTGTCACTGTCATAGCCAAATACTGATTAAACCAGTTGCTTTATGCAACATTTTCCATCCCTGCAAACATATGGTATTGCAGTGCATGTTCCTGTAGTGTTTGAGTAGATTATTTTGTGAACTAAATTGTATCTTCATTGTGCTCTTTTCACTCTCTGAACTAGTGTTTCATTCCCATAAGCATTGATTCCCAGATTTGCGCATTGCTACTTGTCCGACATCCATAGCATGTTGAGTGATGTTCTTAAACTGATTGCCATTAATGTTTGATAAACTAGCTACCTTGCTGAGTATTATCCAACCCTGCGACATAGAGCATATGTGTGCTTGATTCTTGACATGTAAGATTCCTGCTAGCTAAATTCTGTTTCACTGCATTAAGTTTGTGTTTATTTGAACCTGTGAATCTCTGAATCTGTTTTTCATTCTTATTAGCTTTATCTCTGTCCTGAGTTTGTTATTGTGGGCCTCTGAAACATGTTGAATGGTACATCCCTTAGGCTTTGATTGGAGTTTTGTGACCAAAAACTGATTGTATAGATAGTCTTCATCAAGACTGCCTGCATGAAACCCATTCTCAGTTGTTGACACACCCTTCCAAGTTGAAACAATGGGTGATACCATGAACTGTCCCTGTACCCTCCAGGAATACATGTATCCCAACAGAATAAGTCTATCATCATGTGTTGTCTTACCTCAGACCAATAACCTTTTTAAAATAGATGCAAGCATGATACAAATACTTCCTATATTTCGAGGGTTCGATTCTGAGAACCCCTACAATCATGTAAGAGAGTCTGAACAAATTTGCGGGACTATACAACCTGACCATATATCCGTAGACTCTCTGAAATTGAATTTGTTTACATTTTCTATAAGCCAAAACATGGATTTACGGTTTGAGACCACATTCAATCACCACTTGGAACCAACTTACAAGTCAATTTTTCAGAAAAAATTTTCCACATCACAGGACAACTGCTATTCGTCAAAATATTAATTGTTTTGTCCAGTTAGATGGGGAGACTCTTTTTCATTATTTTGAACGGTTTCATGATTTGTTAAGTGAATGCCCTCACCATGGATTTGAGAAGTGGAGACTAGACGCTATCCTCTATGAGGGACTTGACTTTAAATCTCGAGCCATGGTTGAGTATATGTGTAATAGTGAATTTCTTGATAAAACTGTGAATGATACATGGTCATTTTTAGCTGAGATTACATATAAAACCCATCAATGGGAATCCATTAGGGAAGCTTCGACACAATCACATGATATTGGTGACCCCCATGAGTTAGAGTCTGATTCCGACTTGGATACAAGCATGAACTGCATGACTAGGAGAGGTGAATCCCTAGAAAGTTGTAGAAATACAAATGTTATTATGCCTAATTCCTATGCGCAATCTGAACTCCATGTTTGTATGTCGTGTGATAGCTCAGCCCAGTTGATTGAAAATTGTCCTAGATTGCAAAATCCCTGTTACAATTTTGATGATGATGATGAATCAAACTTTGAAAATGGTGTGTCTTGTCCCACTCATGCTGGGTTGCACCAATACTGCCACGGGTGTCCGCCGCACTCGTGTGTCCGTGTGTGCAATACGGAAAATCTGAAAAACCATGATACGGCGCCACGGCGGCATACATAAATATCGTATGGGAGCATCGCAAAGACCATGATACAAAAAGGATGAACAAGTAAAAACTTACTAGGCTACCAAGTGAATTCAAAAGACTTGGAGTCAGTGATCTTGAAACCCCGCAAAGGGTATCACTGTAAGCTAGTATGGGAGCATCGCAGACATTGGCGAGGGACTGGGATATTTCATTAACATCTTCATCTCCATACTCATTTGGTATACCAAACATATTCTTGCCAAAAGTTTTGGATAAATGATCCATCGAAGAATCAGAAGAAGTAGAATTCTTTATAGAAGGGAAGCTGTTATTATTAAAATCCTCGTCATTATTATCCTTGTCAAAATCAATATTTGGATTTTCTGGAGTGGGTTGAGGAGTTGAAGAAGAAGAAGGTCGGGTTTTCCTTTTCTTCAAAGGAGGATCGCCAAATTCTTCACCACAAGGGGCAGAAGGTTTTCCCTTGGGAGGAACAGAAGATTTATCCTGATCGCCAGATTCTTCACCGCGAGGGGCAGAAGACTTTCCTTTGGGAGGAACAGTAGATTTATCCTTTGAAGGTTTCTCCTTAGTTCTCACGGGTTTTATTGGCTTTAGTTCTTCAATTTCCTGCGAGCACAGATGAAGATAAGAAATAGGGGCAACAATATATTGTTAAAATTTATGAAGAGATATTTCTTACTTCATCCATGAAAGATTTAAGAGCTAAGAAAGTGTAGTTGCGGATTATCTCACAACTACACCCTCATAAGAATCCATTAAAATGATTCCTAAATCTAATTAATTTGATATGAAACTAAGAATTAAAGTACTAAAATTTTAAAAGATGTAGGACCAGAATATCGCCACAATTATGTTCACGAGAGATTAACGACACTTCTTCGAGTGTCACCGAAAACTCTTCAACAACATTTCACGAGCGCCACAAAATAATTCAAAGAATGACGTAATAAACAACGACAGCATAAAACATGAGAAAAATATGAAGATTTTGTAGTCAAAGAGAATATTCGAGAGCACGATAGAATATTTCGCGAGCAGATAGCAGATCTCACGAGCAGATAGCAGATCTCACGAGAAGATGTCAGATTTCGCGAGCAGATATCATATCTCGCGAGCATGATGGCAGAGCCAGCAAGGAGCATAGCCAAAATCCTAAAAAATGGGAAAGATAGATTGAACGTGAGCTGTCACCCACTATGAAGATACCTATATAAAGAGAAGAGCAGGAGAGAGAAAGGGGAGGAATAATTTTAGAGGAGAGAGATATTTTGCAGAGAGGTTTGAGGAGAGAGAATGTATTTTTCTTTATCATCTTCTTCCCCAAAATAGATTTAGAACTCCATTAATGGAGATTAACAATGTAAATCAAATGTAAATTTAAACAATCATAGTGAAGAATCATGGATGTAGATCAAATTGATCGAACCATGTAAAAATCCGTGTGTCTATTTACAATTTTTAGAATCTTAATTATACTTTTAATATCAAATTAGTTTAGATCAAGAGATTATTATCAAGATATTATAAGGGGTGTGTTGTGGGAATTCCTGCAACTACATTTTGGCGCTAGAAACAGGGAGGGGACAGAAAAATAGATTGCGCGTTTAGATTAAGATCATTAGAATTAGATTTCACTGGATCTAAAAGTTTCAAGACCAAATATGGAAAGCTACAATGAAAGATCATGATTGTACAACAAATAAAGAGAAGGAGATATATTAAGGAGCGGATGAAGAAAATATCAGCAAAATTGTGTCAACAAATCATCAAAAAGGACAAATTTTTTCTCACTTTTCTAATTCTTTGTTTCATTTTTCAGATTTGGGAATTTCAAAACACAAATTGAAAAAAAAAAATTTTTTTTTTTTTTTTTTGTAAAATCTAAACTTTGCTTTTTGTATAAATTTGATTTATTATGGAAGTCTTGAATCTAAAAATGTTTTGCTATAAATTTGTAATAACCAAACTTTGTTTACAAAATTGTTTAATGAATTTCTAAAAATGTCAAATTTTGAGATTTTCAGTTGATTAGAGATTTACATTTCGAAAGAAAGTTTTCATTCTTCGCAGGGAGAAATCTAATGAATTTGGATCAATTAATTGTTCAAATAGGACAAATTATTTCTTATCTTATTAAATTATATGTTCATAGTATCGATCTGGAAGATTTTGAATTTTAAATTATTAATCTTTGTTTTTCACAAAAATTACTGTTTAGTTGATATTTTGAATTCAAAAGAGTTTTGATCATAAATTTACGTCCATAAACCTTGAATTTAATCATAATTTTGACAACTAATGTGAACATGATTTTTGTGATTGAAGTTACAGATGAAGGAATCAGAAATTCCAGCGAAATTTCTCTTTTGCGATATTAAGATTCCAACGGAGGAGAAAGCACAAAGGACAAAGATAGCACAGTAGATAAAGGAAGAAGACTAAAGATTTATTCACCAAATACTTTACCAACAATCGCGAAGAAATCAAATGAGGTTACACCAACAAATAATTTCACAGGGCAAAGTCTCAGATACGAAGATGTGAAGAAAAGATTAATTTCAAAAACGTGCAAAATGAACGCATGAATGGGACCTAAGATATTAGCTCACAACGTCAAGATATTAGCCATGAACAACTTCAGAATTTTTCTTGCCTAAGATATCGGTAGAATAGTCCACACCAGTAATCACGAACGTCAACAACGTACCAAATAAACAATGAAAAGAATTCACCTCGTCAACATTTAGGCCAATATGAGTTCTTCTCACATAGTTCAAAGTTTAGAAGCATGAGGCAACTAAAAGCTGCCAGCAAAGGACTAAGAAAAGTAGAGCAATGTAATAGTGAAAAGAAATTAATAGTGAGAAATTGATCCCACGAGCTGCTCGTGAAAAGAAGCAAGAATTAATAGTGAAAAGTAGAGCAAAATTTTTATGGCACGAAGAGATCAACAGACGGTGTGAAGAAATTAATTATGCTTTGCAGCTTATAAAGTATGAAAAGAAGATACAATGGAGAAGGCTTATCAATGGAACTGGCGATAAGGAAGAGTACACAGTGGTAACATTTTTGCGAAAATGATATTATTTTGGCAGATGACAATGGAGGAACATTCTGCAAAGAAATATAATATATAGTGACAAAACTTCGCAGCATGCGCAAAGATAGAGAAAAAAAAATGAAAGGAAAGAAAGACGTGGAGAAGAATGAAACGATGGTATGCAAAATATGCAGTGACAATTCTTTGTCTTCTTCCCAAATGCCTGCGTGGACAAGAAGAAAAGTTTTGACAAAACCAGTTCGTGGACCCCCTCATGAGAACAAAATTCGTGAACAAATATTTTTGGACATTCTTCCTTTGCGAACACCCAAATATTAAGTATAAAGGACGAATGGAGACAGATGGCTTAACTGTTAACATTTATTTTCACGAATTAAAAAGACATTAGTTCACGAATTAAAGAGACATTAGGTGACGAGCATCAATAGGTGCTAACAGGATGAAAAGGCATAAGTAGGTGACGAATTAGTGTAGGATTCTTCTTCATTATCTTACTACACCTAATTGTTCCAACCGTCCCATTATCTTAGTTAATTATTTTAGTTAACTACACTACGAAGCATCACTCCGCCATTAATTATCTTAGTTAATTATTTTAGTTGCAGTTGGAGCAATTATTAATTAATTTTTAGTTGTCTCATTATCTGTATGTTGATAAGAAATTTTACATGGATGGATAAGCATCATTCTAGCGAGCAACATCGTTCCATCATGATGGAAAAATGACCAAAATTTATTTTGCAGGATGAGAACATAGTGAAGAAGAATACAACTCACAAAAAATGCACAAAGGAAAGAACGAGAGATGAGAAGATTTGGAGAAAATAACTCGCATGTATAACTAGTGTAAGGAAATCAATTCGTGGAATACTTCAACATCGCAAATATTTCTCTTAGAAAATATTCTCTTCGCGGGCAAGAGTAAGAACAACTTAGATGGAAGCAAAAAGGTGAAGTTTAACATGAGTAAAGATGATATTTATGGCGATGACAACAATTTAAATAAAGACCAAAAGAAATGAAGTGGAAGTACAGCGAAGAAATAAGCAAAGCTACAAAATTATCTCAAATTACGGCAAAAATGATGCACAGATAAATGGCCATGATTAAAGAAAGACAATGATAAGAAGAAGGCGGGAGATTATTTCGCGAGTTAATTTAACAAGAGAAGGGTTAGAACGATTGGCATGGTGTGAGAGATAAGTCAAGAGTTTATTTCTCATTTCTTCTCATTTCATGAGCAAATCAAATACTTCGCGAGAGATGGCAACCATAGAGAATCGCCAAAAAGCTAAGTTCCACTTCCTTGAATATTTTACTTACGGAAAATGAAATTTTTTGGTTTATATCTTCGCCAGATTTCAAAGGACATTTCTAAAATTTGTAATGTTTCAAAACATTTCAAAAACTTTTGATTCAATTTGCCAAAAGCGATTTAATTGCAAGATTCCTAAAATTTCAAAGTTTCAAAATATTTCAAAGATTTTTTGATTTGATTGAGAAACAACGATACAATCGCCAAGAATTCAAAATTTTCAAAAAATTATAAAAAATGAGACCAGCGCAAAAAATCTAAAGCTCGCAAAAAATTTCAAAGATTACAATAAATGAAACTATCGCAAAGATTTCTAAGACTTCAAAAAAAAAAAAAAAAAAAAAATCATTTCCAAAACAGTGATACCCTCGCAAAATTTTCAAAGATTTCAAAAGATTACAGAAGACGAAATTATCGCCAAAATTTCTAAAATTTCAAATTTTCAAAATACGCGATACAATCGCAAGATTTCAAAGATTTCTCTAGAATATTTATTTTACAGAAAGAGAATTTTGGTTTAACAAATGCGATAAAATCGCAAGATTTTAAAGAATATTTCTAAGATTTTAAAGAATAGTTCAACTCACAGAAATGAGCAAAAAAATTTTTTATCAGAGTTGCGAGTGTAATCGCGAGATTATTCAAGATTATATAAAGAATTGACAGAAATGAAAGAATGAAGAAACGCGAAAATATCGCGAGAAACGCGAATATAATTTTGCAGAGATTTAAAGAATGGGACAAACCTTTATGGCGTGCACCCTAGTTCGCCAATACAATTTCGTAAGAGGCAAATGTAAGACCTACAAGCACGTTATAAGGGGGGTATATCTTTACATGATTCAGCGATAAGGTTATACCGCTACTGGAACCTGAGTCATGCATATGTTGGGGTTAAAGAAAACCTATCCGGGGGAGAGATCTTGGATTTCCAGCTTTATAAGGTTATACCCTGGTTGGACGACCGAGGATCTCTTCCAAGAAGTGCAGAGTATGACCAAGGCGCCGAGGTACACGGTTTAGCCAAGGGTGCCCGGGACGGACGAACCTACCCTGGCCATCCTTGGTAAGTCTTGGCTATGATGTACTTGGCCTGAAGAAAACCCCACCTAGGGTGTAGTCTTGTAACTATAAGCCATATAGGCATAAAGGACAAGAGTCTACGAAAACAACTGGTTGTTGGTAAATCTGGATGGGAGGAGCTAGTCTTGTATGGCCGATGTGCCCTCCTTGAAGGGGCAACCAGGGGGGGAGATAAGGGCGGCACCCTCCATTAGGGAGCTGATAAGTGTCTTAAGACGACAATGTCATGGGGCTTTATGATCGCAAGATCATTTAGGCCTGTCATATTGTCGCATGACGTAAATTATTCAGAGGCAAAAAGCCAAAATAGAAAAAGTTAAGATGAGATCAATGGGTTTTTACATGAAAGTGTAAAGACGTCCTGCGATTTCATCGCAAGACGGCAATGTCATGGGACTTTACGTTCGCAAGAATATTTAGACCTGTCATATTGTCGCGTGAAAAATATCATGAAGAGGCTATAATACTAAGAAATGATAAGGCAAGATCAATGGGTCAATACATGAAAATGTAAAGACGTCCTGCGATTTTGTCGCAAAGAGAAAAATTGGCAAAATAAGACCTTTAACTAGGAAGGAAAAATAAGACCAATAGAATAATCTCAAACATTAATTATTTTATTTTAAGAATGCAGGAAATATTTGTTCATCGCAAGAAAGATAGCAAGTAATATTCAGAGTTTCTCGGAAATATTAATTAGAGTCTCTCAAGAGGAATGTCTACAATCTCGTAGCATTATTCACAATTTCGCCACTATTCATCGCCACTATTCACATCATTATTTCAGAATCTCGCAGAAACATTTAGAGCCTCGCAGAAACATTAAGAAACTAGCAAACTCATTCATCATTTCGCTGGAAATTTGATTATTTCGCAGAATATGATTATTTTATTGAAAGAGGCAGAGGCAATTCGTTCATTTAACATTTTCTCAGGGATTCTTCCTTCATAGATAAAGAACAGAGGCAACTATGGATTACCAAGAAAACATTTTATGTTCTTTATCTTCTCGCAAGAATCATTTCCAAAATGGACTAGGATTTTCACCAAAATCGAAGTAATAATTTCACGAGAACAGAGGCAATACTAATGATTTTCACTAAAGGACGGATACTTCTTGAAGATTGAGTACTTCTTATATTTCTTCAGGGATACTTCATATTTCACGAGCACTACAAGAGTTAATACTTCTTATTTACTTAACAAAGGTATGGAACTTCGCAAAAGAATAGAGGCAAGTATATACTTTTCAAGACCAGTATTCTTTCGCTCGTTCCTTCATCAACAAAAATCAAAGACTACTACAACAATAGATTTTTTCTTAAAGATTACTTTTCAAGCAATATTCAAGAAAAAAGAGGCAAGATGTAGGACCAGAATATCGCCACAATTATGTTCACGAGAGATTAACGACACTTCTGCGAGTGTCACCGAAAACTCTTCAACAACATTTCACGAGCGCCACAAAATAATTCAAAGAATGACGTAATAAACAACGACATCATAAAACATGAGAAAAATATGAAGATTTTGTAGTCAAAGAGAATATTCGCGAGCACGATAGAAGATTTCGCGAGCAGATATCAGATCTCACGAGAAGATGTCAGATTTCGCGAGCAGATAGCAGATCTCGCGAGCACGATGGCAGAGCCAGCAAGGAGCATAGCCAAAATCCTAAAAAATGGGAAAGATAGATTGAACGTGAGCTGTCACCCACTATGAAGATACCTATATAAAGAGAAGAGCAGGAGAGAGAAAGGGGAGGAATAATTTTAGAGGAGAGAGATATTTTGCAGAGAGGTTTGAGGAGAGAGAATGTATTTTTATTTATCATCTTCTTCCCCAAAATAGATTTAGAACTCCATTAATGGAGATTAACAATGTAAATCAAATGTAAATTTAAACAATCATAGTGAAGAATCATGGATGTAGATCAAATTGATCGAACCATGTAAAAATCCGTGTGTCTATTTACAATTTTTAGAATCTTAATTATACTTTTAATATCAAATTAGTTTAGATCAAGATATTATTATCAAGATATTATAAGGGGTGTGTTGTGGGAATTCCTGCAACTACATGAGACACAAAGATTTTTACATGGTTCGATCATTGTGATCTACATCCATGGTTCTTCACTAGTGATTGTATGTAATTACATGATTTTACAATTGAGACTCCATTAATGAATATTTGGAGCTCTAGTTTTTTGGGGGAGAAGATGATAAAGAAAATAAATCTCTCCTAACATTTTCTCTCTCCTCCTAAAATTATCTCTCTCTCTAAAAAGATTTTTTTTAATTTAACATTTGAACTACTATTTATAGTGAAATATATACAACTATATATCTTGCGAAGTATCGCGAACTACTATTCAAATTTTATATTCGGAAAGTCTTCCCGCCTTTCTCATGTTTTGTCCGTCATTCTTTGTTGCGTCGTTTCTAATATTTCTTTTGCGACATTATTATGTTGCGTCATGAAATATTCGCAAATGAAGGTTGCTGTGATATGGATATGGAGAAATCTTCAAGCAAAATGAAATTTACACAGGCTACGTCAACAATCGCTTCCAAAAAGGACAAATTTCTTCTTACTTTTCTTATTCTTTGTTTCATTTTTCAAAATTTGGGAATTTTAAAACACAAATTGAAAAATAAATTTTTGCGATCTAAACTTTGCTTTTTGTAGAAATTTGATTTATTACGGAAGTCTCGAATTTAAAGATGTTTTTGCTACGAATTTGTAGTAACCAAACCTCGTTTTAAGAATTTTTTAATGAATCTCTGAAAAAATCAAATTTCAAGATTTTCTGCTGGTAAGAGATTTACAATTCGTAAGAACAAAAACAAGAAGAATATATGGAAAGTTTTCATTCTTCGCAGGCAAATATTACTCATCTTAATGATTTACAAACTGCTAACCAAATTTAATGATCATTTGCAGCATATATGACCGAAGAAGGTTAAGTTTCTGCGAAGAAATGGGATGAGTTTCTGCGAACAAATAGGACGAAAAAATGGATTTACATAATTTGGTGATATCAGTTTACCAAATAAATTCTAGTAGTGATAGGAAGAGTACGGATTCATCAATAAATAATTTGGTGAATTCATGTTGCCAACTATTTTTGCGAGGATGAAATGGAGTATAGACAAACCTGCAAGCAACATAACTAAATTAGGAACCATTGAATACGATGTACACAGCAGAGAAATAGTTAACCATCATCAATGAAAATTAAAAGTTTAACCTGTCAATTACCAGGGAGAAGAAAAACACGGACAACATAATTAAAGGGGAAGTATTCATATCATCTCTTTGTGATTTCATTAAAATAGATTAAGATCACTGGTAGATTAATAATAATTGCTGTTATTGAGCCTTCTTAATTGATTAAATATTTGAGTTATGGGATATAGATACATTAGCTCAGCTCAGAAATGTTGCGAAGTGTCGAGAATTATCAGAATTGTGAAGCAAATAATAGTCAAAGTATAAAGACAAAGAGCAACCAATAAAGCAAAAGAAAAATCACTTCCAGTGACGCAGATTTTGGACTGGGATGATCTCGATTAAGAACAGATTCGCAGCAAAATGGGCATGAGGATCCAGTGGAGATATTGAGATTTTATGATCAATTGTAGCAAAAAGAAGAAGTTAGACGGCTTACTTGAAGGAGTTGTTGTCGCTGGAAAGGAAGATGGACATATATGTAGCTGGAGATATTGAGATATACGGAAAACAACTTGCGAAATAAACATTTTCAGAACCATTACTTCGCAGCAGAAATGACCTACGAACTTGATCAATGAAAAATTTACAGCAACAGAAAGTAATGCAAATGGTTTGAGGTGAAGAATGTAAGATTGATATAAGAGGTTGACCAGGTTTATGAAAATCCATTGCTTATCAGCAGCATCAGCTTAGACGAAGACAGGGTTCACTATTACTTCTGCGGAAGCATAGAGATTACAGTTCTGCGAGCAACACACCCCCTACGAAGTTCAGTTCTCCAGAGCCCATATTCAGGTCTATTACTTCGCAGCAGCAAGTCGAGGGCACACTAAATAATCTGCGAACATAACCAATGTGGACAGGACACATGCGAAGAGAAATGAAGTCCCAGATAAAAAAAGAACAACAAAGTAAATTAAGCCAAACAACATTAACAACATAATTAAAAATTGTCAACGGGGAATCTTGGAAGAAAATACGCAGCTGAGAAATGTGAAAAGCCAAGTTCAACAACATCAGTTCGCAGCAACACCAACAAATGATCAAAGATCCAATAACTACCCCCATGAAGATATTAGTTATGAAACTATAAATAAACACAACACCTCGACGGGACCAGCAAAACAAATTCTACTACTTCAGAGAACGGTGTACACAAAAAAAAAAAAAAAAAAAGTCATCTACGCAAAGGATGGAAAAACCGAAGGAATAGAAAGACGGTGAAGCGGGGTTATAACTTGCGAACAAGAGCAACTACAAGTGAAGATAACCCACAGATGCAAATAGGAGATCAGTTAATGAAGAAAATAAATCTCTCGTCTACTAATTTTGACAAAAGGGCACTTAGTTCAGGAGATGCAAAATTTATCACATGAATTCTATAGAGGAAACAATAAAATTTTCTGACAGCGAAGAAGAAGAAGAAGATCGGAGATAATTAATATCATCCAGTTACGCGATAACATAAGAATAAGTAATGCGAAGTTTGGTTTACTTTCGCAAACAAGAAGCCAGCACAGATGGTCATGTGCGAAGTAAACAACAGTGAGGTTATGAGTTCAATTCTCACCCCACTCATATTTTTCATATATTTTTTCCAAAACAGACAAGGACGCACCGATGGCAAAGGTGGTTACTTTAAGTTGTTTGCATGAGAAGGGCAGTTACTTCAAGATGTTCGCAAATAAAAAATTTTTCCCCTTCGCAAATGTTTACCTTGCGAACGTTCGCAGAACCAACACTTCGCAGATGTTCGTTTACTTCATGAAAAGGTTTACTTCGCAAGATCTTTGGTTATTTCGCAAGAAGAAAATGGGAGATTATTTCACAGACATATTTCGCAAGAAATGGTTAGAACAGCTGGTATAACGTAACATTATACAAGAGGCAGGTCAAGGGTTCAAATCTTATTTCTCACACTTATTTTTGCTGCGAAATAATTATATTTTGTGCAACGTTCATACTTCTTCAAACAAATCATATACTTCTCAAGAGACAACAACAAGCCGAAAAAGGTAAGTACCATTTCCTTGAATATTTTATTATCAGAAGACAAAAAAAAAATTGATTTTATTTACCAAAAGTAATATACTCATAAGATTTTTAACATTTCTAAGATTTCAAAACATTTCAAAGATTTTTTAGATTGGCGAAAAACGATACAATCACAAGATTCAAAATTGAATTCATTGCAAAAATTTAAAGATTTCAAAATTTTCAAAGACTTCAAAATTACAAAAAACAGAGAAAAATAAATTTATATATATTTCTATAGAACATTTTTGATTTAAAGACGTGATATGAATACTTCTCATATTTCTTCAAGGATTGAAACAAAAAGGTAATTAGTATATTTATTCAAAACGTATAAAGGAATGTATTTTGAAAAACAAGAAAAGGAAATGAGGCATTTCGCAACATGAAAAATTTGTGATAAAATTTTACGAATAAAAACAATTTATTGCAATTAGCTTTCATTGAAGAAAGACGCAAAAATCTATTTGCGAACAAAGGACCGCAAACTGTGATTAGCCTCCAAAAAAGAAAGAGAGCCGCAGAAAATTTTACACAGACAAACCTTTGTGGCGTACACCCTAGTTCGCGAAGCAACATTTAGTAAGAGGCAAAGTCCTAAAGTACATCATTTAAGGGGGTACCTATAAGAATGGCTCAGGGAAACCGGAACACCACCAAGGAACCTGGGTACATGGAACTTTACGGGGTACAACCCAAAAGCGGGGTACCTATCCGGGTTAGACACCTTGGATTCTCAACCTAATCTTGCGATGTAACATGATTTAGGTTGGGTGACTAAGGCATACTGTCTTTCCCAAGAAGTGCAGAAAACGATCAAGGCGCCGAGGTACACGGTTGAGTCAAGAGTGCCGGGTGGGTTTGAAGCACATCTGCCATTTTTGACAAGTCTTGGAAAATGATGCACTTGGCCCAAAGATACCCCATAGAGTGCAACCTCGTAACTATAAGCCCTATAGGCAAAAAGGATAAGAGGTTGCGATCAAAAACTGGTTGTTGGCAGAACCGGATGGGGAAAGCTAACCTTGTATGGTCGATGTATGCTTCCTTGAAGGTGCAACCAAGGGGAAGATAAAGGGCAACACCCTCCATTAGGGAGATGATACGTGCTATAAGACGCAAATGTCATGAGGATTTTTGTTCGCAAGAACATAAAGGCTTGTCATATTTGTGCAACAATCGTACTTCTGAGAGCCTTCTAAAAAATAACATAATAAAGAACATAATAAAGAACTCGCAGAACATAACAAAAAAGTTAAGATGAGATCAATGGGTTTTTGCATGAAAGTGTAAAGACGTCCTGCGATTTCATCGAAAGATGACAATGTCATGGGGCTTTATGTTAGCAAGAATATTTAGGCCTGTCATATTTTCGCAACAATTCCTGAAGAGGCTAAAATACTATACAAAAAAGATGGCAAAATAAGACCTTTAACTAGGAAGGCAAAATAAGACCACAAGAGAATACAAAAATAAATTTGCGAAGATGATTATATGTAAGAAAACAAACTTGCGAACATATATATTGAATTAAAGTTGAGATTATGCATTTTAATTATATTATATCATGTGAGACTAATAGTGCAGGAATTGAAGAAATTTGGAGCTACATCAATTCTTGCGTACAAAATAAGCTAAGTAACACAAACATTAGCTATACATTATAATAGATAAGCATTTTCATCATACAAACATCATACTCGCATCATAAAAGCATTGCATAAGCATTTCATGGCATAAGCATCGCATACGCATTTCATAACATAATCATTGCATAAATATCATAATTCGCAACAGTATTTGCAACGTTATTAGCAACATTATTCGCAACAATATTCGCAACAGTATTCGCAACATTATTCGCAACAAAATTTGCAACAGTATTCGCAATAGTGTTCGCAATATTATTCGCAACATTAATCGCAACACTATTCGCAGCACTATTCGTAGCACTATTCGCAGCATTATTCATAAATGTTCAAAAATTCGCAGAAAAACTCAGAAATTCGCATAAATATTCAGAAGTTAGCAGGGTTACCACTTGAGGCGAGATAAGAATAGAGACGCAATTTAATCATTCAGCATTTTCTCAAGGATTCTCCTTCATAGATAAAGAACAGAGGCAACTATGGATACCCAAGAAAATATTTTATGTTCTTTATCTTCTCAGAAAGAATCTTCACCAAAAATGGAGTAATAGTTTCACATGAACAGAGGCAATATTTATCACTCTCATTCAAGGACGAATACTTCTTATATATTTCGAGGATTAAGTACTTCTTATACTTCTTAAGGATACTTCATACTTCTTATATATTTCGAGGATTAAGTACTTCTTATACTTCTTAAGGATACTTCATACTTCTTATATATTTCGAGGATTAAGTACTTCTTATACTTCTTAAAGATACTTCATACTTCTTATATATTTCGAGGATTGAGTACTTCTTATACTTCTTTAAGGATATTTTATATTTCTTATACTTCATACTTCTTCAAGGATACTTCGCACACTTCATATTTCGCAAGATGATACTTTTAATTACTTCTTAAAGCTTCAGAACTTCGCAAAAGAATAGAGGCAAGTATATACTTTTTGAGTTTGATATTCTTTCGCTTGTTCTTTCATCAACAAAGATCAAAGACTACTACAACAGATTTTTTCTTAAAAATTGCTCTTCAAGCAATATTTAAGAAAAAAGAGGCAAGATGTAGGAGCAGAATATCGCAGCAACCTTCACTTGCGAATATTTAATGACGCAACATAATAATGTCACAAAAGAAATATTAGAAACGACGCAACAAAGAATGACGGACAAAACATGAGAAAGGCGGGAAGACTTTGCGAATATAGAATTTGAATAGTAGTTCGCGATACTTCGCAAGCTATATAGTTGTATAGATTTCACTATAAATAGTAGTTCAAATGTTAAATTAAAAAAAGTCTTTTTAGGGAGAGAGATAATTTTAGGAGGAGAGAGAAAATGTTAGGAGAGATTTATTTTCTTTATCATCTTCTCCCCCAAAAAACTAGAGCTCCAAATATTAATTAATGAAGTATCAATTGTAAAATCATGTAATTACATACAATCACTAGTGAAGAACCATGGATGTAGATCACAATGATCAAACCATGTAAAAATCTTTGTGTCTCTTTTACAATTTTAGTACTTTAATTCTTAGTTTCATATCAAATTAATTATATTTAGGAATTATTTTAATGGATTCTTATGAGGGTGTATTTGTGAGATAATCCGCAACTACACTTTCTTAGCTCTTAAATCTTTCATGGATGAAGTAAGAAATATCTCTTCATAAATTTTAACAATATATTGTTGCCCCTATTTCTTATCTTCATCTGTGCTCGCAGGAAATTGAAGAACTAGAGCCAATAAACCCGTGAGAACTAAGGAGAAACCTTCAAAGGATAAATCTACTGTTCCTCCCAAAGGAAAGTCTTCTGCCCCTCGCGGTGAAGAATCTGGCGATCAGGATAAATCTTCTGTTCCTCCCAAGGGAAAACCTTTTGCCCCTTGTGGTGAAGAATTTGGCGATCCTCCTTTGAAGAAAAGGAAAACCCGACCTTCTTCTTCTTCAACTCCTCAACCCACTCCAGAAAATCCAAGTATTGATTTTGACAAGGATAATAATGATGAGGATTTTAATAATAACAACTTCCCTTCTATAAAGAATTCTACTTCTTCTGATTATTCGATGGCTCATTTATCCAAAAATTTTGGCAAGAATATGTTTGGTATACCAAATGAGTATGGATATGAAGCTGTTAATGAAATATCCCAGTCCCTCGCCAATGTCTGCGATGCTCCCATACTAGATTACAGCGATACCCTTTGCGGGGTTTCAAGATCACTGACTCCAAGTCTTTTGAATTCACTTGGTAGCCTAGTAAGTTTTTACTTATTCATCCTTTTTGTGTATCTACCGATATTTTTGTCAAACAATGATTTATATATTTCTATTGCAGGTTGGAAGAGCCGCTTTTGTTGTTGCTTCTGATTTAGACAATAGGCGTATTACTTATGAAAAGAAAGCTGCTAATCTTCGTCAAGATAAAGAAAAATTAGAAGCTGAAGTTATTGAGCTTCGCATAAAAAATAAGCAGCTGGAGACTGAAGCTTCAGTTAACAAGAAAAAAATCTCTGATCTTGATAAAGCCAATCAAGAACTCTATGGTATGATTTATTTCTTTTCTCTTTTAATTCTTCTCACCCTATCGCAGCTTATTCAAGCAACCATTTTTGCAGATATTTATGGTCTTACTGACGAGGCTACATTCTTCCAATCCTTCCCTGAACCTGTAGATGATAATACCCTTCTTGTTTTCCTTAATAGTTCTTTAAGTAACTTCTCAGACGATAGGATTAGATCTCTCTCTATTGATGAACTTAAATCCAAACTTAATCTCTTAAAAATTGAACATAGGTTAAATTTAAATTTAACCAATAAGTTTAAGAACCTTTATCTTAATTCAAAGGAAGAAGTGAATAGATTAAGAAAAAGGAATAGTGATCTTATTGATGAGAAGGATCTTGCTGTTAAAAACGGCTCCAAGACCCTAGCAAACTTTCATAAAACTCTTCTTAATGTTCAAACGGAAAGAGATAAGCTTATCTGTGAGAATGAAGATCTTCTTACGAGGGAGACTCAATTTCGATCTTGTCTCCTTATTAATAGCGATGATGAGTTTGCTTGGGCTGCGAAGATTCTTGATAACGCCAGAACTAATTTAGGTGTAGATGTTAGTCTTCATGCTGATCAAGCGGCTTTAATTAAAGACATGATTTCTGAAAGAGAAGGTTATCACTCTTATGATTTCCCTGAATTATTTCCTAATTGAATCATCCTTATATGTACTAATTTTGTTGTCATTTGCTCGCAGCATCCGAAAAGAACTATCGTAAAAGATTTGATGAGTTAGAAGAAGAGAAAAACCAAATCGCCATAAGTTTATCTTCTCGCAATGAAAAGTATTCTAGATTGAATGAAAAATTGAAAATCTCATCTTCAAATTTTAGCAATGCCCTTCTCCGTGTTCGTAATGACGTTGTTAAACTAGTCTGTAATGATCATGGTATCCCTCAATCTATATACCCCGATCTTGCAAAGGAAATTCCAGCCGATTCCCCAAATTTAGTTATCTCTGATAGTGAAGCTGAGGAGTCTAGCGAATACGATGAAGAATTATCTGGTGAGGAAGAGAGATCTGACGTGGATATAGATAATAATGATAATGATGGAGAAGATAAATCCGGTAATGAAGAGAAAGAAAAGATCTCTGATGAAGGTGGTGATGGATCTACTTAGTCTTGTTTCTTCTCTGTTTCTTCATTGTAAATTTTGTACATTTATTTTTTGCTTCTCGTAACATCGTTGCGAGCTTCTCCAACTTGATGTGTAAACTTCTTTTGCTTTTATCTGTTATGAATTAGAAAACAATTCTTTTTCTGCAACATAATCAATCAATCATAATTATTATCCTTTAATTATTTGTATAAATGTATTATCTATGCAATTTTATCATATGATGGATGAATAATAATTTCATCATTCTATGCATTCCCATACTTGCCTTTATTATTCATCTGCAATATGAAAAAATTGAGTAGAGATTAGATATTAGTTGTGAATCAAATTAAATTTGCCTCATTATCGGCGATGTTATCGCTAGAAATATTGGCATAATTTTATGATTTTTGCGTAGAATCGCAAATCTCATAAATTCTGCGATCATTATCGCAATAACCTTATTTATTGTGCCTTCCTAATTAAAGGTCTTATTTTGCCACATCTTTTCTTTTTGCGACAAAATCGCAGGACATCTTTACATTTGCATGTATTGACCCATTGATCTTGTCTTATCAATAATTTTTCAAAATCTCCGTGAAAATATGATAAGTATAAACTCTCTTGCAAGAATTAATCCTTATGACATTGCCGTCTTGCGATGAAATCGCAGGACGTCTTTACACTCGTTAAATGTAAAAACCCATTGATCTCATCTTAACTTTTTCTCTTTTGGCTATTTTCCTTTGTATAACTTTCGTCACGAGACAATATGACAGGCCTAAATGTTCTTGCGATCATAAAGCCCCATGACATTACCGTATTTAGACACTTATCAGCTCCCTAATGGAGGGTGCCGCCCTTATCTTCCCCCTGGTTTCCCCTTCAAGGAGGGCACATTGGCCATACAAGACTAGTTCCTCCCATCCATATTTGCCAACAACCAGCTGTTTTCGCAGCCTCTTGTCCTTTATGCCTATATGGATTATAGTTACAATACTACACCCTAAGTGGGGTTTTCTTCAGGCCAAGTGCATCATAGCCAAGACTTACCAAGAATGGCCAGGTTAGTTTCCTACGTCCCGGGCACCCTTGGCTCAACCGTGTACCTAGGCGCCTTGGTCATACTTTGAACTTCTTAGAATAGGTCCTTAGTCGTCCAATCAGGGTATAACCTTATATAATTGGAAATCCAAGATCCATCTCCTGTATAGGTTTTCTTTAACCCCAACATCTGCATAACTCAGGTTCCAGCAGCGGTATAACCTTATCGTTGAGTCATGTCAAGAGATACCTCCTTATATGACGCACTATTAGGTCTTACATTTGCCTCTTGCGAAATTGTATTCGCAAACTAAGGTGCACGCCATAAAGGTTCGTCCCATTCTATTAATCTCTGCGAAATTTTATTTGCATTTCTCACGAGCATTGTACCTCTGATAAAATTTCATTTCTTTGATTTTCTTGTAAAATTTTGCAATTTTTTTCAAACAGAGTACTCTTTTCAATTTCATTTTCTTCAAACAAATTCTGCATAAGCTTTTATCATTTTACCTTTCTACTTATTATCTTTTGGTTCTGCTTTTCTGTTACGTTTTGCTCTTTCTTCTTTATCTGCGATCTTCTCGCCATTTTCTTCCTCTCGCTGCTCTATTGAATCAATTATCAATCTTTCATCTCTTTGTCGTTGCTTGATGTTGTACTTCCAATTGCTCTTCTTCTCAGATCTTTCTTCGTAAGATTTTATATCAATCTCATAACATTTCTTGCTTTCTCCCCAATCTCCCTTAATAACTCCAACACCATTAGGATGAGGAAATTTAACACACTGGTGGAAAGTAGATGCTACACCTAATTTCCCATGTATCTAAGGTCTACCAATCAGGGCATTGTAAGGTGATTCAATGTCAACAACACAGAACAGGATCTTGGAAGTTATCCCTTTCAATGGAATCCGCATTTCAATTTCCCCTTTTGGTTTATTGGCAGTACCATTAAAACCATAGATTTTATATGTTGATGGAATTAGATCTTCGTCTCTTCCACCCATGGTCTTATAGGTATGATAAAATAGTATGTCAACTGAGCTGCCTGTGTCTATCAGAACTCTATTGATAGCCCAATAATCTTCATTGTAATCATCATTTCCTCCATCTTCTTCTTCTACTTGCTTTGGATTTATCTCTAATCTTACTACCAATGGATTATCATGCTGCTCGCCAGGTTCTGGTACTTCTTGTGCAGTGAAAGATATAATTTGTTTCTGTCATTCTTCTAATGGCGAGGCTCTCACGATATTCATTATCTCTCTTCCATCTGTGTCTCTCACGAAGACTATGCTTAGAACATTATCATGGAAATCCTCTATTGTTCTGTGTGAATGCACAATGGAATTACAAAACAAATTATTTGCTTTATCCCCAACTTCTATTACGAATGATTCTGCTCCTTTTACAGTATTTACCCTGCGAATTTCTGGTGCTGGAGGTAATCGCTGAGATTGTGGTTGTCCTACTAAAAAGTGGTTTATCTTTCCTTGGTCAATCATCCTTAAAATTATTCTCTTTACATTTCTGCAATCATTTACTGTGTGACCATGAAAGTGATGGTAAGGACAAAATTCTTGACTACGATTATTAGGATGTGGTTCTTTTCCCATATTCCATGGAGAGGGTATATTTTCCATCAAAATGATAGCTTCCCAGGTTTTTTCTATACTATCATTTAGAGGAGGCATCTTAATTTCTTCCCATATTATCCTTTGATTTCCTTGGCTTCTGAAATTGTTTTGCCTCTGTCCACCATAAGTTTCTTGCGGCTGATCAAGCCTTTGAATCTTATTATTACCACCGCGATTGTAATAATTCTTCTCCCTTTCATATTCTTCTTGATCTCGACTTCCCATTGCTACCAATTTCTGCTGGTTATCAATCTCCACTTTCTCTTGTTGTGCTTGCGAGCTGCTCGCCACATTGTTAATCATTTTAGGAAGTAAACTCCCATTTGCTGCTACTGAATTGGTGTTTGCGATGGGATATGATTCCATTTCATTTTGTTTCTCCTCCAAAGCAATGTATTCTTCTTGTAGTTCTCGTAATTCAGTCATAGTGATTGTATTCTTGACTCTGAAAATTTGTATGTACAGTAGATTGGTCGCGAAAATTGCATTAATAAAAGACAAGATAAAATATTTCTCGTCAACTCTCCATGCCATCTCACTGCACATTGTCTTCCATCTTATGGTTAAATGTTTCAGACTCTCGCCAACCCTCTGTTTTAACCCAAACACATATTCAATACCTGGTCGTGATGAATTTTTGCTTATATATGCTCCCAGAAATGTAGCTTGTAAATGATCAAAAGAAGTTATGGTATTTTTTGGAAATACCTCAAACCATTTTAGCGCCTCGCCAGTTAATCTAGATGCAAAATATTTACACAATACAGCATCATGATTCTCCCATTGCAGCATACACCTACCATAAGCCTTAACATGTTGTACAACACAGGTAGTTCCATCAAAAATGCTGGTTAATGCTGGTAAGTTGCACTTTGGAGGTATTCCTCTTAACTGTACTTCTTGAGTAAATGGATTTCTCGCAGCTTCTTCAATAGCTTCATCAAGTTGCCTTCTACCTCCTTATTTTCTGTTATTTATTATTCCCCTCATCTCTGCTAATTCTCTTAAAATTTGCTCATTCGCATCTGAATTTGGTTCCATTGGTCTTTTCAATGTTGCTTCCCTTCTTCTGCGTTCATGTACTTCTTGTCTTGCGAGATTTTGTATATCTTCATCTACATCCATATTTCTTCTTCTGCGATCTTCTACATCAGCTTCTTCTTGCCATCACAACTGATTATATTGTCTATTTTCTTCTCTGCGATTTTCTTCATTTATCTTCACTGTCTTTCTATTCTCCTTTGTATTCTATCATATTCTTCCTGAATATTATTATTATGGAGATCTTGCGTCCGTCTCCTTTCTCGATTTTCATGGTTATTTTATCGTAATGCCTCTTGAAATTCTTGTTCTTCTACTTCGGCCCTCAATCTTTCTCTCTCGCGATCTAGTCGTGCTTGTTCAGCATAATTTCTCTCAATTTCTTCTTCAATTATTCTTCGATTTATCTGGATCTCTCGCCCATGTAATATCCTCTTACCTTCTTATGGATTATCTTCATCATTTTGGTTGTCTCTTCCTTCTTGATTTCTATTGTTAAGTCTATTATCCAAATTTTCACCACGCGGATCATGGCGATTTTCTACTGCCTCTTCTTCTCTATGACGTTGCTCTTCATTTAGATTTTGCATTTCTTCTTGGATATTTCCTCTAGCATTTCTTACTGGGGAATTTGGCCTTAATTCTTCCTTTACTGATCTTGAATTCGATCTAACAGTACTACTTGATCTTCTATTTTGTAATCTCAAATTCTCCATTCTCAACTCATGATTTTGTCTTGTTAAATTTGCACGCTCTTCCGCCTCTAATCTTCTTTCCTCTTGTATTCTTTGTCTTGGATCATTTATTGTTTCATTTTCATCTCCTCCATGAATTAATCCTTCAACTATTCCTTGATTTCTTTCTTCTCTTCTTCCGTATCTTAATTGTTGATATTCTACATCTTCCATCGAGTCCGATCTCCAAGTATGCACACTCACTCTATCATAATCCACATTTCTATTTTGGATCGGTATTTGTTGATTAGGTTGTGGGATTTGATCTTCACCTTCAATCCTTGTTCTATTTCTTCTTGTTCTTACCCATGAATAATTCCTAATTTATTTGTTTCTTCTCCTGCAAGTCTTTTACTCCTCTTCACAGTTGTTGGTGGTTCTGATGTATTTCTTCTTCTTCTAGCCATTTCTTCAACTCTAATAATTTCTTCAAATCTTAAAATTGTAATTAGAGATTTCTTAACTTGATTCTCCCTGTTTCATGCGAAAAAATGTAGTTGCGGGATTTCCCACACTACACCCTTGTTAAGATTTTACTATAATCAACTCATAATTGAAGATGAAAAATGACACTTTATTATTTTGGTTTCAAAAATGTTTACAGAAAATGAGAGAATTCAAGATTACAACTATTCTATTGAAGTTTCTCTCTCCTCAAGACTTTCTTAACTCTCAAAAATACATCATCCTTTTCTGGACAGATTGGACCTATATTTATAGGGAAGCTACATAATGGATGACAGCTAAGTTTCCCTCTTATTTTGGGTTGATTCTGCGATTATACCGCGATTAGTTACAATGTTCACTCTCGCCAGTTTTGTAACCATCGCAGGATAAACATGCTTTTCTCAAGTTTTCTTCACTCGTCATTTATTGCGTCGTTCCTTTGACTGATTTTGTGATACTCTCAAAGTGTAGTTGATGATCTTGCGGTGATGCTCGCTGGGAAGCGTTTTTAGTCTCGCAGAGAATAGATGTAGCGATATTCTGGTCCTACAAGTAGTACTTACAAACTAACGTGTGCACATCTGTAATATGGGCTAACATACACACTTTCTCAATTTTTACCTCCTTGAAAGTAGGTGATCGTTACATTATAATTAAAATAATAGTTTTAATGTCTTTGCCGTATTTTATGGAGTATTTCCGTATGTGGCTGTGTCCATACGGCCGGACACACGATACGGCGACCCAAATGGCGTATTGGTGTAACCCAGCACTCATGCAACTGATGTTGAATATGAACCTAACTTAGAAGTCAACGAGTGGATTAAGGACACCACAACTATTAATAGGGAAGAGTATGCATATTACTCTGATAGTAAACCGATGTCAGAAGAGCTAGTTCTTATTGAAGATACAATTTTGGAGTTGCATGACTCTAAAATGCTAGACCATAGTATAGAGACCTACATTGATAATGTTCCTTCTAATGTTGATTTGCATCGCAATCCGGATAATTTTGGTGCTGATACAGAACTTGTGCAGTTATCTTGTGACCGAGAGCATGACAAACAACTTGTGTCCGATTTAGGGAAGGTTGATTTGTATAAATACACTATCGATCTCATGCATGAAAATATGGTTGACGTGTCTGTTTCCCTGCCTAGGTCACAATCACAACATGATGTTTCTTTGAATTTGTCTATGCATGAGAATAAATCTTTTGCTGATTATGAATTGGAGCTTATCAATTTATCCAATGACTGCGAGCATGATGCTGTTATTTCTATTTCTGACTTGGAAAAATCTGAATTGCGTTGTGATGCTTTTGAACCTGCACATGCATACAATATAGACATATCTAAATCTCGGCTTAAGTCGCAAACTGATGGTCGTATAATTGGCATGGAGATTGTTCCGCTAGAATGTGCTAAACCCAATTTGTTGGCACTTCCCAACCCGGGGCTAGAGTAATGTGCATCTCAAATTCTGTTGGACTTTTTATCCACTAAATATTCTATTGTTAAGATGCCACATCTAGAATCCCCTCTTGTTTCTTTTCCCAGTCCTAAGCATGTCAATTTAGATTTTGGGTTGATCCTCAACTCTTCCGATTGTTGGTGTATGGTGAAATTTTCTTGTATATAATCCAGTAGGTAACGTCATATTTTCTATTATGAGTCAGTTGAGTCTTCTTTTATCTTGTATATACTGTGCTAATCCAATATGATCTCAGCTGAAAATGTTGGATTCTAGCCTTGAATAATGAAGATCTAATCTTGCTTTTTGCCAACATACCGGTAATCCCTTCCCTTTTCTCCAATCAACATGGTTCTCATGGTATGTAGCTGTTTTAAATTCTTATATATTGAAACATCGAGGATAATGTTAGATTTAGGTTTGGGGGTGTATTTTGCATATAGCGTTTTAGTCTTTTGCATTTATAAAAAAAAAAAATTTGCATAAAAACTTTTAGAGATCTTAGAGTCACTAGCATGCTTCTAGATATGTTTACATAGAGAGTCTGACCGAAATAACTGAACTTGGAAGTTCTGGAGAACACAATCGGGTTTCTTAGTTGTTAGAGCGTTAAAGTTGGATTTAACCATGCCGGTGGGCGAATTAGGTGATGCAAAGATATTTGGTAGTTGACTTGTGATCACCCTTAGTGGAGACTACCTATTTTACATCAAGCAAGGCACCAACCTTCATTTTTGTGACTTATCTAAAAAATCTTTTAGAGTGTGTGTCACCTTATGTAAATTCCTGGTAGGAATGGTGAGCTACCCAACTTCGCACCACCTTCAGCACTATTTTTGATCTCTTGAGTGCTAATTTTGTCAATCATGAGGATGACGTCTAAAGATGAAAAATCCTTGTAGTTTGATTTGTAGTTAGCAACACTCTCTCTCTCTCTCTCGACAACATCAACAGATCTATAGAAAAATATCATCATCAACAAGCAGCGCAACATCAGAGTATTTGAAGAAAGTTGAATTAGTCCAAGGTTTACATGCAACAATTCAAGGAAAAGAGAGTCTTATTCAAAAGCGAAGATACAGTACAAAAGGCAAAATATTACACACATATGAAGAGGTATTTTACAAGAGCACATGTAAGAAAATAAGATGAGAAATAGTGAAGTTCATAAAATCAAGACAATACAGGTTGTAAAGAATCAATTGAAGAATGTCTTTTGTACCTCATCCGTGAGTGAAAAAGAATATAGTTTGCACGACTCAAAACTAGAAGTGGGCTTTGAGATTTTTTCTTTGTTATTGTAGTTGCAGGATTTCCCACACTACACCCTTGTTAAGATCTTGCTATAATCAACTCACAATTAAAGATGAAAAACGACACTTTATTATTTTGTTCTCAGAAATGTTTACAGAAATGGAAGAATTCAAGATTACAACTATTCTCTTGAAGTTCCTCTCTCCTCAAGACTTTTTTAACTCTCAAAAATACATCATCCTTTTCTGGAAACATTGGGTCTATATTTATAGGGTAGTTACATAGTGGATGACAGCTAAGTTTTCCTCTCATTTCGGGTTGATTCTGCGATTGTACCGCGATTAGTTACAATGTTCACTCTCGCAAGTTTTGTAACCATCGCATGACAAACATACTTTTCTCAAGTTTTCTTCACTCGTCATTTATTACATCGCTCTTTTGACTGCTTTTGTGACACTCACAAAGTGTAGTTGAAGATCTTGCGGTGATGCTCGCTGGGAAGTGTTGTTAATCTCGCAGAGAAGTATTGTAGCGATATTTTGGTCCTACAGTTATGTTCTAATTTCATAACTAGGGTTTAGATGAAACCCTGACTCTTTGTTATGTTATTCCTACTGTTTATGTTACTCTTGAATGTTTAAATTGTTTTAAGATAGAATTGAATCTTAGTACGTCAACATTTTGCTTTCACAGTGTATGCCATGTATCCATTGTAGTTAGAATCCCACTGTGTTGATTATGCTGCAACTCAAGCTTAACTAGACTGTTATTGATCCTTAGACTAATTGTGCCCTGAGAAGACAGTTAGTGCTTTGGAAAGATACCTTAGTTGTGATGTGATTGAACTATCCATTGGTGAAACACCTTAGGTAAGTGGTAGACTTGACACTTCTCCCTTATCTATTACAAGGACAATAGTAGTGTAATTAGTTAAATACATAATGTGAGTTAGTGGTGGATTTGACAATCCTAGTATCCTCTTTATCATTGCTTTGCATTCTGTTTTACTATTTCAGTCACTACCATCATCTTGTCGTATCGACAACAAATCCCCCTATTGTGTTACTATTGCTTGAATCAGTATAGTAAGACCATAAGCTTCAACGTTACTCTTGCTTGCACTTTTTTTTTCCTATAAAGGTAATATGGTCATTTTCGCAATCGGTAACATTTACTTGACTTATTTCTGATAAGGGTAGTATGGTCAATTTCACTGTCTCCATAATATTTTTGGGACTTATTTCCAATAAGCGCAATATGGCCATTTTCACAGTATGTAACATTTACTTTACTTATTTTTGATAAGGGTAGTATGGTCATTTTCACTGTCTGCATCATATTTATTGCACTTTTTTCCCCTATAAAGGTAATATGGTCATTTTCGCAATCGGTAACATTTACTTTACTTATTTCCGATAAAGGTAGTATGGTCATTTTCACAATATGCATCATATTTGTTGCACTTATTAACAACAAGGGTAATATGGTCATTTTCACAATCTGTAACATTTACTTTACTTATTTCCGATAAGGGTAGTATAGTCATTTTCACTGTCTCCATAGTATTTATGGCACTTATTTCCAATAAGGGCAATATGGTCATTTTCAAAGTCTGTAACATTTACTTTACTTATTTCCGATAAGGGTAGTATGGTCATTTTCACTGTCTGCATCATATTTATTGCACTTTTTTTCCTATAAAGGTAATATGGTCATTTTCGCAATCGATGACATTTACTTTACTTATTCTGATAAGGGTAGTATGGTCATTTTCACTGTCTCCATAATGTGTATTGCACTTATTTCCAATAGGGGTAATATGGTCATTTTCACGGTCTGTAACATTTACTTTACTTATTTATGATAAGGGTAGTATGGTCATTTTCACTGTCTCCGTAATATTTATGGCACTTATTTCCAATAAGGGCAATATGGTCATTTTCGCAATCGATAATATTTACTTTACTTATTTATGATAAGGGTAGTATGGTCATTTTCACAGTCTCCATAATATGTATTGCACTTATTTCCAATAAGGGTAATATGGTCATTTTCACGGTCTGTAACATTTACTTTACTTATTTCCGATAAGGGTAGTATGGTCATTTTCACTGTCTGCATCATATTTATTGCACTTTTTTTTTCCTATAAAGGTAATATGGTCATTTTCGCAATCGATAACATTTACTTTACTTATTTCCGATAAGGGTAGTCCGGTCATTTTCACAATATGCATCATATTTGTTGCACTTATTAACAACAAGGGTAATATGGTCATTTTCACTGTCTGCAATATTTACTTTACGTATTTTCGATAAGGGTAGTATGGTCATTTTCACAGTCTGTAATATTTACTTCATATATTTATTGCACTTTTTGGCCTTTATATATCGGCGCTATTTCGGTTGCAAATAAGTTTTTCGGCTGTAAAGAAGTCTGGTCATTTTCACAATCTGCATAATATTTATTGCACCTTTTTTTTTTCCAATAAAGGTAATATGGTCATTTTCGCATTCGGTAACATTTACTTTACTTATTTCCGATAAGGGTAGTATGGTCATTTTCACGGTCTCCATAATATGTATTGCACTTATTTCAAATATGGGTAATATGGTCATTTTCACAGTCCGTAATATTTACTTTACTTATTTTCGATAAGAATAGTCTAGTCATTTTCACGGTCTCCATAATATTTATTCCACTTATTTCCAACAAGGGTAATATGGTTATTTCCATAATTGGTAATATTTAGTTTAATTATTTTCAATATAAGGGTAGTCTGGTCATTTTCACAGTCTCCATAATATTAATGGCACTTATTTCCAACAAGGGTAGAATAAATATTTCCATAATTGGTAATATTTACTTTACTTATTTTCAATATAAGGGTAGTCTGGTCATTTTCATAGTCTCCATAATATTTATGGCACTTATTTCCAGTAGGGGTAATATGGTCATTTTCACAGTATGTAATATTTACTTTACTTATTTCCGATAAGGGTAGTTTGGTCATTTTCACTGTCTCCATAATATGTATTGCACTTATTTCCAATAAGGGTAATATGGTCATTTTCACTGTCTGTAACATTTACTTTACTTATTTCCGATAAGGGTAGTATGGTCATTTTCACTATCTACATCATATTTATTGCACTTTTTTTTTCCTATAAAGGTGATATGGTCATTTTCGCAATCGATAACATTTACTTTACTTATTTCTGATAAGGGTAGTATGGTTATTTTCACTGTCTCCATAATATTTATGGCACTTATTTCCAATAAGAGCAATATGGTCATTTTCACAATCTGTAACATTTACTTTACTTATTTCCGATAAGGGTAGTATGGTCATTTTCACTGTCTGCATCATATTTATTTCACTTTTTTTTCTATAAAGGTAATATGGTCATTTTCGCAATCGGTAACATTTACTTTACTTATTTCTGATAAGGGTAGTATGGTCATTTTCACTGTCTCAATTCTGATATATTCGTCTTTAGTTCATCCGAACGAAACTCAGGTCTAATTCTAGTAATATTTGAACCTGTGATGTTCAATTCTGATATATTTCGTCTTCAGTTCATCCGAAAGAGAGACTCAGGTCTAACTCTGGTAATCTTTGAACTATGATGTTCAATTCTGATATATTTCGTCCTCAGTTCATCCGAAAACGAGAAACTCATGTCAAGCTCAAGTAATATTTGAACCTGTGATGTTCAATTCTGATATATTTCGTCTCCAGTTCATCCGAAAGAGAAACTCAGGTCTAACTCTAGTAATCTTTGAGCCCGTGATGTTCAATTCTGATATATTTCTTCCTCAGTTCATCCGAAAATGAGAAACTCAGGTCTAACTCAGGTCATTATTGGCTCGGCTTCTGAACTTGCTTTAGCGGGCAATCTGAACTTCGCAACTACGAAAGTGTCTTCCGGAACAACTCACAATGGGAGACAGAAGCATAGCATTTCTCGTTTTAGCATATACCTCAATAAGAACATCGTTTTATTGCACTTTTTTTTTCCTATAAAGGTAATATGGTCATTTTCGCAATCGGTAACATTTACTTTACTTATTTCTGATAAGGGTAGTATGGTCATTTTCACTATCTCGATAATATTTATGGCACTTATTTCCAATAAGGGCAATATGGTCCAAACATAAATGATCAATTTGTCAATCAAATTATTCTGTTTAATATGTGCAATAGTAAACTGACCTAAGTAACAGTCTGGTATTCTGTCCAAACCTATTACGAAGAAACAATTCGAAGGATACAAATCAAAAATCTTAAGCATGTATCGGGATAAGGAAATCAAACATCCTAAGCATGCATTGGGTTTGGGTGAGGCGAAGCCAAGCCACACCAAATCAAACATCCTTAAACATGCATTGGGATGGGGCGAGGCGAAGCCGAGCCACACCAAATCAAAAATCCTAAACATGTATCGGGACGGGGAGAGGCGAAGCCGAGCCTTACGAAATCAAAAATGCATCGGACGGGGCGAGGCTAAGTCGAGCAATACCAAATTAAAAATGCATCGTGACGGGCAAGGCGAAGCCACATCACACCAAATTTAAGTTCCTCCCGGTGCGTAGCACAGGCACAAAATCTAGTGCTTAGTTAATAGTAGCGTTACTAGTTTCCACTCTCTCTCTCTCTCTTACCCACCTGATTTCTCTTGTTCTCCCCCCCTGGCCGGCCTTTGCAGCCGTTTTCTATCCGTTGCTTCTGTCCTTTCTCCTCCCAACGGCTATTTTCTCCCGGAGTTTTCGCCGGACCTATGCCGGAATAGATTGAATCCTTTGTTTCTTCATGAATCTCGATCATAGTTCCAAAATCTCTGAAACCCCTTCTCTTGCTTCTATCTCCAATAGCACACATTCAACAAAAATCAATGAATACTCAAAGTTTTCTGAAATCACTTACATCACAGAAATACCACTCAACACCAAGTCGATTACAATCACTAGAATCGCTAGAATCACATTCAAATTCACAAGAATCACAAGAATCTCAGTTACAACCACTCTCATCAATAGAATTACTAAAATCACAAGTACAACCACAGGAATCACAAGAATCACACCCAAAACCAATCACCACTATCACTTAATCAACTACCATCTTAAGGGAGGATACGGAACTGGAATTGATTCTAGCACAAACTCGAAACAATCTCTGCAATTTTCTGATAGCTCTTCTCTGACAATGATTGGTCCCAAAATCAACCGGAATTCAACCCAAAAGGATCTTCTGATAAATCCCATTTCAAATTACAAAGATCTGATACCTAATCCCTTCCACCTGCGTGTTGGCTACCATCTCAATATTTGGGGTTTCACTCATCTGATCTCCAAAAGACTTTTGGCCAACATCATTGAAGTGCATAATTTCTTCCAATCTCAATTCAGAGATATATGCTGGTGTCTGGCATATGCAATTCCTGGTATGTATCTCTTCACTGCGTTACTTAAGATCTATTAGAGCATGTCTGACACGGTTTCTTTGGAATATGCTGGTAGGACTCTTTATCCTGAATACCCTGATAGTAGTTCACAAATTTACCACCTTGATTTGCTATGCTTAAGCATCTACATTAGGCCCCAATCTTGCTTTGTTTACTTCAGTATTCCTGATGATTCTAGTCAAATGCTTATTATGTATGGTTTTGCTAGGCTTAAGCATCACCATGAAAATATATGCACCTTTACTAGTCACACATATCACTATGGTTGTCTTACTAATTCTAATGCCACTAGTCCTAAGTCTAATAAATTTGGCATGTATATTTCTCCAGAAAATTTTGAAATTAGCACTAATTTTTGGCAACATGAGCTCCCTAGCATCTATAAGAATCTCATACATTTTGATACATACATCAATTATGCCAGAGATTCTGGTCAAATCTTAACCAATTCTGACATGATAGACGAAATTACTGAAAAACACCAACAATATAAGCATGATTGTCAATACAAAAACCATAGAGTTAAGGACCAAGACATGCCAGAATCACAAACGTCTAGCATGATTTCATCCAAATAGCCTGTCTCAATTTAAAGTATTTATAAATATTAACCATGGAAAGCAATATAACTTTTGTCTTTCATTTAACCTCACCGTCTCTCTGAGTTTCGAAGGGAAGGATACCTGGCCTAGATCTTCATGCAGCTCCAGTTTCTTTGGCAACCATCTCTACAGCCTTGGTCAATGCAGATTGATACACCTTAGCCATAATTTTCGCATCAGCACCTAGTGGAAATATCTCTGCCAGCACTTCTGGTGGCTGAGGAGTCTCCCCTCGCCTTGCACTTTCCACAGCTGCTCTAAAGATCTGACCCACCACCCTTGCATCAACCCCAGGAGCCAAATGACTATCTGCAGGTACTTTATGAGGATATGTAATCTCCCCAACTCCATCTTGAGCCATCACAGCCACATATGCAGCCATTTGCCGAAGAGCAGGAGCAATCATGAACAAATTCGGAAACTGTATACTATCTGCTGGTGGTGGTGTCATGTTGTTCAGGTGAATCTGCGCCTTGGCATCATCATAAAAAGGAGTAGATAAAAACCCCATTTTCTTCCCTCCACACACAACCCTCTCATCCTCCACCAGAACAACACCTTCCTTCACAACATATCGTCCTCGCTTAGGATGCAATGCAAACAAAACCCATCCATCATTCACACCCATCAACTCACCATCTTCGATTCTACCCCAAGTGCAGCCTTGTTGTTGCAAGCCAACTTCAGTCGGAGCATGCACACTGGAAGAACTTTCCTAAAAAAGTATCAAACAAGAACACAATCTTCAATCAATCAAAAAATGCTTCCTGGATTTATCAACATAATCATACAATCAAAAAACAAATTTCTTTGGAAAATTGAGGAAAACAACCTGCGACAGGGACTCCATTTTACGGGGTTTCTTTGCCTCCATTTGAACATCGTCCGACTGCATCGGAGTTTTATCCATGGTATGAAGATTATTGGAGAATTTCACTACTTTTCTGTGCTTGCAAAGCAAAAATCTGGAGATTTGGTTGTCTATCTTTTGGGATAAGAACAAACGAAAATGAAAGTTTACTCTAAAAGTTTGGTTTTAACTGAGGAGGGAAGAGTAACCGTTTCTAAATCACAGCCGCTGATCAACCGGGTTGGCATCTCTATCTCTTCTCCTAGAGATTGGAATTGCACGTCTAGGGGAATAATTAAGTCTATTAAACCCTTAGTTTGGCCTAGCACAAGCAAAACTTTCTTAATGGTGCTTGGGAAGCGGTAATTCACACTTGGCACTAGTGAAAAGATCCGGCTGGGTTTCTGGATTCAGAGCATTGCTATTCGGAAAAGAATTTTTTTTCCAAACCCGAGTAATAATCACTCAGCTTGGAAACTAGATGATTGGAAATTTATCCAGTCCAGTCAGAAGCAATCTGACTCCTCTACAAATTGGATCAAAATATATTGGAGGCCAACATATTTAATTACTACAGGCAGACAACAAAGTAGTACCAGAATCAAGAAGAGCTCTGAGCAAAATACAAATGAAAGCCATGATATGTCACATTCAATTTTTATTGAGTCTTCTTGTTTAAATAAGCTTATGCGGAGTACAGATTGGTCAAGATGGGGGAAAGTCTCTCAAAAGTACAAAACCAGTATCAAAACTATCTTCATACCCGTGACTTATTTTCAAATCCTTGCTAGGTAACATGGGATTTCACAGAGTATAATCCTGCACAAAATAATGAGGCTGAGTTAATAATCAGCCTCACTATTGTATATAATCTATAAATGTTTTACTATCTTTCTACATGCACTTACCTCGACACTTTCATTTTTGTATAATTGAACTACAAACCTCCTACGATAAGCCTTAAAAATATCTTTGTCTATGAAGCTGTCCAGAGAAACTCCCTTTATCAAATACACGATGAAGCATAATGCATACATTCCGCAATTACCAAATCTAAACCAATAAAAATAAAAGTGTCATATTCAGATTACCAACTGCACCGTCTAGGGCATAGAATGCGGATCTAACAAGATCTCAAAGAACTCACCTCGAGATTTGTTTAGGGACCGCTTGATCAAAGTCTGCGTAGTTGCAATTCTATTATCCATCCTCAAGGGTTATCCTCAAAACATCGCAGATTGCGGTGACCTCGGATGGGTTCCCAGCTGTCCTGGTGGATATTTTTCGATTGTGATGATCGTAAAGGGAATCGTAGATACGAATATTCCGTTTTCTCAAGAGGATTTCAATTGTTACCCAATGACTTCCGTTCACCAGCTCCGGAGCATAAACAACATCCATGTCGGACCATGGCTTACCATACATGCTATATTCCCCCATGACGTGTAATCTTGTGTAATAGATGCATTCCCTTTCATTGGTCTTTGAATTCAGTTTTCAATTTCTAGCGCATCGTTGTTTTTCAGCACGAAGTTTAACAGAGCGTGAGAAATCCCACATTACAAGCCATCATAGACATGTATAACTGCACGTGTATTTATTGTCTAAATGTGATAAATTTCTTAGTTATTACCATATAAAACTTACAGCAAAATAACTGCCGACGGTGGTACACCGGGTTTTATTCGTGAATCCAGGGTATTTGCGCATCGAGTGCAGTACACAATTAACAATCTGCAAGAGGTCTCATAATAGATAAGTTGAAGAGTAAAAAATAAAATATTATGAACATAAACTATAACATGAACTGGGTGACAGTATATATGAAACACAGACCCCAGATAGGATTTAAATCGGTTCTCAGTTCTCAGGTGGTTGGAATCCCGAAGCCCTGCACAATTCTCAGTTCTGAATGAGACAGGGGTTCGGAATCCCAACCACCAAGTCTTATAGAATTACTTGATAGCTATCATTTTAAAAACAAGCCACATCAACCTAGCATGTTATAAAAAAAAACATCAAAACAAGTAAAAAAATAAAATATTATGAACATAAATTATATCATAAAATAATCTACTTACATCGTCCGATAACCAGTGGGTCCGTGGTTTTAATGCTCCTCCTAGTAACTTCACATATTTATACCACTCTATATATCCAGCCCCTTTAGACTCCTCTTACGGAGAGTTCTTAGGACGTCTTCTTGTATTCCTTTGGCTCCACATTTTCCCTGCGCATTTTGACGATATTGAGACAATGACTTTCGAATTAAACACGGTGAATAAGCAATGTAGACTTGCCTTTGCCATATGTAAATGTTCAATTTCCTTTCATTTTTCTTTGAGATACCTGGATCCTAGATCTTCTCCCCAGCATAGTCATTTCTAAGCCATCCTTTGTACGTGAGGCGTGCATACGGTGATGAGATCTAACATCCTGCCTTTATGATTCTACGCCTTTTTTAAGTTGGGTACGTCAGGGTATTTGTCTTCATTGTTACATTTCCACAGAATTTCTACATCCTCATCCACATGAGATTTAGATGTTTCATCACCTTTATGATCCGCCTCAATTGAAAATTTTAAAACTGCTTCAGTATTAGTGACTGATTCATAATCACACTACCACAGAATTTCAACATCCGCATCCACTAGAGATTTAGATGTTTCATCCCCTTTACAATCCTCCTCACTAGGTACATTAAAGATATCTTTTCCAGAGCCCATGGGCAACGCACCTTCAGCATTTGGATAGAGACCACCATCATCACCGTCTTCTTCTTCTTCTTCTTCTTTGTTTACCAATCTATCTCCTTCCATCGGTGTGGAATTCGATGTGGAGGAAACCCTATCTCCCTCACACGATGTCTCTCCCCCCTTTCTCTCTCAGATGTAGCCAAATACTCGCGTATAAAACTATCTAACATATCTGTTGACTGGGACTGTGTAGCTTCGTACACAGTATCTTGTTCCTGTCTTGTGCCAACCTCCCGTGTAACTTCCTTCGCCATTCTAGACCAAGAGGATTAACATACCCTACTAGATTTTTTTGAAAGATCAGATGGTTCCAAAGCATCCTCCAACACCTCCTTGTCATCTACTACGCCCATCAATCTAACGTAGTCACCATTATATAACTTGTACTCATCATAATCCACAATTATCCCTTCTCTCAAGGATACAAGTTCACTGTATTTTGGTGTTTTGGTGCAAGATACACGTTCCATGACGGTAGGCCATCGACCGATTGTATGTTTCAACACAACCCCTCCACATAAACTCCTAATTGCAGGAATGCTTGCCAATTCCCAAGCCTAAAATAGCAGCAATAGTAAGAACTGGATCTGTACAAACTAAATCTCCCAAGCATACAAGATGAATAAGTCCACTTTAAAAAATACATATAACTATTGTAAACTTACCGTCAGATCAAGTGACAATCCAAAAAACCTGTAGTGAGGAAAGCCCAACCCACCACTTTTCTTTGGTTCCTTGTCTTTCTCTACAACACTGGATTTCTTAGTTTTCTTTCCATCCTTCACCTTCAGAGCTAATCGAAAGTGGCGGATGGTTCTTTTGAGAGTAACATGGCCCCATGGGAACTTGTTGAAGGTATCCAAGTTATCCACCAAATGGCAATATACACCGTTTATTGCATCTCTATGCTGGAAGCCCAAAAGCAAAACGTGGACAAAAACGAGAAGTGCCAACTTAGCGTTCTCATCGTCAGTGCAGGTGGTCAAATCGCTTGTTTATAAGCGCGTCAGGGCTTCAATTACTGTTACCTTTTTTTCCCCAGGGAAATGAGTTTTCATGGTTGGTGAATCCATGATAGATTTTGGGAGTGGTTTAATTATATCTTCACTTGCTGCCGCTGTCAACTTGAAATTAAGTCATGTAGCAAGTGAGAATTCTTTCATCCCAAACCTCAAGATATGGCCTCCAACCCCAAAGTTCATACAAAATGGATCACCATCATCTTTTTTCACAATTTCTCGTGAGAGTAGATAATGAAAAATTTCACTACTGGTTTTGGTATTAGGCATATCCAGAAAGTGGCCAACTATCGTTGAAGAAAATACTGCGCAAGCCTTATCGCTCAAACGACCCCTGATGGTGGACATTAGTAGCATGCCTGAGTGATTTGTTACTTTCGGGTAGTTGTCCCGATACTTTTATAGGTGAACAAACTTGCTATACACATAAGATGCTTCAAGTCAGTTTCTTAGAGGATATCAGAACTACAATATTTTGAAAGGGCGGAGGGTACTTTGACATGGCTATTCTCAAACCATCTCACAATTTCAATGCCAGTCTAGTTATAAAACCCAAATATTAATGAACCTAAAAGACTAAAACTAATAAAACAAACTTACTATGGTTCGGAAACTGATGCAGCAGCTGTCTCTAACGATTCTTTGGACTTGACATCATCTTGGATGTCAGTATCTGTTGCACCTCCCGCTGTAGTAGCAGAAATATTTTCCTAACACCACGGATAAGCAATCACTTTACCATTATATCAATTCAATCTCTACATGATATAACATTCAATCTCAATCCGGTCAAAAGTTTCAGTAGGTTTGTTTTGAGAACTATACATAATTTTTGCAAAGAATTAAACAGGGTTAAATGTCAAGGAATAAAAATTTGTATTTAAGATGTATGGTTTTATAGGGTCAGTATCTGAAATGATAAACAGTTTTCTTTTTTTCAAGATGATGGACTTAACCATGGTCTAGACAAAACAAAGTAAATTCAGCGACAAACACACAAATAAGGGTAAAACAAAGAAATAATTAGTAATTTATTATTTACAGAATTGAAATCACCATGAAAAACCCACGGAATTGTGTCTCCAATTCTAAAATAAACACACAAATAAGTATAAAACAACGAAATAACTAGTACTTTATTACTTCCAGAATTGAAATAACCATGATAAATCCATGGATTCAGATATTTGGCGAGTGTTAAAAGAAGTTTAAGGAAAATATTTTACCAGTGCCAAAAACCCAAAACCCTAGACACAATCCAAACAAAAAGCAAAAGTTAAGAAAACATACAAAATAATCTGAAATTAGAGTTGCGGTCGCGGTTGGGATGGAATTTAGCTTACGTTTAATGAAGAATTAGGTGGCGGTACTGCATTGCACCAAAAGAACTAGGGTTTGAATCTTTCTACCGGAGCCGAATACTCGCCCAGTATTTGAAGAGAGAGAAACGGAATGGTAAAATGCTGTACTTTCATTATCTATAGGAACATTGAACCGCGACATACATGCGACAGATTGTTTGGGACACATTTGGAATTCTCTAATTAGATAATACCCGGCTCCGGTATTTTGCAAAGTTCGTGGTAGTTTACATAAGTATTTGGAAGCCGTGGTATGGAGCATAAATATACCCGGCTTCGTGCCTTCCAAACATAATTTAACCCAATTTGTAAAGTGAATATTGCACAATCTCGCAATTCTTTACTTATATTCTTATGTGGTCTTATTTTGCCTTCCTAAGTAAAGGTCTTATTTAGCCACTCTTTCTTTTGCGACAAAATCGCAGGACATTTTTGCATTTTCATGCAAAAACCCATTGATCTTGCCTTATTGTAGTTGCAGAATTACCTACAACTACACCCTCAGTAGAATTTGCAAAACTTAAGATGTTCTTGATGATGAATGACAATTTTCTTATTAATTCTCTCAATTGATTACATAAAAGTATCTAAACGGAACTAGAATAGTTACAACTTTCTCTATTCTCTTTCCTAAGATATTTTCTAACACTCATTAAAAGAACCTCCTGAATTTTACATTTGAACTCCAATTTATAGTAAAATTTGTACAACTGTACATGTGTTGCAAAGTATCGCAACACATCTTTGTGAGATTATTTTATCTTCGCAAATCTTTCATACTTCCCCGTGCTTCCTCTATCATCGCACTGTTTTATAACTCTTTCCTCTTATATTCATTACGATGTTCGTAAGCTAATATCCTGTGATATTCGGTACCTACATCTTGCCTCTTCTCATGTCAATTCTGCGAAGAAGGAATGTCATGAGAATCTCTATTCTCGGAAATTTAATATGGCTATCACCACCTTGTAAGATTTGCAACACGTATTTTTATTTTTCATTAAATTGTTCACACGTTTCTTCATAACCGTTCTTTTCAACCGTTCACGTCTAATCGCATTGATGAGTTTATATCTTCATCGAACTCTCTCTTCTTTATAAATATTATCTTTTGTTTTTGTTTTTATTCTCTTATCCCATTCGTCTTACTCATCACTTCTGCCTCTGCAATTTATTCCCTTTTTATGCTACTACAATTTCTTATCTCTTTTACCTCTTTTCATTTCTATTTTCTATCCTACATCCAATGGCTCCAAAGAATAAAACTATTGAACAAATTAATGCAGAGCTTGCTGATAGGGACCTCATTATTTCTGAAATTGATGGTCATGACAATAAGTCTTCTCTCTGTATGGAGCTCTTTACTGATCCTACTTGGAATGATCAGAAAGTTTTAATCTCACGAGGTCAAATCCTCGCAGGTCTTCCTCTTTACGATGTCAATCTTCCTTTATTCTATGAAATTATTTCCCACCCCAATTTTTCATGTGCCATTTATCAATTGACTGGTGATTGCATTCGTATTCTGGTCGAATTCGCAACTCGTGCTGCTACTGGAAAATCTTTGTATTCAGTTGATCTCCGGAAACTTGGATTTCTAGATATGGAAATTATTGCTGCAGACTATACAGTTGAGAGTTTCTTTAAAAATTATACATTAATTCCTGCGAAGAAGGAAGATAAACGTTGGGGTGTTCGACTTCATCGAAAAGCTAATATCGTAGCAGATGACCTTCTCATGTACGATTATTGATTATGCCTCTGGAAATAATAGAACCCCTCGCCGATCTCATGATGAAGATTGGTATAATTACCCTCTAGCATTATCGGGTTCTTACATTTCTGGGATAGTAGATCTTCCTGCAAACCTTCGTGATCGTAACTATCAACCTTGGGTCTTTTCTTGGCCTAACGAAGATGAAAATGTATGTATCTCTATCTCCTTATTTTCTTGTTATTCTTCAACTTATTTTCAAATGAGGTAAGAAACACTCTTATATGCTTTGTAAACAATATATTGTTGCCTCTATTTCTTATCCTTATTTGAATTTGTAGGCTCTTCCTGATCTTCCTGAGGTTGTTGCGAGTAAGAATAAGAACTCTACTTCTTCCAAAAGGTTAACTGCGAGACAATAAACACTTTGTTCTATGAAGAATACCCAAACTTCTGGTAGTCAAGATGATGCTCTTCGCAAAGTAAAAAGGAAATTTGAGGATGTTGTTTTTGAGAGGAAGAAGAAGAAACTCTCAACAAATGTTTACTCCCATGTGATCTCTTCTAGTAAGGATGTTGACGAATATCAAAGTGATGAAGATGATAAATTTCCTGAGAAGGACTTTAATTCTAATTCTGATACCCTTTCTGATAAAGGAGATGATAATGATGCTGATGAATATGAAGATGAAGATTATAGTAACGCGGAAACTTTTGATTCAGCAATGGTTCGAGTATCTGAGGATTTTCTTCATTCTTCTCGTGGGTTAGGAAACTCTCCTACTGCGAATGCTCGTAAACTTATTGCGAAGGCTTGTAAAGTTCCTACTGTACTCAATAACAACTCTCTTAATGGAATTTTAAGATTTGTCTCTCCTGCTACATTATATGCTTTAGGGAGTATGGTAAGTTTCTTTTCTATTCCTTGTTTGTTTCCCTTATTCCATTAATTTCTAACCCTTTTTTATTTGTTCAGGTTGGAAGAGTCATCTGCGCAGCTGCTTCTGATTGGGAAAGACGTCATTCCATTGCTGAGAAGAAAACTTTAAGCCGTTGTAAGAAGTTAGAGGTTGAAAATTCAAGACTTCGTCAGAAAGTAGAGGATTTAAGTATTGATAATGCATAATTAACATCCCGTCACGAAGATAATCCACAATCTGCGAGCATCGCAGCTGATAGTTCTTCTCTTCTTGAAGAGAATAATCAACTAAAGCTTGAAAACTCTTCTCTTCGTAATGATAAGAAGCAATTAGAAGGTAAATTCTTTGTAATGGTAAATATTTTGATTACTTTTCCTTCGTAACTTGCTAACCAGTTCCTTAATTTCTTCCTTTGCTGCAGAAAATTATGCGAAGATGAATGATGATATGGAAACTATTCTTTCCGGTCGTAACCAGAAGATTTCTAATTTAAGATCTCAACTTCTAATTTCCCAGAACAACCATAGCTTATATGCCAAGCGTTTCTGAGCTAAGATGACTCGCAAGATTTTTGAAGACAATCAAATTCCTCTCAAGAAGTACCATACACTCCTTTCTGAAGAAATTCCTGAGGATACCCCATATCCGGGAAATCTCTCGATAGTGAAGTTGAAGATGATCTCTCTAACGAAGAAGAAAAGAAGATCATTTTGATGGGAATAAATCACCCTATCAATATTTATGAAAATAGCTTTACTCTTTTTTTTTTTCTCTCCTAAAAACTTTCCTAATACTCAAAAATTCATCCTCCTCTCTTGTATATCTGTTCTAGCTCTTTTCATACAATACTTTCTTATTTCCTGCACTTTTGATCAACCAACAATTTATTTTTGAAGCTTAACTAGTATTAATGTCTTAATTTTATGATGATGAATTGGTATTTCTTTGATTGAGTACTTCCCTTATTCGCATAACTTGATCATGTGGAGAGAAATAATATATCTTAAAGACTTAACTTAGTATTTCCTTTCCCCCTATTATTGCTCTTCAGATGATCAAATATTGTTGGAAGTATTAGAATATCTGCCCCAATTTAACTTACGAAGTTTCAGCTTGTTGCGATTGTGAATAAGAAATCCTCCCTTTGAAATATAAGAATATATTCTTATGAAATATCCTTAATAAGTATAAGAAGTAGAATAAAAGCTCAACGATCTTATCTTCGTTAGACTAGCCAAGAGCAATCTTTTCAAAAGAAAATAATCAATACTTATTTAGTTTCAACACCTTACCCCATATCAAGAATTTTGAATATATTCTTCACGTGAAATCTCTAAGCCTCCTTTAACCTTGAATCTCATGATAGTGAAGTTGAAGATGATCTCTACGAAGAAGAAAAAGAAGATCATTTTGATGGGAATAAATCACCCTAAAATAGCTTTACTCTTTTTAAGTATAAGAAGTATAAAATATCTTTGAAGAAGTATTAGAAGTATTCAATACGTGAAGAATTATTCAATGTATGAAGACATATAACAAGTATTTAACCTTCGCAAAATTTGATAAACATGAAATATCCGTTGAAAAAGTATAATAAGTATAAGACGTTCTTGAAGAATTATAAGAAGTATTCAAATTGTGGAGAAATATTCAATATATGAAGAAGTATGTAATTCTCGTAAAATTTAATGAATACGAACTATCTGTTTTTGATTGCGAGTAAAATCGCATCTCTTGTTATATCTTCGTGATATATATATTCTTGTAAAAATTCTTCAATGATATTGATGAGATTGCCTTCTTTGTTAGGAATTCATGATATATATTCTTGTAAAAATTCTTCAATGATATTGACGGAACTGCCTTCTGTATCAGAACTTCATGATATATATTCTTGTAAAAATTCTTCAATGATATTGATGGAATAAATTTCATTAATTGCTGTGGACTTATCATGCCTTCCTAAGTAAAGGTCTTATTTTGCCACCTCTTTTGTGATAATATTTTTGTATTTGCGATAATATGACAATTCTGAACATTCTTGCGAATATACAACCTCGTGACATTATCGTCTTGCTATGAAATCGCAAGACGTTTTTACACTTTCATGTAATAACCCATTGATCTCATCTTAACTTCTTTGTTATGTTCTGCGAGTTCTCTTTTTCTGTATATTTTTTTTTTTTTTTAGAATGCTCGCAGAAATTCAGTTGTTGCACAAATACGACAAGCCTTTATGTTTTTGCAAACAAAAAGCCTCGTGACATTTGCATCTTATAGCACGTATCAGCTCCCTAATGGAGGGTGCTGCCCTTTATCTTCCCCTTGGTTTCCCCTTCAAGGAAGCATACATCGACCATACAAGGCTAGCTCTTCCCATCCGGTTCTGCCAACAACCAGCTTTTGATCGCAACCTCTTATCCTTTTTGCATATAGGGCTTATAGTTACGAGGTTGCACCCTATGGGGTATCTTTGGGCCAAGTGCATCATTTGCCAAGACTTGTCAAAAATGGCAGATGTGCTTCAAACCCATCGGCACTCTTGACTCAACCGTGTACCTCGGCGCCTTGATCATTTTCTGCACTTCTTGGGAAAGACAGTATGCCTTAGTCTCTCAATCATAAATCATGTTACATCGCATAATATTGCGTAATGTCGCAAGATTAGGTGAGAATCCAAGGTGTCTAACCCGGATAGGTACCCTATTATTGGGTTGTACCCCATAAAGTTCCATGTACTCAGGTTCCTTGGTGGTGTTCCGGTGTCCCTGAGCCATGCTTATAGGTACCCCCTTAAATGACGTACTTTAGGACTTTGCCTCTTACGAAATGTTGCTTCGCGAACTAGGTTGTACGCCACAAAGGTTTGCCTGTGTAATATTTCTGCGGCTTTCTTTCTTTTTTGAAAGCTGATCACAGACTGCGGTCTTTTATTCGCAAATTGATGTGTTCGTCTTTCTTTAATGAAAGTTAATCACAATAAATTTTTTGAAATTCGTAACTTTTGCAAATTTCCTGCGAGCAAACAATATTCGTAAAATTTATCATGAGTTTTATGGATAATACATTTTCAAATACAGTCTATTCCAAGTCTCAAACCCATGTCTCTCCCTTCTGGATCCATCAGCCGCAAAACTCATTTCAATTTCTTGTTTCTCAACGTATATCTTATTACACTTTACGAGCAAACATATTGATTACCTTCTTGTTTCATTATCTTCTTTTTTCTTTCTTCGCAAATCACCACCCTTTGTTATCATCATAAATTTCCTGTATGATTAACATTGTAATTTTATTCTTTCATGCCTTAATCCTCTGCCATTAAATTTTCACTTCTTTTCACAGCCTTTGCTCCTTTTCTCCAACTTTCTTTTTCAGTAGTTTTTCCTTCGCAAACTTCTACCTATGTATCGTAACATTTCTTCCCTTCAGCCCAATTACCCTTGATAACTCCAACAACCTTCATATGAGGAAATTTTATGCATTGATGTAGATTGGAAGCTACGCCTAGAATTCCATGTAGCCAGGGTCTTCCTATCAAAGCATTATACGGTGATTCGACATCAACAACGCAAAACAGAATTTCAGTTCGCATTCCACTTAAAGGAATTCGCATGCTTACTTCTCCTTTAGGTTTATTAGCAGTTCCATTAAAACCATAAATCATGTAGGTAAAAGGTATTAGATCTGCGTCTTTTCCCCCCATGGTTTTGTAAGAAGAATAGAAGAGTATATTGACAGAACTTCCCATATCAATCAAAATTATATTAAGACCAATTGATTCTTCCTCCATATCATCTTCGCTTTCTTCAATATTCATGCAAATTGCTAACCTTACTACCAATGGGTTATCATGTACTTCACAACCTTCTGGAATTTCAGTAGTTTCAAAAGAAATTTCACGCTTCTGCTAATCTTCAAGTCGCGAAATTTTTGCGATGTTCATTATTTACTTTCCTTCGCCATCCCTCGTATATACCCTGCTTAACACATTATCATGAAAATCCTCTATGGTTTTATATGAGTGAACAATAGAATTACAGAAAACATTCCTTGCTTTTGATCCCACTTCTATATGTAGGGTTTCTTTTCCCTTTTCTTGTACTGTGTTCTCCCTGCGAGTTATGACTGGAGCCTACGGTAATTGTTGTGACTGTGTTTGCTTAAGTAAAAAGTGATCTAGTTTTCCTTGATCAATCATTCGCAAGATAATCCTCTTGATATTATTGCAGTTATTTGTAGAATGTCCATGAAAATGATGATATGAACAAAATTCATGACTTCTTGGACCCATTGGTGGTTCCTTCCCCATATTCCATGGAGTTGGTATGTTTTCTATCAGAATAATTGCCTGCCATGTCTTCTTTACACTTGTATTCAAAGGTGGCAATTTTATTTCTTCTCTTATCATTCTTTGACCTCCTTGACCATTGTTATAATTTTGTCTCTGATTCCCTTGTCCAAAATAATTTTGCCTTTGTCCCCCATAATTTTCTTGTTGTTGATCTAATCTTGGGATATGGTTATTTCCTCCTCGATTATAGAAACTCCTCTCTCTATCATACTCTTCTTGATCTTTGCTACCCATTGCTACCATTTTTGGCCGGCTATTATTGATTTTCTTTTCTTCTGAAATTTGCGAAGAAGTTTGCAAGGATGTTTGCGAAGTACCTGCTACAACATTTATTATTTTAGGAAGTAAATTTGCTCCTGTATCTTGATTATTAGTGTTTGCTACTAGATATGACTCCATATTGTTTTGTTTTTCCTCTAATGTAATGTTCTCCTCTTGCAATTCTCGCAACTCTGTCATCATTATGGAATTCTTTCTTCTGAAGATTTGAACATACATTTTTTCAGTTGCGAACATCGCATTTATGAAAGACAGAATCAAATATCTCTTATCCACGCGCCCTGCCATATCACTGCACATAGTCTTCCATCTTCTTACCAAATGCTTCAAACTTTCACCAATTCTTTGTTTTAAACCAAACACATCTTCAATACCAAGCCGTGAGGAATGATTTGTGATGTATGCTCCAAGGAAATTTGCTTGTAAATGATTTAGTGATGTAATAGTGTTCTTAGGAAGTCCTTCGAACCATTTTAGAGCTTCTCCTGTTAAGCTTGATGCGAAGTACTTGCATAATACAACATCGTGATTCTCCCATTATAACATGAATCTTACATATGCTTTAATGTGCTGAATAGCACATGAAGTCCCGTCAAAGATACTGGTAAGTGTAGGCAGATTGCATTTTGGTGGAATCCCTCCCAATTGTACTTCTCTAGCAAATGGAGTCCTCGCATATTCTTTTATTGCTTCATCTAATTGCATTCTATCTCCTCCTCTTCTATTGTTTATCATCCCTCTCATTTCCGCTAATTCTCTAAAAATACATGCATTTGCCTCAGAATTCTCATCCATTGGCCTCTTCAACGCAGCCTCTCTTCTTCTACGTTCTTGCGCCTCTTCTCTTGCGATCATTCGCATTCTATCATATTATTCATTAATGTTTTCATTTGCACAATTTTGTAAATATCTTCTTTCTAAATTATCACAATTGTTTTGTTGCAGAGCATCTTGAAATTCGTGTTCTTCCCTTTCTATTCTTCTCATCCTTCTCATGCGAATATCAGGAATATCTTCTTCTTCGTTTCTCCTCCTCCTGTGATTTATTTCTTATTGATTCGCCTGTATTCTGGTTCGAAAGTTTGATTCATTCCTCGTTATTTCTGTTCGTTGATTTCCAATTCTTCTCTGAATTCTTTCATACTCAATATTTTGATTGTTACGAGCCTCTTCATGTCTTCTTACTCCATTCTCGTAATTGTTTTGATGTACTGCTTGTTGTCTCTCAGTTTCTTCCACAAGTTGCTGCTCTTCCTCTCGATTTTCTTCACCATTCTGATTATTTTCTCTAGGATTTGGCCTAGTTCGTGAATGAGGGTCTGGTACTAAAATGAAGCGATTCTCTTGATTTCTTTCAACTTGATTCTGTGCTTGCCCTTGCATAGTACTTTCATTATTGATTGTTGGTGAATTTTTTCCTTCTCTTTCTGGTCTAAAATTTGATCTTGCAACACTTTGAGATTTCCTCCTTTGTAACATCTCATTTTCCCTCCTCAATTCTTGATTCTGTCTTGTTAAATTAGCACGTTCTTCAGCTTCAAACCTTCGTTCTTCTTGAATTCCTTGTCTCAATGTTTCTAATACCTCTCTTTCTCTTTCAAGAATTGTTCCTCCCATCAGCCTCCCATTTTATCTGATTTGTGGTTCTCTATATTCTTCTGTTGGTGTATCAGTTCTCCAAGTGTGTATACTCACTCGATCATGATCTATTGTTTGTTGAGCTTGATTTCTTCGATTACTCCCTCTCCTACTAGGTTCTCCTGTTATATTTGCTTCTCCTCCTGCGAGTCTTACACTTCTTCTTACTGCAGTTAATGGTTCTGATATATTTCTTCTTCTTGCCATTTCTCTGATGCAAAATTCTTCAGGTCCCTATTTCTAGCGCCAATTATGTAGTTGCAGAATTACCTACAACTACACCCTCAGTAGAATTTGCAAAACTTAAGAAGTTCTTGATGATGAATGACAATTTTCTTATTAATTCTCTCAATTGATTACATAAAAGTATCTAAACGGAACTAGAATAGTTACAAATTTCTCTATTATCTTTCCTATGATATTTTCTAACACTCATTAAAAGAACCTCCTGAATTTTACATTTGAACTCCTATTTATAGTAAAATTTGTACAACTGTACATGTGTTATAACTCTTTCCTCTTATATTATTTGTAACTATACATGTGTTAAAATTTTAATCTCACGAAGTATCGCAACACATCTTCGTGAGATTATTTTATCTTCGCAAATCTTTCATACTTACCCGTGCTTCCTCTATCATCGCACTGTTTTATAACTCTTTCCTCTTATATTCATTACGATGTTCGTAAGCTAATATCCTGTGATATTCGGTACCTACACTTATCTTTTTGTATTATTTTGCTGCGACAATATGATAGGACTAAATTTTCTTGCGAAAATAAAGCCCCATGACATTGTCGTCTTGTGATGAAATCGCAGGACGTCTTTACATTTTCATGCAATGACCCATTGATCTCATCTTATCTTTTTCTCTTAGCTTTTTGCCTCTTTTTATATTTGTTGCACAAATATGACAAGCCTAAATTTTCTTGCGAAAATAAAGCCTCATGATCTTTGCGTCTTAAGACACTTATCAGCTCCCTAATGGAGGGTGTCGCCCTTATCTTCCCCCGAGTTTCACCTTCAAGGAGGCGTACATCGGCCATACAAGACTAGCTCCTCATATCCGGATTTACCAATAACCAGTTGTTTTTTGCAGCCTCTTATCCTTTTTTCCTATATGTCCTATAGTTACGAGACTGCACCCTAAGTGGGGTTTTCTTCAGGCCGAGTGCATCATATTCAAGACTTTCCAAGAATGGCCAGGGTAGGTTCATCCGCCCCAGGCACTCTTGGGTCAACCGTGTACCGTGGCGCCTTGATCATATTCTGCACTCCTTAGAAGAGACCCTCGGTCGTCCAACCAGGGTATATCTTATATATAGTTGGAAATCCAAGGTATCTCTCTCGGATAGGATTTCTTAAGCCCCACATCTCCATGAATCAAGTTCCAGTAGCGGTATAACCTTATCTTTGAGCCATGCAATCAGATACCCCCTTAAATGACGTACTTTATGTCTTACATTTGCCTCTTGCGAAATTTTATTCGTGAACTAGGGTGTACGCCATAAAGGTTCGTCCCATTCTGTGATTTTTTCTTCGCGTTTCTTGCGATATTTTCACATATTCTTGCTTCCATGCTGGTGTAATTTCACAATCTCATATTTTTCATAAAGCAACAATCTGTGAGTCACATCGTTCATACATATCTTTCAATATCATAATTTGAAATCTTTTACCTTTACTTTATTCTTCCCTTGGGATTTTGTTGCGCTTTTCTATGTTGCCATTGTGAGTCATTCACTAGATTATGTGTTCATTCTTTCCCAAATTTTCTTCTTCTCGCAGCTCTATGGCATCCACCATTAATCAGTCACATCTTTGTATTTGCTTGATGTTGTGCTTCTAATTGCTATGCTTCGCAGTTCTCTCTTCGCAAGATTTTATATCAATCTGATAACACTTTCTGCTTTCACTCCAATCTCCTTTTATGACTCCAACACCATTTGGATGTGGAAAATTAATGCACTGATGGTAAGTGGATGCCACACCTAAAATCCCATGCAAACAAGGTATGCCAATTAAGGCATTGTAGGGTGACTCCACATCCACTACAAAGAATAAGACTTTAGATGTTATTCCTTTTAATGGGATTCTCATTGTGATCTCTCCCTTTGTTTTATTGGCGGTACCATTGAAACCATATATCTTGTACGTTGAGGGTACTAGATCCTCGTCTCTCCCTCCCATGGTCTTATAAGTGTGATAAAATAAAATATCCACAGAACTACATGTATCAATCAATACTCTATTAATTGCCCATGAATCTTCATTTTCATCATCTTCAGTTTTATCTTCATCTTCACCTCTTTTTGTTTTGGATTTATATCTAGTGACACAACCAATGGTTGATCATGCATTTCTCCAGGCTCAGGTACTTCTTGTGCGGTGAAAGAAATAATCTGTTTTTGCCACTCTTTAAGTGGCGAGGCTTTCGCAATGTTCATGGTTTCTTTCCCATCGGCATCTCTCGCAAACACTCGGCTTAAAACATTATCGTGGAAGTCTTCGATAGTCTTGCACGTTCATTTATTAAGATGAAATATTGGTTCACATGAAAGCTCATAAACTAAGTTTTATCACTGGACCTAGGTCCACACATGTATAAAATCTCTCATAAATCAGGGATTATTATTGGTTTTCAAAACTAACAATTGAACGAACATACGCTTAATAAAATAAGGGTTTTTCTACAAAACTCACACTAATATATACACATGTATGAAATTTTACCATGAACAACTCATGAAAACAGCAAGTTATGATTTTTTTTTTTATTGACGCACCTGATGGCGCTGGCCGAAATTGGCCGGACGGTGATCGAACGCCGGCGGTTTCTGGCAAAGAAATTTTTTGCTCCTGCTGAGCTCGGACGTGAGGGAAATAAAAAGAAAAGGGATTTAATTCCTTTTATACGTAATTTTATTTCCAAAACCTAATTCCTTAAGGATTTCCTTTTCGGGCCCGGCCCGTGAATCCTAAACCAACCAAGGTTCCACCATCGTATCAGCGGTTCTACGATAATTTATGTTCACTGGATGATGCTCCATTATGCCACCGGGTTTCCGCTCAAACCATGGTTTGCTCATTCAGTAGAAATCCGGTAATATCTTATCTTATGACTAAGTTCAATTACTTATCTCTATTTATACTTGGAAAATCACCATTCAATGCTGACTGAGGAACATGACTGTTCCTCACTAAGCAGGGGACTTAATGTAGATGGTGGATTTTCGACAAAGGGTAAAATTATAAAATTGTACTCCAGATTCGGCAACCGGATGAGTATTGAGGTTCATGTCTCTCATTAAAGAATGAAAGCTCATGCCATAAATCTCTGACTGAGAGGGCTGTCTCTCAAAGTGCGTGTAGATGTGTAGTCTCTCAGCTGAGACCACGACACATCTCATGAATACTGAGCATTCTCATTAATTACTCCGTATCCGGCAATCGGATGAGTATTGAGACTCATGTCTCTAAGCATGAAAGCTCATGCCATAAACCTCTGAGGGAGAAAGTCTCTCAGAGAAGATATAGATGTGTAGTCTCCCAGCTGAGACCATGACACATCTCATACTGTATATAATCGAAATATTGGGCGGCTCCTAGACAGCATGCCTGCTAGTATAAAGCGACAACGTCTTCGGGATGCAACCAGGTTTTCCCTGACTATACAAAAGGAATATGACACTCCAGCAAGTTCATATTAATTAACCCTCAGATAATTGATGCTCATAGATAGGAAGCCCTTCTAGTATAGAGCCATCAATTAATTATCTTAAATCGTCTGAATATCCAACAATATTCTACAAGCCATTAGTTAATCGTCTGAATATCCAACAATATTCTACGAGTCTTCGTTATATTTCGTCACTTTAATTCGTGGTTCTTCCCAGCAGAATTCCACGTGTTAGTGATAAATATTCAACGAAACAGGCATCTGAGCATCGAATAAGCCCTGACAAAAATGGTGCAAGTGTACTTAGCGAGTAATACATAGACCAGCATTTGAATGCACGAACGAGAATTTCAAAAAATATGAATGAACAAGGAACCTATGCAAAATTTTGGGCTCACCAGCCATCCAGTCATGCCATGACCAGTCCCGCGCCCAGTTTTGTATTTTATCATATTTTATTATTTTTTCCCTGATTTCACGAAAATTCTCTCGTTCGAGCAAATCTCCTATTTTTCAAAGAAATTATCTAATCTCATGGTTTCATCAAAAAATAATAAAATTAGGGAATGATTTCATGGGATTGCTGGCCGGTCCCACACCTCATATCCCCATTATTTTATTATTTCTCTTAAATTATGAAAATTCCTTGACTTCATGAATTTCCCTAAAATTACCTAATTTCATGTATTTTCTCTAAAATTATAGAAAATATTAAAAAATTAGGGAAAACTTGTGGGATCGGGCTCTAGCCGGCCGGCCATGCCCTAGTCGGTCCCACATGCCCATTATTTTATTACTATTTGGTGTTTTGTTTCCTAATTTCATGAAAACTCCCCGATTTCAACAAAATATCTTGGTTTTCAACAAATCCCTTTGATTTTATGAAAATTCTCTAAAATCATCAAAATTTGGTTTAATTGAGAAGAGTGGCTTGGGACCCGTGCCCATTGGCCGGCCGGCCATGCCTCGGCCATTGCCGGTTCCACACTCCCTTTCCCTATTTTATTATTAATTTATTTCTCTTATCTCACGGAAGTTCCCTAATTTCATCAAACTCTCTTGTTTCATGGAATTTCCCTCAAATCATAGAAAATACATAAAATTACATAAAACTGGGAAAGCATGTGGGACCGTGTTTGTCAACCGGCCGGTCATGCCCTAGCCGTGGCCGGTCCCATACCTTATAATTCCCTATTTTATTTATTATTTTCATCATCTAATGTATTTTTCCCAGTTTCAGCAAAACCATGGATTTTGCATATTTTCTCAAAATGTTGCTCAAACGTGCACCATAAAATATCAAAATTCTCAGGACTGAAGCACGAACACCATGGTGACACAGGAATTTCCCCTTGACCAACCAAGGGTGACCCTGAGGCTTGCAAATAGCTGGTCCCGCATGTTTTAATGATTTTAACCTAATTTGCTCAGTTGCTCATATTAGGTTCAAACTCTTTCCAAATAATTGGGAGTTTGCTCAAACGACCATCCATTGGTCCCACGCCCACCAAGATTCGGTCTTATGACCTCTTGGTCGGTCATTTACATTTCCATAATACCAGGTTTTATTCTTTGTCGCTCACACGAGCATTATTTCAGTGATTAAACCAGCATTTAATCATTCTTTCACCAACTGGTCTTAGGAGACTTTGGTATTTTTGCTCATTCGAGCATTTGGGTGATATATGGTGAACCCGTCATCCCATATAGACGGTCCCTGTGTCACTCTGTATTGATTTGCAATAAATCATCATTTCGGTAAAATTAGGGTTTTGAATCCAGATCTCTGCAGAAACGTGATTCTAAGAAGATTCAAACACTCTGATAATTTTATGTTGATTCCATAATCAACACTTTATTTATTTTGCTCGACCCAGCAGTCACTAACTTAAAATTAATATTTTATTTGGTCTTGCTACCAATGATTCATCAAAAAGCAATATTTGCTCAAACTAGCAATATTCGCTCAAACCGGCAATGTTTATTCAAATTAGCAATATTCGCTCAGACTAGCAATATTTTCTTAGATCAAAGAATATTGGTTCAACTATCAATATTCAACAGTTCTGCAACACAGTTTTCTCATCTTAGGTTATAATGATACATCGTCTCAGCAGACACGTTAAATTCATGAATTTCAGAACATTTGCTAATCATGTTCAACTCAACACTACATGGACTCATCGTCCCATAAAGTCAGCAACTGACTCCACAATCACGAGATTTCAATCGTGTCACATGGCGGGATATTAACTATGGTTTTAGTCTGGAGATCTATGGAACGTGTGTTCACCCACAATGAGAATGTGAGCAAGTCGTGCAATCAGTTGGAAGAGTCAACAAAGTAGTGGGTGGAAAATTAACCAAGTCTCTGCATGATGAGTAATTGGTTTAACACGATTCCCACTTCCCCACTCTCTGATTCCAGCAAACTGTCACACTTCATGGGATCATGGTGTTTTTAACTCCGGCATTATAAAATGTCTCTGAATCCTGATTGAAAGGAAAAGATTCGAACATTCGTCTAGAAATTTCTCATCAAAGTTCATACAGACAATCTTTCGTCTACACGAACTCAAATAAATCACTCTCAATTGAGCAAATTTCAATTATTCAGATCATTTTCACGCTGAATTCACAACACACCTACAATCTCAGATCACCATTGATCTCATGCATTTCTCAGCTTCCCTCCTACAGATCAACCCATCCTCTCTTGTGACCGAATTGACTCTGGAATGGCCATTGTTCTTGGATTAGGCCGGAGTCCTACATATTGATCTCTCGAACTTAAAGCACTTCCTTCTTGCAGTGCATCTGTGTAAGGTTCAAAATTTCACTCGGTTCAAGGAGTCTCCTCACGGTCAACTCTTCAATTCCGTAAAAACCAGCAAATCATTTTTCCCCATCTAGACAACCATATTCTTCTTCACCATAACTAGTCCAAATGACTCAAATGAACTAGTTAGAGAGTTGTTCAATTGCTTAGATCTTTATGTACTACACAAGACACAATTGAAGTAAAAATTATGTGATTCACTCGAATCGATTCATGAACTATAAAGTCACGGTTTGCAATAGCATTCCGTAGTTTATTAAGATAAGTTCACAAACATCGTTTTTTGACATAACCTACTCAAGTTCGCGGATTGGGTTCGCGGACTTAAGTTCCCGGATGGAGTTCACAAACTCCAACAAAAATTCTCGGTCGAGAACTTTCGCCAGTTCGCGGACTGAAGCTCACACACCACACCGATTTCACTTGATCAACAATATTCGCAAACTTTGGTTCAAGCAATAAGGACTTATACATATATGTGATGCCACAACAATGCTTATATCCTCAAATGGTTATATTGTCTAAACTCTCATTTCAATCATTGAAACATTCTCAGTGGATATTATATAGTTGTTATTCACAAACTATTTTTCGTCAGAGCAATTTCCAAAATGATTGAAACATAACATGAATTTCGTCACTAGGTTAAGATGAACTTGGATAAAGCGAAAGCTTTACTAACATATATTTTGAGAAATAGGTAAGCGAGATATACTCAGCTCGAAATATCATGTGTGTATAATCTTAGTCTATATAGTAATATGACTTTCGTCTCAAGATATGAGATATATTATATAGACTTTTGAGTGATATATAAGTTCAAGTCTCCATATACCTTTTAGTCGATGAATATCCACTGGCTCCTTGAGTAGTCCTTCTTCTTGTATGATGATATCCATGGAGTTCTTGAGCTCAAATACACTTTCTATCCTAGTCCGAGACCTTAGCTATAGTAGACTAGAAATCAAATACTTTATAGTTTTGATCACTAATATTGACAAACATGCTTGATGTAGGATCAGAATATCGTAGCAAGAACATTCTTGCGAAGTTTTCATTAAAGACACTGGCGAGCGTCGCAGAAAAGATTAAAAGAATGACGCAACAAATAACGATGGTAGAAACATGAAGAAAACTTAAAGATCCTGCGAAGATTAGAGTGTTTGCGAGATTAACATTATTGCACTCGCGAAGATATCGCAAGTTAAATCCGAAATTAAGGGATAGCTTAGCTGTCTATGAGCTATCATCCATTATGTAATGCCTTATATATAGAGGATGAGTAATCTTGAGAGGAGAGAGATAATTTTTAGAGTGTTGAGAAAGTCTTGAGGAGAGCGAAAATTCTTGTGACCGATTGTATTCTTGATTTCTTTCATTTCTTGTAACATTTCTGAGAATTAATTAATAAAAGTGTTATTCTTAATCTACAAATATGTGTTGATAATTGTGGATTCTTGTGTGGGGTGTAGTGTAGGAATTCCTGCAACTACATTTTTGGCGCCCGAAACAGGGATTGAATTGTTGATTATTTGAAGAAAAAAGTAAAAATTGATATTGTGATTAGAAGGAATTTGGAATAATTTGTGCAGGTTTTTACGCAATTTTCAATAGTTCACTAATATTAATGGCTAGAAGAAGAAGAAGTACGTCAGAACCACCAACAACTGTTAGGAGGAGTAAAAGACTTGCAGGTGGAGAAACAAGTAAAATGGGAGAATCTTCAAGAGTAAGAACAAGAAGAAATAGAACAAGGAATGATGGAGAAAATCAGTTTCGACAGTCGAATTAGCAAACACCTATACAAGATAGAGCTGTGGATTATGATAGAGTAAGCGTGCATACTTGGCGATCAGATTCAATAGAAGAACCAGAAGATCGACAATTAAGAGATGAAAGACGAGAGGGAAGAAATCAAGAGGTAAATGGAGGATTAATACATGGTTATGACGAAAATGAAACAGTAGAGGTTTTAAGACAAATAATACAAGAAGAAAGGAGATTAGAGGCGAAAGAATGTGTAAATTTGGCAAGACAAAACCATGAATTGAGAATGGAAAACATGAGGTTACAAAACAGAAGATCAAGAATTACAACGAGATCAAGTTCGAGAACAATCAGAAGTGAGATAAGAAGAAGATCACCTATAGCAAATATTGAAGAAGAAAATCATGATCCAAATGGGGAACATCGCGAAGGAGAGAAATAAGGGAAGATCGTTATATACCACAAGGTGAAATTCAACAAAACGAACAAAAAAATAGAAGGCAGGAGAATGAACAGCGTCAGACACGAAATAACCAAGATGGTGAAGAAAATCAAGAGGAAGGGAGAAGGATATTGCATGGAATAAAAACTCTAATAAATCAACAGATAATTGAAAGAGAAATCGAGAGACATTATGCTGAACAAGCACGCTTAGCTTGCGAAAGGGAAAGATTGAGAACAGAAGTGGAAGACCAAGAATTCCAAGAGGCAATTCGCCAGAATAATCATGACAATTGAGAAAGAAGACTCGAACAAAACCGCAATAATGGTAATATTAATGAAGAATACGATAGGGTGCAAAGAAGAGGAGAAGAAAATCGCAGAAGAGCAAATGAGAGATATAATGGTGTGCGCATTCGTGAAAGAAATGTAAGAGAAGATAGCGGAGAAAGACAAGAAGAAAATAATGGAGACGGAAATCAAAATCTCGCAACACAACATAGGCAAGAACGCAGGAGAGGGGAAGCTGCGCTGAAAAGACCAATGGAGCAAAACTCAGCTGGGAATGAACAAATCTTAAGAGAGCTAGCAGAAATGAGGGGAATGTTGAATAACAGAAGATAAGGAGGCAGAAGGCAACTTGATGAAGCCATTGAATAAGCTGCGAGAACTCCATTCACTCAATAAGTACAATTAGGAGGAATACCCCCAAAATGCAATTTACAAGCATTAACCAGTATCTTCGATGGGACTACCTGTGTTGTTCAACATGTCAAGGCTTATGTTAGGTGTATGCTACAGTGGGAAAACCATGATGCAGTATTATGCAAATACTTTGCATCTAGATTAACTGGCGAGGCGTTAAAATGGTTCAAAGGTTTACCTAAAAACACTATAAGTTCTTTCGACCATCTACAAGCTACATTTTTGGGAGCATATATAAGCAACAATTCTTCACGGCCCGGTATTGAAGATGTATTTGGGTTAAAACAGAGGATTGGCGAAAGTTTGAAACACCTAACCATAAGATGGAAGATAATTTGCAGTGAGATGGCTGGAAGAGTAGATGAGAGATACCTCATTTTGTATTTCATTAATTCTATGTTCGCAACCAACCTGTTATATATACAAATTTTTAGAATCAAAAATACGATAACTATGACAGAGCTGCGAGAATTGCAGGAAGAATATATTGTGTTGGAGGAAAAACAAAATGAAATGGAGTCTTATCCTATTGTGAACACTAGTCAGTTGCAGCAAGTGGAAGTTTACTTCCCAGGATGATAAATACAGTAGCGAGCACCTCGCATGCAAAACAAGAAAAGAATGTGGATGATGGTCAACACAAATTAGTAGCTATGGGAAGTCGAGATCAAGAAGAGTTTGAAAGAGAGAAACTTTTATTGCGGGGGAAATAATAAAATTCAGAGACTTGATCAACCACAAGAGACTTATGGTGGAAAGAGACAAAGTTATCAAAGAGGGCAGGGAAATCAGAAGATGATATGGGAAGAAATCAAAATGGCACCTTTGAATGCAAGTGTAGAAAAAATTTGGGAAGCCATAATCTTAATGGAAAATATACAAGCAGCCTGGAACATGGGAAAAGAACCATACCCAAATAACCGAAGTCAAGAATCTTGCTCTTATCATCATTTTCATGGTCACTCAACAAATGAATGCGGGAATATAAAGAAGATCATTTTAAGGATGATAGATCAGGAAAGATTAAACCATTTTCTAATAGGGCACCCGCAATCTCAGCCATTACCACCTCCACCAGAAATTCACAGAGTAAATACAACAAAAGGAGGAGAAACATTTGTGATAGAAGTTGGAGCAAAGGAAAAAACTTTGTTCCGTAACTCCATTATACCGAGTAACGAGCATTTTATGAAATAGTAGCATTTTCAAAAAATTATGCATAACAATGATCGAGAGCATTTTCTGAAAAGGTGGTTTTGTAATGATACTATGACATTGTGTAGCAAAGGCAACTCAGTATCATGATTTTTTTGCATAGGTTCCTCGTTTATTCATATTTTTTGAAATGCTCGTTCGTGCATTCAAATGCTGGTCTATGTATTACTCGCTAAGTACACTTGCACCATTTTTTTCAGGGCTTATTCGATGCTCAGATGCCTGTTTCGTTGAATATTTATCACTAACACGTGGAATTCTGCTGGGAAGAACCACGAATTAAAGTGATGAAATATAACGAAGAATCGTAGAATATTGTTCGATATTCAGATGATTAACTAATGGCTCGTAGAATATTGCTGGATATTCAGACAATTTAAGATAATTAATTGATGGCTCTATACTAGAAGGGCTTCCTATCTAGGAGCATCAATTATCTGAGGGTTAATTAATATGAACTTGCTGGAGTGTCATATTCCTTTTGTATAGTCAGGTAAAACCTGGTTGCATCCTAAAGACGTTGTCGCTCTATACTAGCAGGCATGATGTCTAGGAGCCGCCCAATCTTTCGATTATATACCATATGAGATGTGTCGTGGTCTCAGCTGGGAGACTACACATCTACATCTTCTCTGAGATACTTTCTCCATCAGAGGTTTATGGCATGAGATTTCATGCTTAGAGACATGAGTCTCAATACTCATCCGATTTCCGGATACGGAGTAATTAATGAGACTGCTCAGTATTCATAAGATGTGTCGTGGTCTCAGCTGAGAGACTACACATCTACACGCACTCTGAGAGACAGCCCTCTCAGTCAGAGATTTATGACATGAGCTTTCATGCTTTAATGAGAGACATGAACCTCAATACTCATCCGGTTGCCGAATCTGGAGTAAAATTTTACCCTTTGTCGAAAATCCACCATCTATATTAAGTCCCCTGCTTAGTGAGGAACAGTCATGTTCCTCAGTCAGCATTGAATGGTGATTTTCCAGGTATAAACAGAGATAAGTAATTGAACTTAGTCATAAGATAATATATTACCGGATTTCTACTAAAGGAGCAAACCATGGTTTGAGCGGAAACCCGGTGGCATAATGGAGCATCATCCAGTGAACATAAATTAGCGTAGAACCGCTGATTCGATGGTGGAACCTTGGTTGGTTTAGGATTCACGGGCCGGGCCTGAAAATGAAATCCTTAAGGAATTAGGTTTTGGAAATAAAATTAGGTATAAAAGGAATTAAATCCCTTTTCTTTTTATTTCCCTCACGTCCACCACCTCCTTCATCTCCTTCACGTCCGAGCTCAGCAGGAGCAAAAAATTTCTTTGCCAGAAACCGCCGGCGTCCGATCACCGTCCCGCCAATTTTCGGCCGGCGCCGTCAGGTGCGTCAATCAAAAAAAAATCATAACTTGCTGATTTCATGAGTTGTTCATGGTAAAATTTCATACAAGTGTATATATTAGTGTGAGTTTTGTAGAAAAACCCTTATTTTATTAAACATATGTTCTTTCAATCGTTAGTTTTGAAAACCAATAATAATCCATGATTTAGGAGAGATTTTATACATGTGTGGACCTAGGTCCAGTGATAAAACTTAGTTTATGAGCTTTCATGTGAACCAATATTTTATCTTAATAAATGTGAGCTTTCACAAAACCGAAATAAACCTCGTCTTAGAAATTAATATTCATTTGAGGAAAAATAGATTTTTTATTTATGTATATAAACTTTTGTCCAGTGATAAAACCTTATTCATGAGCTTTCATGAGAACTAATATTTTATCACAAGAGGTGTGAGCTTTCACAAGACAAGCATAAACCTTCGTTTTTAAAGAAGACGCTCGTACGAAGGAAAATAGTTTATTAGTTTTTCCTTATATATGTGTAGCCGTGACACTTTATGTAAAACATGATGACATATTTTATTCACATGGATTTTTTCTCATTAGATAAATTTTTGAAAAAATTTACGTGAACAAATTGCACTAATTATTGTTTTGTAAAAATCAAGACGTGGGTTTTGAGTAACCTCCGAAACTAGACAATTTATAATGAAATAATGTCTGGCTGCAAATTTTAAAATTCAGTTGTGTGAATGTTCACATTATGAAAATTATGTCTATGATTTTATGAGAAAATCATTTTTCATGAACTAATGAAGTCTTGTTCGTTATTGCAGGTTTCAAGGAACGAACTAATTTCGTGTGGTAATTCTTACGGCTCAATCACTATTGTTAGTGAAATTGAAAGAGGTAAGAGTTAAGAATTACTATTTTGTCGATAAATTTATCTGCATGTTGATAATTCCGTGTTCCTGATTTCAGAAAATGTCGACTCCCATCCATTCCTCCAGTTCTTCTAACAAAGATCCCAAAGCTTCAACAGCTAAGCCGAGAACCAAGGAAATTCGCGGTGAGGGATCAAAACCTAGCATCCCCTTGAATGAGCGAAGGGTTTCTTTTGCTGAAATCAGGAAAAGAAAAGCCTAGGACGATGAGAAAGATGCTCGTCAGTGCAGGAAGGATCGAATCCGGCGCAAAATACAGAGGGCTGAGGAAAAGCGCCAATTCTTGGACGGGGTACCCTATGACTCTGATGTTGATGCTTCTGAAGAAGAAACCACCTGGGGGTTGCCTGATCAGTGTACCATAGAATCCGATAGTTCCATGGAGCATATTGACTCTGAAGCTCAAGCGGAAGAAGATTCAGATGATGATGATGATTTTTATGCTCATCCAGCCGTCACCAATAGTTCTGACAGTGACTCCGAAGAAGAGGATTCTGAGAAGGATAGTGATGATGAATCTGACGAGTAGCTTTATTTTTGATCCTCTTTTCTCTTTTAGTATTTGAATACTTTTAGTCTTCTTAGTATATATCTTCATTCAAACGATTTTATTGAAGGATTTAAGTATTCCATTTGAACGAGAGATTTTTATTAATATGAGTTCTTCTTGATTGAATTAAGCAAACTTCAATGCCGAACTCATTGTAACCTCCCTTATCTCTTGTGGTTCTTCGTCTTATGGGAATATCAAACATAAGTCGTACAACACATGGGGTCGTGTGACTTTCCTTGGTCTGTCCCCAGTACATTATTTTACTCGGCTTCTCCAGTTTGACCTTGTTCGAGACTTAGGGTATCAGTAAAACTCGCAACTGAATTGACTGTTCGCAGGAGATAAACATACACCGTGCCCAATATATATATATATAAGACTCTGAATCTATCCTCTACGTGAATATTTCTTCCATTCTTGAGTCAGTTTCATCTTGTAGAAGAATTTTGATCATCATACCTTATCATTGCCATGTCGAGCAGTACTTATTCTCAAGATGAACCTTAGTCGAAGCGTGAAATAAAAGCGTCCATCTCAGTAAGTTGTACATCTTCTCTGTCTCTTTTGATCGAGGTTATTGATCGTAAGAAATTGATTTGGTGCAGGATAACCAGAAGAATTCTTCCTCTCACAACCCAAGACCTAGGCGGATTGTTAGAGCCCCTGCCTGGTACAGGTCATCTTATGCTCAGACTGGATCATCTTTAAGCAACCCTATAACTTCTTAAAATTCCATTATGCTCAATTTGGCGAAATTAAATGTTTCCTCGTTTCATCGCAGGCGGATGTTCGTGTCGTTGTTGATGATAGGAGGAGAAGGAGTGGAAAGTCTGTGACTGTGGTTGCGGTTGAAGATAGCAGTAACCAAGTTGACAAAGATTCTGCAGAATTCGTAGATCTCAAACACAGGGTTCACGCTCATGAATACCCCAATAGATGGACTTTTATTTGAAGCTCTTTTGATCAACAATTTCCCAGACAATGAGGTGGTCGGCGGATTCGTCATTCCCAAGTGTCACGCGCCTCTGCATACTAAGATCTGGTATGGGCACATTGCTACTACGGAAGTGTGGAAAGGTTTTCTACCAACTCTCTTGACCACGGTTGCTTGTTGTCAATCATTGAAGAGATGAACCAAATGCACTTGCGGGATGTCAAGAGTCAGAAACTGCACAAGTGGGATGAAATGGTTTCCAATTGTGAGACATTGCGATTCAATATAAGCTGGATCCGTCGTCGGCTTGAAATAATCAAGATTCATAAGGCGGTGGAGGCTGCTGATGCGATTTCCATGACTACTTCTTTATTGAAGGAGGAGAAGATACTGGCTTTGGAGTCGGCAAGGGTTGATAAGGCTGTCGAGGATTTGAAGGTAAAGACTAGGACCTTCCAGAAGAAACTTGACAGAGTTTCTTATATGGATTATCCATTGCTGGATGGTTTGCTCTGAGTGATCATTCAAGAAAGTTGGGATGTAGGCTTTTGATAAGGTAGAATAATCTGATAGTATGAGGAATTTTTGTTCAATTGATGAATGTTTGATGAACAAACGAGCATCTTGCATGCTATTTGAAGGAAATAAATTACATTTGAGATGTATTTGAATAAAAGGTTAATTGCCTGCTGCTGATCAAGCATAATAGGCTTTGAGCCATTTGTCGTTGATAATATTTCCTTCCTTTCCTCCACTGATTGCTAAAATTTTGTAGTATCCACTAGACATATCTTGATTCAAGAATACGGCCCTTACCTTTTCGGATAGAATTTGGGATCGGACATATCTTGTTGGATGTGCTTTGCCATCTTTAACACCAAATCTCTTACTTGGAAAGTTCGAGATTTTACCTTTTTGTTGTAAGCTATGGATATTCTCTGTTTGTAGGCTTCCACATACTTTTCTACTTTAGGTCTCCTTGATTCAAGCATGTCCATTTCAGCAACTCTTGATATGGACACTTCATCTTCATCCCATTGTATTCCGCTGGCTGCTGGAATCCTTGCTGAAGGAATTTTTATCTCAGCCGGGAGTATAGCATCAGCCCCATAGACGAGTGAATATGGTGACGTTCCGATTGAGCTCCTTGGTGCGGCTCTGTAAGCCCACAAATCCATGGGAAATTTATCATGCCACGATCTTGTATTGTCATGAATCGTTCTACTGATAATACGGATCATATTTTTGTTGGTACTCTCTGCTTGGACGTTTCCTTGGGGATAGTACGGCGTGGAGAAGATCTGTTTGATCCCGTATTCCTTGAGAAATTTCTAGACATCCTTGTTGGCGAAAGGAGTCCCATTATCTGTGATGATATGTTTAGGGACGTCGAATCTACATATAATGTGTTCTTTGATGAAGGCTTCAACAGTTACCCCTGTAGTACTTATGAGTGGGATTGCTTCAACCCACTTAGTGAAATACTCAGTAGTCGTGATGATGTATTCATGCTGCTTTGAGGATGCTGGATTGATCTTTCCGATGATATCAAGTCCCCAGCTATAGAAAGGCCATGGATTATTCATAGAATGTAATGGAAGACAAGGGGTATGAATAAGGTTACCGTGAACCTGGCATCGGTGACACTTCTGAACATAGGTGGATGCATCATCCTCTATAGTCGGCCAGTAATATTTCTCATGAATTTGGAGAAACAATTTCTTTTTCCCCTGATGTTATCCTTTATGGGTTTCCTTTAGGACCATCAGAACTTCATCTCCGGCTAGACATCTCAACAAGTCTCCTCCGAAACTTTTGCGGTATAAGATCCCATCAAGAAAGACAAATCTTTTAGCTTTATGTGTGAGCTTGATTGTATCTTTCTTTTCTGGTGGATACTTGTTGTCTCGAAGGTATTCGATGCAAGGTTGTCTCCAGTCCTTGGTGTGATGGAGTGTCAGGACCTCCAAATGGTGAGGCGGAGTCTGACAATTAGGACAAGCTCCCTGTAGACCCCTTGACTGTGCTTCCATGGAGGGCCAGTAATACCCAAGCCTTTGAAGTTTTCTGTAAAGTGTTATTACTAGAGTTTTCCCACATACTTCTTGATGCACACTTTCGAGTTTTTCTCTCACTTTTTATCACCAAGGCACCGTGATAGATAAGCATCGGGGTTGCGATGATACAAGGCCCCATGGAGCAAGAAGAAGTTCTTTAAATCTTTCAGACTGACTGTTCCTTCTATAATGGAGCTGCTTAGTTCATGAATAATAGGTGCTCTCCAGTCGTTCGCTAGAGTATCTTCAGTTTGATTGATCCATGTGGATGATACAACTCATCAGTACTATGCTAGCTTTCTCTGATCCTTCGAATTGTAACTTGGAGGCAAGGGTTGCTAAGCAATCAGCATGCATGTTGTTGGTCCAACCGGTATGGGTGATGGTTACATCAGCGAAATGAGTCAGGAGTCGTTGTGCTTCAGCCCTGAATGGAGCAAGCGTTATCTCCTTAAGAGAGTATTTCCCATTCATCTGATTGACCAGCAGTTTTAAGTTTCCTCTGATCTCCAAATGCATTGCTCCTTCTTTTTTAGCTAAGGATAATCCTAGCAAGAAGGCTTCATATTCTGTTGAATTATTTGTATAGTGGAAATCCAGCTTGAATGAATGTGAGAATACTTTTCCTGATGGTGAGACCAAAACTATGCCCGCTCCTCCAGTATAATTGATAGGAGTGGCGGATCCATCAAAGTACAACAACCATGTTTCCTCTTTGACGACTGAGATCTCTGGAAGCTCTCCTGGTACGTCATCTTGCAATGTTGTGGAATCCTTTCCCGGAAAGGCATCCAGTAAATCTGCCACTTCTTGACCCTTGATTGCTTTGGGGGAGACACATACTATGTCGAATTCTGACATATGCAACAACCACTTTGCAGGTCTTCCCATCAGAGCGGGCTTTGAGAGTAAAAATTTATGGGATCATCTTTGGATACAAGCACAACTCTTTTGGATAGTAAATAATGCCTAAATCTTTGCATTGCATGAGCTAATGTCGGGAATGTTCTTTCAGCTCTCGGGTATCTGAGTTGAGCATCCTTCATAGTTCGGCTATAATACTAAATTGGATGTTCGACGCCCTCTTCGTCTTCTTGAGCTAGCAGTGCTCCGATAGCAACGTCACTGGAAGCTGTGTATAGTATTAATGGCCGTCCCTACACTGGAGACCTCATAACTACATGTGATAAAAGTATTTGTTGTATCTTCTAAAATTCTTCCCGTTGAATATCCATCCAGGTAAAACTTGATCCCTTCTTCAGCAGAGGAGTGAACGAAACAATATTTTGAGCCAATCCTGGTATGAAGCGTCTGATATAATTCACCTTACCCATGAAGCTCTGCAGTTCCTTCACAGTGCGTGGAGTAGGCATAGTGGAGATGGATTTTTCTTTGTATGGATCGACTTTGATTCCTTTGGCAGTGACTAAGAATCGCAGAAACTTTTCAGAAGAAACCCTAAAAGCGCATTTTAGAGGGTTCATCTTTAACTTGTATTCTCTGCATCTTTCGAAGACTTGTCTCAGAACTTCTAGATGGGATGTGCGAGCTTTCGATTAAACCACGACATCGTCGACATAGTCTTATACTTGCTTGTGCATCATATCATGAAATATTACCGTCATGGCTTGTTGGTAGGTGGCGCGTGCATTCTTCAATCCAAAGGGCATCACAGTGTAATGAAAATTCCCAATGGGAGTACGGAACGCGGTCTTGGCAGCATCATGTTCGAACATCTTGATTTGGTTGTAACCACTGTAACCATCCATGAACGAGAACATACCGTGGCCTCTAGTCGCATCAACGAGCATATCAATGTTGGGTAAAGGAAAGTCATCCTTCGGGCAGCATTTATTCAAGTTTTTGAAATCTACACAACATCTGATTTGACCATTTTTCTTCTTAACTAGAACAACATTAGCCAGCCATGTTGGATGTTGAATAAGCTTGATAAATCCTGCTACCAGCAATTTTTGAATTTTGGCCTTGATTTGTTCCTCGACCTCATGCCTGAACTGCCTAGGCAGTTGTTTGACAGCTTTGGATCCGGGGATGATATGTAGACAGTGAGTGACCAGTTTGTCATCCAGGCCAGGTATTTCTTCATACATCCAAGCAAATATATCCCGATACTCCTTCAGTAATTCTACCAGACCTGCATGTTCTTCCGGTGATAGCGCAGAACTGATCAAGATTGGTCTTGGATATTCCTCTGTGCCAATGTTAACTATTTCAAGATCATCAGTAGTAGAGTTCGTGTCATCTTGTAATTGTTGTGGAGCCTCCTAGACTTCATCCTCAGGTGGTTGTTCATTCTGACACGATTCACTAGTGCAAGGAGACTCTTGATCAATCTCCCCTATTAATTGCTAATATTTGCGTCGCCGGTAAATGACCCTTCCTTCCGCACCACAGATGGTTGTAAAATTGGTTCCTGGGGACATGACTTGATCCTTCCGGCATTTGACAGGTGTAGCAGGTGGCTTGACTGGTTCTACTTCTGAAGGTAATGATGATATGTCAACAAATGCTTCAATAGCCTTCCAATTTGGTAGTGGAGTGGTATAAATTTTCCTAGGAGGTTCAGGGACGCTCCTCTGGGATTCAATGAATTCGGCATTGTTAAGTGCATATTTTGCATATATTTAATGTCGAAACCATGCTAGTATTTGCTATATTTTCTTGTAAATTATTGTATATTACGTTTGTTTTTCTTTATTTGTATTTTGCTAGGTGAATCATCCAAAAGAAGCTAATTGGCACTTAATTATGCAATAAAAGAAGCTAGATGCAAGCAGAGAAGGACCAAAGACCAAGTGGACCGTGTTCGAAACTTACAGTCCTTGCTATCACCTTAAATAGGACGTAAATACAAAGCCAACGACTAAAGAATGGAGTCGTTCCAACGTCACATGAAGATTTTATGGGCATTTGAAGCAAGCAAAGTTGCGTGCACAGAATTTATAAGGGGCAATCATTCTGTTAAGGGGTGACCTGCTTTCAAAGGAACTTCTAAAGGAATTTTTGTCTTTTACAAAGGGGGAGGCTGGAATTTAAATTGTGTTATGGGCACCTGGCCATTCAGTTCAGGGCTGCCACCATCATCTTCTTTCCCATCAACAAAACACGATGAGTTTCACGGCAAATCTCATATTGCCGTACTGAAGGTAGTTGCCGTCGATCAAGCTTGACAGTATGGAAGGAAACGGAGGTTGCTGCCACTCATGGCAGTGCGATAATGATCAACGGTGAAGTGAAAGAGTTTAACTACCGGCGATGAGCTTGGCAGTGGTTATGGAATCGGGCCGAGTGATATGCCGTGATGAATGGAAGAGAACATGGAGTCTTGGAGCTGTTGATACTGATGAAAGTTATGTGTTGAGTGGTCACTGCCATTATTGTTGATAGATGGACTTCCGGGAGAGTTTGCTGAGCTGTAGTTTCTCTGTTGGATAAATGGAGGGGAATGGGTTGTTCGAGATGAAGGTTGCTGTGATATTTGAACGGTGATGACGTTGAAGAATGGAGATGCTGTTATATCATCGATGGTGATGGTACTGTGCTGATAGCCATTAGTAGTTGCATAGATTAACAGGGAATGATCAATGGTGATCGAGATGACGAGCGAAGAAAAGTTGTTGCTGATGGAGTCGACGAGCTGCTGCTGCCGTTGATTCTCGACGATGAAGAATGCTGGGAGCTATTGGAAGTTGGCGGAGATGCTGACAAGCTCGAGAAATAAACAAGAATAATGGGCAGAGATGGAAGATCAATTAGAACAACTAGGGTTTTGGGTTTTAACTTAACTTAGAACTAAGAGAAGAATAGATGAAGAGAACTTGTTTTTGTTATTAGAACTCACGGCTTACTTCATTGGTTTACAAGACACACATATATATACAAAGTCTTCCTTGAACTACAAGGTAAGATAGTTTCCAAACATAAACCAATTCCCTAAAATAAAAAATTTGTTTACCAAGAGAAACGTGTGTTATTTAACACACGTAATGTATGCCTTAACACCCTCCCGCAAGCGTAACGGGTGATCTTGAACTGTTAGCTTGAACCGTAGAATAGAAAACCGATCTTTAGATAAATTTTTTGTGAAAATATCTGCAATTTGATCCTTAGAAGAGACAAACCGGACATCAAGAAGTTTCAAAGCAACCTGATCACGCACAAAATGATAATCAATCTCAATGTGTTTCGCTCTTGCATGAAATATAGGATTAACTGTAAGATAAGTTGCACCAAGATTGTCACACCATAGAACTGGAGGTGATTGAGTGGAAACACGAAGTTCTGAGAGAAGTGATTGAATCCACATAATTTTAGCAGTAGCAATAGCAAGACCTCTATATTCTGCTTCAGTGCTAGAACGCGACACGGTTTTCTGTTTACGAGCACTCCAAGAGATAATGTTACCACCCAAAAATATACAATAACCACTGGTTGAACGTCGATCTTCAAGAGAGCCTACCCAATCTGCATCAGTATATGCACTGAAAGATAACTGTAGAGAAGGAGATGGTCGAAGAAGTATACCAAAAGTAGACGTTTCTTTAAGATAACGAAGTATGCGTTTTACTAAGCTCCAGTGAAACACAGTAGGTGCATGCATAAATTGACAAACCTTATTAACATCATATGCTAAATCCAGACGAGTAAAGGTCACGTATTGTAAGGCTCCAACAATACTACGATATTCAGTAGCATCAGTTAATAAAGTACTGCGATCAGAAGATATATCCCCAGAAGTACTAAGTGGTGTTTGAATAGGCTTGACACCATCCATTTTTGCACGAATAAGAAGATCATGAGCATACCTTTGTTGAGAAAGAAACAATCCCGAGGGTGTACGAACTGCTTCAATTCCAAGAAAATAAGATAAGAAACCAAGGTCTTTAATTGCGAACTTTTGTTGTAGACGATCAAGAATAGACTTAATACCGGTAGAACTAGAACCTGTAACAATAATGTTATCCACATAGACTAGCAAATAAATAGTACCAAGAGAACTGTTGTAGATGAACAAGGATGAGTCACACTTCGAAGTGACAAAGCCAATGTGCAGCAAAAATGTACTAAGCCTGTGATACCACACACGAGGAGCTTGTTTGAGACCATAAAGAGAATAGTGTAATTTGCAGACATGTGTAGGAAAACGAGGATCCACATAACCAGGTGGTTGTTTCATATATACTTCTTCTTGAAGCTCTCCATGTAAAAAGGCATTCTGCATATCAAGTTGATGAATAGGCCAATTGGAAGATAAAGCCAATGTAAGAATAATACGTATAGTACATGGTTTAACAACTGGACTAAACATTTCAGAATAATCAATACCCTCTTGTTGATTATAGCCCTTTGCAACCAACCGTGACTTTCGACGTGCAATCGTACCATCAGGATTGTGTTTAATATAAAATACCCATTTACATCCAATAACATTCATAGAAGGATCAAATTTTACTAACGACCACGTACCATTTCGAAGTAAAGCATTAATCTCATCATCAGAAGACACACGCCATTCAGGATCTTTGTGAGCCTGCGAAATACAAGTAGGCTAGAGAAGAGAATCACATACCAATGCATATTTCGAATTTGGTTTAAAAATAACATCTTTGGCTCTTGTCACCATTGGATGAGTGACAATAGTAGAAGCATGACCAAATGTATGAGTTGATTCACTGGCCATAGATTTCGTCGATAAGACATCATCAGAAACAGTAGCTGAAAACTGGGGAATTGGTGAAGAAAAATTGGTGCCCGCTGGATCCGACACAGTAATAACTGGGAGTGTCTGCTGTGGCGGCTGGGAAACATATTCCTGAGGGCTAATGATTGGTACTGTCGGCTGTGGTACTGTCGGTTGTTAGACTGTCAGTTGTGGCGGCTGGGAAACAGAAGACTGGCGGCTAATGATTGGTGTTGTGCCAATAATTGGAGCTGTCGGTGCAGGCGGCGGTTGAAGCAACGGAGACACGGAAGTAGACTGGGAGCGAGTAGATAAAGCCGGGGGTAAAGAAACGGTTACCTGTGAAGGAGTCGACACCGGAGAAGGATGTGTTGTGGTGGAAAACGGAAAAGTGGTCTCATCAAAAACAACATGAAGACTAACATATATCCTTCCTGTAGGGATATGAAGACATTTGTAGCCTTTTTGGGACGAACTATAACCAATAAAAACACAAGGAGAAGAAAGTGGCTCCATATTATGGGATCGGTATAGACGTAGGTGAGGATAACACAAACAACCAAACACGCGAAGCAAGGTATAATCTGGTGGGAGACCAAAAAGAACTTCATAGGGAGAAGAATTATTGATAGAGGTGGATGGAACACGGTTCATTAAAAAACAAGCAGTGTAAAAAGAGTCATACCAATAAGAGGATGGGACAGAAGCCATGTTTAGAAGTGTAAGACTAGTTTCACGAATATGACGATGACGGCATTCCACTAAGCCATTTTGTTCAGAAGTATGCGGACAGGAAAATCGATGAAAAATACCAAGTTGCTGAAGATGCGGAGTAAGTTTACGATACTCAAGTGCATTGTCAGATTGAAAGATTTTGATTTTTCGATTAAAAAGATTTTCAACATGCTTTTGAAACAAAAAGAATATAGAAAATACATCAGATTTTTGAGACATAGGAAACATCCAAGTAAAACGACTAAAAGCATCAATAAATATGACATAATATTTGTATCCTTCATTAGAAAAAATATTAGAAGGTCCCCAAACATCAGAGACAATTAAATCTAATGGATTCAAATAAGTAGTTTTACTGGAATGAAAAGGTAATTTATGACTCCTATGTTCATGACAAGATGAACAAAACTTAATAGTTTGACTAGAAACTGGAAGTGAAAACTGGGAAACAACTTTACGCACTGTGCGCATCATTGGATGTCCTAATCTAGAGTGCCAATCTTGTAAGGTAGCACGCTCCCCTATGTAGGCTTTAGAAGATTGAAACGAATCATCAAGTTGATAGATGTAAGTACTGAATATCGCAAGATAATAGTTCACGAGTATCGTAATAAATAAAGGAGAAAAGAGATATAAAATGATACGATGATAGAAGTAGCGCGGGGAAATGTGAAGTTTTGCGAGGATGAAATAATTTTGCGAGTATGAATTGCGATACTTCGCAATTCATATACAGCTGTATAAGTTTTACTATAAATAGGAGTTCAAATGTAAAATTCGAGAGGTTCTTTTAGTGAGTGTTAGAAAATATCTTAGGAAAGAGAATAGAGAAAGTTGTAACTATTCTAGTTCCATTTAGATACTTCTTTGTAATCAATTGAGAACATTAATAAGAAAATTGTTATTCATCATCAAGAACTTCTTGAATTTTTACTAATTCTATTGAGGGTGTAGTTGTAGGTTATTCTGCAACTACATAATTGGCGCTAGAAACAGGGAGAGAAAGAATTCCTGTACCAGAAAAATGACAAGAAGAAGAAACACATCAGAACCATTAACTGAAGTAAGAAGAAGTGTAAGACTTGCAGGAGGAGAAGCAAATATAACAGGAGAACCTAGTAGAAGAAGAAATAATCGAAGAAATCAAGCTCAAAAAATAATAGATCATGATCAAGTGAGTATACACACTTGGAGAACTAATACACCAGAAGAAGGAGATAGAGAACCACAAATCAGAGAAAATGGGAGGTTGATGGGAGGAACAATTCTTGAAAGAGAAAGGGAGATGTTAGAAACATTAAGACAAGGAATCCAAAAAGAACGAATGATCGAAGCTGAAGAACGTGCCAATTTAACAAGACAAAATCAAGAATTGAGGATGGAAAATGAGATACTACAAAGAAGGAAATCTCAAAGTGTTGCAAGATCAAATGTTAGAACAGAAAGAGAAGGAAAAAATTCACCGATAATCAATAATGAAAATAATATGCAAGAACAAACGCAGAATCAAGGTGAAAGAAATCAATAAAATCATTTCATTTTAATACCAAACCACGAACAAAGCATGGGAAATTTGCGAACAAGACCAAATCCTAGAGAAAACAATCAGAATCGAGAGGAAGAACAACAATTTATGGAAGAAACTGAGAGACAACAAGCAATACATCAAAACAATCACGAGAATGGAGTAAGAAGACATGAAGAGGCTCGTAACAAACAAAATGTTGAGTATGAAAGAATTAAGAGAAGAATTGTAAACCAACAAATAGAAGTGGAGAGGAATGAACCAAATTCTCGAATCAGAATACAAGCAAACCAAGAAGAAATAAATCACAGAAGAAGGAGAAATGAAGAAGAATAAATTCCTGATATTCGCATGAGAAGAATGAGAAGAATAGAAAGGGAAGAACAAGAATTCCAAGATGCTATGCAACTGAACAATTATGATAATTTAGAAAGAAGATATTTGCAAAATTATGCAAATGAAAACATTAATGAAGAATATGATAGAATGCGAAGGATCGCAAGGTAGGAAGCACAAGAACGTAGAAGAAGAAAAGCTGCATTAAAAAGACCAATGGATGAGAATTCTGAGGCAAATACACGAATCTTTCGAGAATTAGAAGAAATGAGAGGGATGATAAACAATAGAAGAGGAGGAGATAGGAGGCAATTAGATGAAGCAATAGAAGAATCTGCGAGGACTCCATTTGCTAGAGAAGTACAATTGGGAGGAATTCCACCAAAATGTAATTTGCCCACACTTACCAGTATCTTTGATGGGACTTCATGTGCTATTCAGCACATTAAAGCATACATAAGGTGCATGTTACAATGGGAGAATCATGATGATGTGTTATGCAAGTACTTCGCATCAAGTTTAACAGGGGAAGCTTAAAAGTGGTTCGAAGGACTCCCTAAGAACACTATTACGTCATTCAATCATTTGCAAGCAATTTTCCTTGGAGCATATATCACAAATCACTCTTCACGGCTTGGTATTGAAGATGTATTTGGTTTAAAACAAAGAGTGGGTGAAAGTCTGAAGCATTTGGTAAGACGATGGAAGACTATGTGCAGTGATATGGCAGGGCGTGTGGATGAGAGATACTTGATTTTGTCCTTCATAAATGCGATGTTCGCAACTGAACAATTATATGTTCAAATCTTCAGAAGAAAGAATTCCATAATGATGACAGAGTTACGAGAATTGCAAGAAGAATACATTACACTAGAAGAAAAGCAAAATAGTATGGAGTCATATCCAGTAGCAAACACTAGCAATCAAGAGGGAGGAGCAAATTTACTTCCCAAAATAATCAATGTAGTAGCAGGTACTTCGCAAACATCCTCACAAACTTCTTCGCAAATTTCAGAAGAGAAGAAAATCAATGATAGCCAGCCAAAGATGGTAGCAATGGGCAGTAGAGATCAAGAAGAGTATGATAGAGAGAAGAATTTCTATAATCGAATAGGAAATAACCAAATTCCAAGATTAGATCAACAACAAGAAAATTATGGGGGACAAAGGCAAAATTATTTTGGACAAGGGAACCAGAGACAAAATTATAACAACGGTCAAGGAGGTCAAAGAATGGTAAGGGAAGAGATAAAGTTGCCACCTTTGAATACAAGTGTAGAAAAGATATGGCAAGAAATTATCCTGGTAGAGAATATACCAACTCCATGGAACATGGGAAAGGAACCACCAATGGGTCCAAGAAGTCATGAATTTTGTTCATATCATCATTTTCATGGACATTCTACAAATAATTGCCATAATATCAAGAGGATAATCTTCCGAATGATTGATCAAGGAAAACTAAATCAATTTTTACTTAAGCAGACACAGTCGCAACAATTACCACAGGCTCCAGTCATAACTCGCAGGGAGAACACAACAAAAGAAAAAGGAGAAGAAATTCTACATATAGAAGTGGGATCAAAAGCAAGGAATGTTTTCTGTAATTCCATTGTTCATTCATATAAAACCATAGAAGATTTTCATGATAATGTGTTAAGAAGGGTATATGCGAGGGATGGTGAAGGAAAGGAAGTAATGAACATCGCAAAAATTTCACGACTTGAAGATTGGCAGAAACGTGAAATTTCTTTTGAAGCCACTGAAATTCCAGAAGGTTGTGAAGCACATGATAATCCATTAGTAGTAAGATTAGCAATCTACATGAATATGGAGGAAAACGAAGATGATATTGAGGAAGAATCAATTGGTCTTAATAGGATTTTGATTGATACGGGAAGTTCTGTCAATATCCTCTTCTATTCTGCTTACAAAACTATGGGGGGAAAAGATGCAGATTTAATACCTTCTACCTACAGAATTTATGGTTTTAATGGAACTGCCAACAATCCCAAAGGAGAAGTGAGCATGCGAATTCCATTAAGTGGAATGTGAACTGAAATTCTGTTCTGCGTTGTTGATGTCGAATCACCATATAATGCTTTGATAGGAAGACCATGGCTTCATGGAATTCTAGGCGTAGCTTCCACTCTACATCAGTGCATAAAGTTTCCTCATATGAAGGGTATTAGAGTTATCAAGGGTGATTGGGCTGAGGGAAAGAAATGTTACGATACAGAAGTAGAAGTTTGCGAAGGGAAAATTGCTGAGAAGGAAAATTGGAGAAAAAGAGCAAAGGCTGTGAAAAGAAGTGAAAATTTAATGGCGGTGGATTAAGGAAAAAGATAATAAAGTTACGATGATAATCATACAAGAAATTTACGATGATAATAAGGAATTGTGATTTGCGAAGAAAGAAGAAGGAAAATAATAAAACAAGAAGGTAATCAGTACGTTTGCTCGTGGAAATGAGGTATGTGACAAAACAAAGTTTTTATTTCGTGATAAATTTTACGAATATTGTTTGATCGCAGGAAATTGGGAAAAAATTACGAATTTTCAGAATTTATATTCCGATTAAAATTTCATTAATTTGCGAATAAAAGACCGCAATCTGTGATCAGCCTCCAAAAAAGAAAGAGAGCCACAGAAAATTTTATACAGGCAAACCTTTGTGGCGTACACCCTAGTTTGCGAAGCTATAATTCATAAGAGGCAAAGTCCTAAAGTACGTCATTTAATGGGATACCTATAACGTGGCTAAGGGTAACCGGAACACCACCAAGGGCCCTTTGTACATGGTAAAAATTTTGGGGTACAACCAAATAATGGGGTACCTATCCGGGTTAGACACCTTGGATTCTCACCTAATCTAACGACATTACGCAATATAAAATGCGGTGTAAGAGGATTTAGGTTGGGCGACTAAGGCATATTGTCTTTCCCAAGAAGTGCAGAAAACGATCAAGGCGCCGAGGTACACGGTTGAGTCAAGAGTGCCGGGTGAGGTTGAACCACATCTGCCATTTTTGACAAGTCTTGGAAAATGATGCACTTGGCCCAAAGATACCCCATAGGGTGCAACCTCGTAACTATAAGCCCTATAGGCAAAAAGGATAAGAGGTTGCGATCAAAAGCTGGTTGTTGACAGAACCGGATGGGAAGAGCTAACCTTGTATGGTCGATGTACGCTTCCTTGAAGGGGCAATCAGGGGGAAGATAAAGGGCAGCACCCTCCATTAGGGAGCTGATACGTACTATAAGACGCAAATGTCACGAGGCTTCTTGTTTGCGAAAACATAAAGGCTTGTCATATTTGTGCAACAAATGAAGTTCTGCCAGCCTTCTAAAAAAAAAAAAAAAAAAAAAGAGAGAAAGAAAGAAAAGAATAAAGAACTCGCAAAACATAATAAAGAAGTTAAGATGAGATCAATGGGTCACCACATGAAAGTGTGGAGACGTCCTGCGATTTCATCGCAAGACGGCAATGTCATGGGGATTTATGTTCGCAAGAATATTTAGGCCTGTCATATTGTCGCAATAATTCCTGAAGAGGCTAAAATACTATACAAAGAAGTTAAGATGAGATCAATGGGTTTTTGCATGAAAGTGTAAGAACGTCCTGCGATTTCATCGCAAGACGATAATGTCACGAGGTTGTATGTTCGCAAGAATATTCAGACTTGTCATATTATCGCAAATACAAAAATTTACTACAAAAGAGGTGTCAAAATAAGACCTTTACTTAGGAAGGCATGATAAGACCACAGAAATTAATGAAATTCATTGCATTAACATCATTGAAGAAATTATACAAGAATATACATTATGAAGATCTGAAAAGAAGATAACTTCGTCAATATCATTGAAGAAATTTTACAAGAATACACATCAAGAAATTTTGAAGAGAAGACAGCTCTATCAATATCATTGAAGAATTTTTACTAGAAGTCCTATCAAAGAAGACAACATCAATGAAGAATTTTAATGAAGACTTAACAAAAGATGCGATTTTGATAGCAATCAAATACAGATAAGTTCATATTCGTAAAAATTTACGAGAATTACATACTTCTTATACTTCTCCATATATTGAAAATTTCTCCAAAAAGTTGAATACTTCTTATAATTCTTCAAGAATATCTCATATTTTTTATACTTCTTCAACGGATATTTAATTTTGCGAAGGTTAAGTACTTATTATACTTCTTCATACAATGAGTAATAATTTTTATACTTCTTCATATATTGGGAAATTCTTCATAAATTGAATGATGCTAATACTTCTTATACTTCTTAAGGGTATTTCATATTTTGTATACTTCATACTTTCTATACTTCAAGGGGAGATTTATTATTTACTTCGCAACATTCTGTAAAAAGCAAAAGGCTTATATTTCTTATACTTCGAAGGGAGGATTTGTTATTCATAATCACAATAAGAAGAAAATTCGTAAGATAAATTCAGAAGGATATTCTAATACTTCCAGCGATAGTTGATCATTTGAAGAGAAATAATAAGGGGAAAGGGAATACTAAGCTAAGTCTTTAAGATATATTATTTCTCTCCATATGATCAAGTTATGCGAATAAGGGAAATAAACATCAAAGAAAGATTAATTCAAATTAAGCTTTGGAAAAAAATTGTTGGATTGATTAAAAACACAATCAAGAAGAAAGTGTTGTATTGAAAAGTTACAGAACAGATATACAAAAAAAAGAGAATGAAGTTATTCTTCAGGCGATCTGTTCCCATCAAAATGATCTTCTTCTTCAACTTCACTATCATCTTCAACTTCACTTTCAGAGATTTCCAAATATGGAGTATCTTCAGGAATTTCTTCAGAAAGGAGCGTATGGTACTTCTTGAGAGGAATTTCATTATCCTCGTAAATCTTGCGAGTCATCTTAGCTCAAAAACGCTTGACATATAAACTATGGTTATGCTGGGAAATTAGAAGCTGAGATCTCAAGTCAGAAATTTTCTTATTACGATGAGCAAGGAGAGTTTCCAGATCATTATTCATCTTCGCATAATTTTCTGCAGCAAGGAGAGAAATTAAGGAATTGGTTAGCAAATTACGAAGGAAAAGTAACCAAAATAATTACCATCGCAAAGAATTTACCTTCTAGTTGCTTCTTATCATTACGAAGAGAAGAGTTTTCAAGCTTTAATTGATTATTCTCCTCAAGAAGAGAAGAATTATCAATTGCGATGCTCGCAGATTGTGAATTATCTTCGTGACGAGATATTAATTCTGCGTTATCAATATTTAAATCTTCTACTTTCTGACGGAGACTTGAATTTTCAACCTCTAAATTTTTACAACGATTCAAAGTTTTCTTCTCAGCAATAGAATGACGTCTTTCCCAATCAGAAGCAGCTGCACAACTAACTCTTCCAACCTAAACAAGAAAAAAGGGGTTAGAAATCAACAAAATAAGGGAAATAAACAAGGAATAGAGAAGAAGCTTACCATGCTACCTAAAGCATATAATGAAGCAGGAGAGACGAATCTTGAAATTCCTTTGAGGGAGTTATTATCAATTACGGTAGGAACTTTACAAGCCTTCGCAATAAGTTTGCGAGCATTCGCTGTAGGAGAATTTCCTAATCCACGAGAAGAATGGAGGAAAGCCTCAGAGATGCTAACCATTGCTGAGGCAAAAGTTTCTAGGATACTATAATCTTCATTTCCACCTTCATCAACATCATTATCATCATCTCCTTTGTCAGAAAGGGTATCGGAATTAGAACTAAAGTCCTTCTCAGGATATTTATCATCTTCATCACCAAGATCTTCCTCAATGTTCTCATTAGAAGAAATTACATTGGAATGAGATTTGGTTGAGAGTATCTTCTTTTTCCTACTTTCGTAAACAACATCTTGAAGTTTTCTTTTTCCTTTGCGAAGAGCATCATCTTGATTACCAGAAGCTTGGGAGACCTTCGCAGAACGAAGAGTTTATTGCCTCGCAGTAAGCCTTTTAGAGGAAGTAGAACTCTTATTTTCACTCGTAGCAATCTCAGGAAGAAGTGGAACCTGTAAATTCAAATAAGGATAAGAAACAGAGGCAACAATATATTGTTTAGAAAAATATAAGAGTGTTTCTTACCTCATTTTAAATTTAAGGGTAACAAAAAGATAAGGAGGTGGAAGTACATACATTTCTAAAAACCCAAGGTTGATAATAGCGGTTACGAAGGTTCGCAGGAAGTTCTACTATCCCAGTAATATAAGAACCTGATAACATTAAAGGGTACTTATACCAATCTTCATCATTAGAACGACGAGGTGTCTTATTATTTCCTGAAGCATAATCAATATCATGCATGAGAAGATCATTTGCTGCGATATTAGCTTTACGATGAAGACGAACACCCCAACGATTATCTTCTTTCCTCGCAGGAATTAGTGTATAATTCTTGAAGAAACCCTCAACTGTATAGTTCGCAGGAACAATTTCTATGTTTTCAAATCCAGGTTTCCTAAGATCAACTGGATACAAAGATTTCCCAAAAGCGGCACGATTTGCGAATTCAACTAAGAGGCGAATACAATCACCAGTCAATTGATAAATAGCACAAGAAAAATTGGGGTGGGAAATAATTTCGTAGAATAAAGGAAAGTTAACATCATAAAGAGGAAGAGGAAGACCTGCGAGGATTTGACCTCGTGAGATTAAAATTTTCTGATCATCCCAAACATAGTTGGTAAAGAGCTTCACACAGAGAGAAGATTTATTATCATAACCTTCAATCTCAGAAAGAATAAGGTCTCTATCAGCAAGTTCCGCATTAATTTGTTCAATAGTTTTCTTCTTTGGTGCCATTGAATATAAGAGGGAAAATAGAAAGGGAAAAAGATTGCAGAGGCAGAAGTAGTGAAGAAGATGAATAAGAAAATAAAAAGCAAAAACAAAGGATAATATTTATAAGAGAGTTTGATGAATATAAAAACTCATTAATACGAGTAAGCGTGAACGGTTGAAAAGAATGGTTACGAAGAAACGTGTCATAAAGATAAGGGAAAAGTAAAAAGACGTGTTGCGAACCTGAAGGGTGGTAATAACTACACTAAATTTACGAGAATAGGGATTCTCATGACATTTCTTCTTCGTATAATTGACATGAGAAGAGGCAAGATGTAAGTACTGAATATCGCAAGATAATAGTTCACGAGTATCGTAATAAATAAAGGAGAAAAGAGATATAAAATGATACGATGATAGAAGTAGCGCGGGGAAATATGAAGTTTTGCGGGGATGAAATAATTTTGCGAGTATGAATTGCGATACTTCGCAATTCATATACAGCTGTATAAGTTTTACTATAAATAGGAGTTCAAATGTAAAATTCGAGAGGTTCTTTTAGTGAGTGTTAGAAAATATCTTAGGAAAGAGAATAGAGAAAGTTGTAACTATTCTAGTTCCATTTAGATACTTCTTTGTAATCAATTGAGAACATTAATAAGAAAATTGTTATTCATCATCAAGAACTTCTTGAATTTTTACTAATTCTATTGAGGGTGTAGTTGTAGGTTATTCTGCAACTACAATAGAGACCACCCTTCCTACTGCCGCGAAGAAGAACCTTCCCGGTACGTCGATCCTTCACAAGACAAAAAGTTGGATGAAATTAAAATAAGACATTATTATCAGTGGTAAACCGAGAAACAAACAATAGATTATGTGAAATTTGTGGTGCATGAAGAACATTACGAAGCTGCAACTTACGGTTGGAAGTTCCCAAAAAAGAGGATCCAACATTGGAAATTGAAATAGAAGAACCATTACCCATTTGTATTTGATCAGGACCAGTATATTCATTGGAAAATTGAAGACGAGAAAGATCATTCGTTATATGATCTGTAGCACCACTATCAGGAGTCCATGGAGGAGTAGGCAACAAACCAATTTGAGCAGTATAAGCATTAGGAGAAGAGGTTGGTGGCTGACGTCGTGGAGGACAAAAACTGCGATCAAAACGATTCCAATAATCATTAGCTTCATGGTTCTTGCGATCACATAACTGCCAGGGTAGCCGCATCTCTGGACGGGAGTTGTAAGGCTGAAACGGAGCTGGGCCGAGCATAGAAGACTGGTGCTGAGACGGAGCTGGACCGAGCATAGAAGACTGGTGCTGGTGATGAGCTGGGCTATTCAGGGAGGTGAGATTCTGGGCAGAAGGTGAACTGGGCCTAGCAGAAGAACGTGAGTAGCTTGAGGCAGACGGACGAGTTGGGCTTGGTGCGGTAACGTTAGCAACATGCTGGGAATTCAGCAACTTGCCCTGGTTTTCAATGCGAAGTTCTAATATAAGAAGATAGGTGATGAAATCATCTAGCTTCATGGCTCCTATGGAAGTTGTAAGAGAGGTAACAATGGCATCATATGCAGTATCCAAGCCAGCAAGAATACTGTGACATAATTCAGACTCAGTAACAATAGTATCAGCAGCAGCAAGGTTGTCAATAATATTTCGAGCTCGATCAATGTAATCTCTCATAGAAAGAGATCCTTTTCTTAAAGCCCTAAGTTCACATTGCAAGTGATGAATGTGCGCATCTAATTTTGAGGCAAAAATTGATTCAAGAGAAGACCAAACAGCATGAGAACTTGTGAGATGATGAACTTGATGAAGAACAACATGGGTTAGCGAGGAGAAGATCCATCCAAGGAGGATACGGTCTTGCTTCATCCAAGGAGCGTATGCTGGATTTGGTTCTTCACTGTTGGGAAGAGTTGGAGATGGACATGGGTTAGCGCCGGTAACAAAGCTATCAAGTTCATAACCCTGGAGATATGGAAGAAACTGTGCACGCCATAGAGAGTAATTTGTGTCATCAAGTTTGACAGTTATGATGTGGTGAGGTTGGGAAAAGACAGAGGAATCCATCATTGATTGAGATGAGTTGATTACAGTTGAAACAATAGAACTTTCAGAGGCAGCGGTAGACATGAGGATCAACTAGGATGATACCAAGTTAGAACAACTAGGGTTTTGGGTTTTAACTTAACTTAGAACTAAGAGAAGAAGAGAAGAAGAGAACTTGTTTTTGTTATTAGAACTCACAGATTACTTCATTGGTTTACAAGACACATATATATACAAAGTATTCCTTGAACTACAAGGTAAGATAGTTTCCAAACATAAACCAATTCCCTAAAATACAAAACTTGTTTACCAAGAGAAACGTGTGTTATTTAACACACGTACTGTATGCCTTAACAAGATCAAATGATGGTCATCGGGAGCTGCTGTTATGGAGCTCAGGTGAGAAAGCAGCGAAGGAACGGAAATGGTGATCGAAAATATACTACATGTCTCGGTGATTGGTGTAGCTGTGGTTTGATGGTTCTCGGTGATTAACGAACTTGGTTCGTGCATGCAGTGGCAGTAATGATGTGAAGAAAACAGGAGTTGAAGATCGAGATATTAAGGGAAGCTGATTATTCGGCTAGAAGTTTCGGCCGTAAAACACAAGTGAAGTCTCGGTTGGGATATCCCATCCGTGATAGAAAGAAAATTCCGACGAAAAGTTCCAAGAGAACCTACGGCTAGAAGTCCCAGCCGTGTTTGAAAGAAGAGAAATTATCAAAAGTTCCAGGAGAACTTTCGTACGGGATATCCCATATGTAACTAAAGAATAAAATATGCCTGTCAGTTTTGGAAAACTGAAAGCCAAATGGAAGATGAATTTTACATGGACTGGGATTTACTATTCCTAATCAAGCCCATTAAGAGTGTTTTTGACGTGGGCTATGGAATTTGCACGAATTTGGCATTCTTTTGGCTAGTTTTTGGCAAGTTTGGCACACCATTCGACCGGGATTTGATGCACAGGCACAATTACAATTGGGACACCTATGTAAGAGAACTTCTAAGATTTTTGGATAATCAATCTTATAATCTTTGTTCAAGTTTTGGAGAGAAGAACACAAGGGAGAAAAGCTAGGGTTTGGGAGCGTTCTTCATCACATAACTATTTCTCTACCATTTTACCATATGAAACTCATGAGTTTTGTTAGTACCATGAGTAGCTAAACTTCTTAGTGATTGAGGATGAATTCTAAGTTCTAATATATGATTCAATTTAGCATATAAATCTATTTTAACTCTTCATATTATTATTGTTTGTTTTTACAATAATTAATTTTATGTTTGATTGATAAATTGTTTAGCTGGCCAACTGAACTAGTTTATTAGTTAACCTAATGCTAGTAGAGAATTAGGATATCCGTAATTGTTGAATAATTCTCTACTCAAGTAGAAATTGCGAAACCTTGCAGAGGGATTCTGTGGAGCAATCGCAAGTAAAAACAACACTAGAAAGTGAACCTTGCGCTAGGAGTTCAACTACTAGGATTGACCTAAATTCACAAAATATAAAGTATTCGACCAAATTACACTTAGAGTGCGCTACTTCTAGGTGGTTTATAGAATAGAATCTGGCATTCGAGCGCTTCGTTATCCAGTGACTTAAGGAATTTTGAGGATAGCACTGCGCTAGTTGTTTTCCTACGGTTGATAATATTCTGTGAATGATAAAAAGTAGATGAATATGTTACTTTGATAACTATTTAGTAACGAAGAAGGATTCCCTGATCATATTTCTCTCCATTGCTTGCAACTTTATTATTTTCAATTGCTTTGCTATTTACTTTGTTCTAAAATCAAAAACAAAACCCCCCATTGTGACACTTTTGACAACTAAATCTCCCTGCTCTTCATGGGACCGATCCTTACTTCCATTATATTACCAGTTAGTTATGTGAAAATAAGTAATTTAATTTGAGTGAACCTACGACACGCATCAAATTTTGGCGCCGCTGCCGGGAGCAGTCGGTAGCTTTAGTTGTTATTTCTTTTTGTTTTATTTTTGTTTTTAGTCTTATTTTTAGTTTTTGATTTAGCTTTTGAGAATTTTATTTCAGGTACTTAATATCTAGCATCGAAGGATTGAAATTACCAGAGGTGCGGAATTCAAACCCGTAAAGGAACGGTACTACAAACACATCCAAAGTTGCAAGAAGAACCTTATACATCAACAATGGTAGGCGGTAACAATAATCCTCCACCACCTCCACCTCTGGAGAGGAAGACGTTGAGAGATCTAACATCACCATATTTAGAATCTCAACCACTGTGTATTACTCTAACTGACACAGTGGAACTTAAGTCAAATCTTCTTCATTGGGTTCCAAAGTTCAAGGGATTACCGGGTGAAGATCCTAATCGACACTTGCAGCAGTTTCAGAATACAATAAGAAGTATGAAAAAGAGCGATGAAGATGATGATACAACTTTTTTACAAGCTTTTACGTTTTCATTAACGGACCAAGCAGAATCATGGTTATATTATCTCCCTTTCGGAAGTATTACCACATGGACCGGAATGAAAAAGCTAGTTTTAGAGAAATATTTTCCTGCTTCTAAAGCTACAGCTATTCGTAAGGAAATCAGTGGAATTGTGCAGATTACTGGAGAATCTTTGTTTGACTATTGGGAGAGGTACAAGAGATTATTGGCGAGTTGTCCACACCATCAGATATCACCATAACTTGTCATTACACACTTCTATGAGGGGTTACTACCGCATGAGAGATACTTGATTGATACGGCTAGCAGTGGTGCACTGGCTAATAAAACTATCGAGGAGGCTACTAGTTTGATTGAGAGTGTAGGTACTGAATATCGCAAGATAATAGTTCACGAGTATCAGGAGAAAAGAGTTATAAAATGATACGATGATAGAAGAAGCGCGGAGAAATATGAAGTTTTGCGAGGATGAAGTAATTTTGCGAGTATGAGTTGTGATACTTCGTAACTCATGTACAGTTGTATTAGTTTTACTATAAATAGGAGTTCAAATGTAAAATTCGGGAGGTTCTTTTAGTGAGTGTTAGAAAATATCTTAGGAAAGAGAATAGAGAAAGTTGTAACTATTCTAGTTCCATTTAGATACTTCTTTGTAATCAATTGAGAACATTAATAAGAAAATTGTTATTCATCATCAAGAACTTCTTGAATTTTTACTAATTCTATTGAGGGTGTAGTTGTAGGTTATTCTGCAACTACATAATTGGCGCTAGAAACAGGGACTTGAGAATTGTGGTAGCCAAAATTTGAGGGAATTGTGGAAAATTTGAAGATCAAATGAAGTCAGTAGATGGAGATTGTAAAAAAATAAGAATGTAATATGATCACAAAGATAATGATTGATGAATTTCATAATAATATGAAGAGAAAAATATACAAGCGAGATTGTAGAGGAAGAAAGATCATGGAGGAAGAAAAGATAACAACTTTAGAAGAATGGGAAAAACAGAAAATCACATTTTCAGTAACAGAAATTCCAAATGAAGACTTGAACCACACTTCACCATTGGTGATCACATTGCCAATCATGCTAGAAGATAAGAAAGCTGAAGAAAAATGGAAATTAAACCGAATTTTGGTTGATACATGGAGTTCTGTTAATATTATATTCTATCATGCACTTAAGGGGATGGGAATTAAAGATGAAGAAATCATAAATTCAAAGTGTCTTATTCATGGATTAGGAAAATCTACAACAAAATCTAAAGGAGAAATCGTGCTGCGAATATTACTAGGAGAAATCGAAACACATGTAATCTTGTGTGTGATAGATATGGAATCTCCATATAACATGCTGATAGGAAGACCGTGGATTCATGCGATCAAAGCTGTTGCTTCAACATTACATCAAAAAATCAAATTTCCTACACCAAATGGAATACAAGAAATAAAAGGAGATCTTGATAGTGCAAAATTTTGTTATCAAATTAAAGTAACGCAATGCGGAGGAAGAGCAAGAAAGAAACAGCTTCGTAAGAAACTTGCGAAGGAAACAAGAAAAGAAGAAGAATTCCGAGTGTATACAATAAGAGAAAAGGAAGGGAGAGGTATACCAAATGAAATTCCAGAAAAAGAAGGAGAACCAGCAAAAATAATCAAAGAGCCAACACCTATGGGGGAGCAAAGTCCAAGCTATGTTGCAGCTGAACCAACTAAAGAAATAAATATTGGAAGTAAAGAGGAGCCTTTATTCTTATGAATTGGAACTAAGATGGATGAAGAAGAAGAAAAAAGGACTACTGATCTTTTGCGAGAATATAAAGATATCTTCGCAGGAAGTGTAGATGAGATACCAGGAATTGATCCATCAGTGGCGTGTCATAGATTGAACATAGATAAAAATGTAAGACCATTCAAACAAAGAATAAGGAAGATATCACAAAATTATCATGTACAAATAGAAGAAGAATTACAAAAGATGTTGGATGCAGGGATCATAAGGGAAGCAAAATATCCAGAATGGATTGCGAATATGGTCATTGTTCCGAAAAAGAATAAAGGAATAAGAATTTGCATAGATTTCACTGATCTAAACAAGGCATGTCCCAAAGACAGTTTTCCATTACCAGATATACCACAAATGGTGGAGTCAGCTGCAGGTCATGATAGAGTCACTTCACTTGATGGATATAAAGGGTATAATCAAATATCACTCGCAGAAGAAGATCAAGAACATACTGCCTTTTTTGCTCCAAGGGGTTTGTATTGTTATGTGAAGATGCCATTTGGTTTGCGGAATGCGGGTGCTACATATCAACGTATGGTCAAAAAAGTGTTCGCGAAGTGGATACATAAAACTTTGGAGGTATATGTAGATGATATGTTGATAAAAAGCAAGGAAGCTAAAGACCATGTGCAAGATTTGAAGGAAATATTTGAGCAAATGAGAAAGTTCAACATCAAATTAAATCCTGAGAAATGTATTATTGGGGTTTCATCTGGAAAGTTCTTGGGATACATAGTATCAAAGGAGGGAATACAATTTGATCCAGAAAAGGTCCAAGCAATTCGTGACATGCCAACACCTGCAACAGTAAAAGAAGTACAAAAGCTAAATGGACTCTTGGCTTCACTTGGAAGATTTATTTCGCGAATGTCAGATAAGTGCAAGCATTTTTTCAACATACTTAAGAAAGGAGCAAAATTCAAATGGACTGATGAATGTGAAAAAGCTTTTCAAGGAATCAAAGAATACCTCGCAAATACATCTATACTACAGAAACCAGAGAAAAAACGAAGAATTATTGGTATACCTCGCAACAACTCCATATGCTCTAAGTGCAGTTCTGTTGCGAGCAGACGCAGGAGTAGAAAGGCCCATTTACTACATTAGTAAAACCTTTAATACAGCAGAGAAGAATTATTCTAAAATGGAGAAGTTAATCTTAGCCCTGGTTTATGCATCATTCAAGTTACGAATATACTTTCAAGCACATGTAATAAAAGTGGTAACCAAAGTCCCAATTGAATCAGTCATGAAGAACACAAAAAGGTCAGGAAGAATAGAAAGGTGGAATGCACAAGTAAACCATTACAAGATAAAATACGAAGTGTTGTCATCGCAAAAATCACAAGTCGTCGCAGATTTTTTGGCAGAATTTCCTTTGGAAGAAGATGAAGCAGTAGAGGAAATGATGGATGTTGAAGAAGAATTTGGAAATCCAAAAGACTTGTTAATAGAGCCTGATAGATGGGAAATTCTAGTGGATGGATCATCCAATAGTGAGGGAAATGGAATTGGATTCGTGTTGATTTCACCAGAAGGAGAAAGAACAACATTCTCATTCAGACTAGAATTTGCATCCACGAACAATGAAACAGAGTACGAAGCTGTAGTGCATGCATTAAAGATCGCAATAGAAAAGAAGCTTGAAAGTATAAGGATAAAAAGTGATTCGCAATTAGTGATTTGTCAAATTAAAGGGGAATATACCACAAATGAATGTTCTTTGAAGAAATACAAGAAACTCGTTGAGGAATTATCTGCGAAGATACCAAAATTAAAATGGAGACATATATCAAGAAAATATAACCGTCTCGCAGATGCTTTTGCATTTATTCCAAGCATGATGACAAATCCAAATACAAGAAATATCCAAATACAAACAATTCAACACCCATCAGTGGACAAAGAGAAAGAAATTGAAGAAGCTGTTGCGATGGAAGTAGAAAGAGAGTTATCAAACAACATCGCAGATTGGAGAAAAGAAATTCATGCATACCTCACAACAGGAGAAATATCCAGGAACAGACTAGAAGCACATAAATTAAAGAGTCGTGCAACAAACTATGAGTTGCGAGAAGGAATTTTATATAGAAAATCTTTCAATGGACCACCTCTCAGGTGCTTAACTCGCGAAGAAGGAGAAAAGATATTGAAGATGTTACATGGAGGAGAAGCTGGCAATCATAGTGGGGGAAGATCTCTAGCATATAGAGCAAAGATACAAGGATATTACTGGCCTTATATGCATACAGACGCAAAATTGTTCGTACGAAGATGCAAGGAATGCCAACGACATGGTAAAAGAATTAATGCACCAGGGGCTACATTAACTTCTTCAACAAGCTGCTGGCCTTTTGGTAAATGGGGGTTGGATATTGTTGGACCATTTATACCTGGATCTGGACAAAGGCGATACTTGATAGTTGCAACAAATTATTTCACGAAGCTCGCAGAAGTAAAAGCAGTACAACATATTCGTGATAAAGATGTTTTTACGTTTATATTTGAGAACCTCATTTGCAGGTACGGGGTTCCAGCACAACTAGTATCTGATAATGGAAAACAATTTGAGGGGCAGAATATAGAGATGTTACTCAGCGCTTTTAGAATAAAATGTGGGAAGTCAACCCCGATATATCCACAAGCTAATGGACAAGCAGAAGCAACAAATAAAACAATCGCAGATACAATCAAAAATAAATTAGAAGGACATCTCAAAGGGTGGTGCGAGCAAGTACCTAGCGCAGTTTGGGCATACAATACAACTAGAAGAGAAGCAACTGGAATGTCTCCTTATTGTCTAACATATGGAGTAGAAGCAGTATTACCCACAGAGGTTGTAATTCCGACAACAAAGAAAGAAGCTTGGGAAAGAAATTTAAGTGCGGGAGTAATATTAAGAGAATTGGATGATTTGGAAGAAAAAAGAGAAAAGGTGTTGCACCATATGAAGATTTATCAAGAACGATTAGCTCGAGAATACAACAAGAGAGTCATTGAACGTGAATATAAACCAGGTGATTTGGTCATGCGAGAAACACCTAAATATCAAAAAGAAAATGGAGGAAAATTAGCACCAAAATGGGATGGACCATATGTTATTAAAGAAGTTGTAGGAAGCGGAGCTTATCGGCTGATGGATCCAGAAGGGAGAGACATGGGTTTGAGGCTTGGTAGACCTTGGAACAGACTATATTTGAAAAGGTATTACCCATAAAACTCATGAAAATTTTTACGAATATTGTTTGCTCGCAGGAAATTGGGAAAAATTACGAATTTCAAAATTTATATTCCGATTAAAATTTCATTAATTTGCGAATAAAAGACCGCAATCTGTGATTAGCCTCCAAAAAAGAAAGAGAGCCGCAGAAAATTTTATACAGGCAAACCTTTGTGGCGTACACCCTAGTTTGCGAAGCTATAATTCGTAAGAGGCAAAGTCCTAAAGTACGTCATTTAAGGGGGTACCTATAACGTGGCTAAGGGTAACCGGAACACCACCAAGGGCCCTTAGTACATGGTAAAAATTTTGGGGTACAACCCAATAATGGGGTACCTATCCGGGTTAGACACCTTGGATTCTCACCTAATCTAACGACATTACGCAATATAAAATGCGGTGTAAGAGGATTTAGGTTGGGCGACTAAGGCATACTGTCTTTCCCAAGAAGTGCAGAAAACGATCAAGGCGCCGAGGTACACGGTTGAGTCAAGAGTGCCGGGTGAGGTTGAACCACATCTGCCATTTTTGACAAGTCTTGGCAAATGATGCACTTGGCCCAAAGATACCCCATAGGGTGCAACCTCGTAACTATAAGCCCTATAGGCAAAAAGGATAAGAGGTTGCGATCAAAAGTTGGTTGTTGGCAGAACCGGATGGGAAGAGCTAACCTTGTATGGTCGATGTACTCTTCCTTGAAGGGGCAATCAGGGGGAAGATAAAGGGCAGCACCCTCCATTAGGGAGCTGATAAGTGCTATAAGACGCAAATGTCACGAGGCTTCTTGTTTGCGAAAACATAAAGGCTTGTCATATTTGTGCAACAAATGAAGTTCTGCGAGCCTTCTAAAAAAAAAAAAAAAAAAAAAAGAAAGAAAGAAAAGAATAAAGAACTCGCAGAACATAATAAAGAAGTTAAGATGAGATCAATGGGTCACTACATGAAAGTGTGGAGACGTCCTGCGATTTCATCGCAAGACGGCAATGTCATGGGGCTTTATGTTCGCAAGAATATTTAGGCCTGTCATATTGTCGCAACAATTCCTGAAGAGGCTAAAATACTATACAAAGAAGTTAAGATGAGATCAATGGGTTTTTGCATGAAAGTGTAAGAACGTCCTGCGATTTCATCGCAAGACGATAATGTCACGAGGTTGTATGTTCGCAAGAATGTTCAAACTTGTCATATTATCGCAAATAATTAATACAAAAGAGGTGGCAAAATAAGACCTTTACTTAGGAAGGCATGATAAGACCACATAAATTAATGAAATTTATTGCATCAACATCATTGAAGAAATTATACAAGAATATACATTATGAAGATCTGAAAAGAAGACAACTTCGTCAATATCATTGAAGAAATTTTACAAGAATATACATCAAGAAATTTTGAAGAGAAGACAGCTCTGTCAATATCATTGAAGAATTTTTACAAGAAGTCCTATCAAAGAAGACAACATCATTGAAGAATTTTAAGGAAGACTTAACAAAAGATGCGATTTTGATAACAATCAAATATGGATAAGTTCATATTCGTAAAAGTTTACGAGAATTGCATACTTCTTATACTTCTCCATATATTGAATATTTCTCCAAAAGATTGAATACTTCTTATAATTCTTCAAGAATATCTCATATTTATTATACTTCTTTAATGGATATTTCATTTGGTGAAGGTTAAATAATCATTATACTTCGTCATATGTTACATAATTATTCACAGATCGAATACTTCTTATATTTCTTCAGTTGGTGAATTGAGTACTTCTAATACTTCTTATATTTCTTTATTTGATGAGTTGAGTACTTCTAATACTTCTTATATCTCTTCATTTGGTGGATCGAGTACTTCTAATACGTAAAAGGGAATTGAGTACTTCTAATAATTCATTTGGTGAATTGAATACTTTTAATACTTCTTATATCTCTTCATTTGATGGATTTGGTACTTCTAATACTTCTACAAAGGTATTGTATATGTAGTATACTTATTAAGGATATTTCATATATTTTACTTTTAATGCTTAAAAGGGACGATTTTTTATCTACAATCGTAACAAGTTGAAACTTCGTAAGATAAATTGAGGCAGATATTTTAATACTTCAAACAATGTTTAATCATTTAAAGAGAAATAATAGGGGGAAAAGGATATACTAAGCTTTATCTGTGAGTTATATATTATTTCTCTTCATATGATCAAATGGGGCAAATTTAATCAAAGAAAGATTAAATTATCTTCGCAAAATATTAGAAAGAAAGGATGAATCATCTTCGCAAAATATCAAATATACTTCTCAAAAAATAGAATTGTTCACAAAAAGAAAACCAACAGTTGCCAAGGAAAGGAATTCAAAAGAAAGAAAGACAGGAGAGTCAATGATAAATTGAAAAAGGAATGTTATCATGCTTCATCAACAATCTGTACCGGATCTTTAAGATCAGTAGGGTCATTAGCAGCCTTCGACTTTTGCGAGATATCATCCTTGGAAGAATACGCAACAGGGACATCTCCTTGAGGAATAGATTCTTTCTCATCATCAAGATCTTCATCATCACTCTCATAATCGAAATCACTATCAGGCTCACGAGCAACTTCATCGTCAGATATCTTCGGAGGAGTAATCTTCACAGGAGGCAAGCCTCTTGATAAGAGAATGTTATTCGTAAAGACTTGAGCTTTCAGATGACTTTCACGAAGTATAGCTTTTTGATGATTGGTATCTTCGATATCTTTGGAATAAGCAAGATAATTGAATCTCCGAGTAGCACGGTCACGAGAGTTGATTAAGCGAGTAGAAAGCAAAGCATTCTTCTTACGAAGCTCGGAACAGGAGGCTTCTAATCCAGCTTTTGCATTACGAAGGTGGTTCTCAGATTCTACAAATAAAACAAAGTTCAAAGAATAAAATTTGCGAGTATAACGAAATTTAAAGATATACCAGAGGCAGTCAAATTTTAATGACTACCTTCTCTTTGCGAAGTAAGAGATTGAGTTAAAGATAGACAACAGTTCTTCATCTGATTCATCGCATTATCAAAACCATCACCAACTAATCCTTTAAGTCGAGATTGAAGCTTTTGATCTTTAGAAAGGAGAAAAATTTTATCCTTCGCAAGTTTGGCATTAAGACTTTTTAATGACGAATAATCTTCTTCAAGTTGATTCTTCTTAGCACACAAGACTATATTCTTATTAATAAGGGAATTCTTCTCAATAACAAAAGAATTTCTTTCAACATCTGAAGACTTCTTTAATTCCTCAAGTTCACCTTTCAACAAAGAAAGAAGATTTTCTTGATCGCAACATTTATTCTGAAGAGTCTTTAATTCTTGCGAAGAAACAATCATTGTATTCAAAAACGAACATTTATCTTCTGATAAGGTTTTGTTCTCTTCTGATAAGGTTTTGTTCTCTTCTAATAAGGTTTCTATTCTCAAATTAGCTTTGGTTAAGGAAGAAAAAAGTTGAGATATGTCATCATTCAAAAAATTTTGATCATATATTAATTGAGTATTCTCTTGAAAAAGAGCATCAGAGTTGTCAAGAGCACACGAGTAAAGATTAGATAAATGGGAGAATTGGTTTGAGAGGCTTTCATGCTTGGTTCGATATTCTGTTGCATCTGATTCATGGTGAAGTACCAATCTTCTACATTTCTGGATGGATTCTATAAAGGGGAATGGGTTTTAATGGATGTTTCAAGCATATGAAGAATATAAGTAAATAAAAGAGAAAATATGAAGATATTAATCATACCTTTCAATTCATCATTTCTTTTGCGAAGAATCGCACAGTCCAGAGAATTATTCTGAAGATGATGATTTTCTTTACGAAGATCCTCGCATTCTGCTTGAGAAGCTTTCAAAGATTGGCGAAGCAATTCAATTTCTTTTTCCAAGGATTGACGTGAAGAAGAAATGTTTGGATTGACGAAATTATTCAGAACTTCGCAAAATTCATATTGCGAACGAACATTAGTAGACTTCGCAGTATTGGTCAAAACCTCAGATAACATTCGGAAAGTTGAATAAATTCCATCTCGAATTTCTTGAGGAAGAGGAGAAGAATTTGAAGGAATAAGAGCAAGCTGCAAATTGTCTGGAGAAATAGCACTCAAAGGATTTGGGGACAAGACAGGTTTTTCAAAAGAAGAAGTTGAAGAAATATTTTGCGAGGGTTGTTTTTCAAAAGAAGAAGTTGAAGAAATGTTTTGAGAGGGTTGATCTTGAAGAAGTGTTGATAAATTGACACTAATGGGAGATTGAAAAGTAGGTAATGGAGTAGAGGCAGGAGTATGTGAAGAAGCATTTTCACGAGGAGGAGAGGAAAATTCCTTATCAACTTCAGGAAGGAAATCATCAATCGGAATTAATGGTGTGGGTTTAGTTATTCGAGATCTCTTACTTGGATTTGATTTTTCGTCAACCTGCGAATCAAAATGTAGATTAAAAACTGAGGCAACAATATATTGTTCAGGAAAGAAGGCAGAGTATTTTAACTACCTTTTGATTCTCAGATTTTCTTCTTCGTGGATTAAGGCTTGGATTCTTTAGTTGAGATTTCATCTGAGAAGTTATTTTGCTGAAATAAACCAAAATCAGATAACAAATTATACAGAAATTAAAGAGGAGAACAAATGAAATACGCAGAGATAGAAGGAAATTACCTTGGAGAACTCATGAAGATACAGTAAAAGAAAAAATTGCAGAGAAAATAGTGATAGAGAGTATGAGTAGAAGATAGAATTGCGGAAATAAGAAAAAGAAAAGGAAGAGAATATAAAGGAGTTATATAAGGGAATAACTAAAAAAGAACGGTTACAAAAGACGTGTCAAAATTTTAAAAGACTAAGTAACGGTTATGTTCTCACGATCATTTCTTCTTCGTAGAATTGACATGAGAAGAGGCAAGATGTAGGTACTGAATATCGCAAGATAATAGTTCACGAGTATCAGGAGAAAAGAGTTATAAAATGATACGATGATAGAAGAAGCGCGGAGAAATATGAAGTTTTGCGAGGATGAAGTAATTTTGCGAGTATGAGTTGCGATACTTCATAACTCATGTACATCTGTATAAGTTTTACTATAAATAGGAGTTCAAATGTAAAATTCGAGAGGTTCTTTTAGTGAGTGTTAGAAAATATCTTAGGAAAGAGAATAAAGAAAGTTGTAACTATTCTAGTTCCATTTAGATACTTCTTTGTAATCAATTGAGAACATTAATAAGAAAATTGTTATTCATCATCAAAAACTTCTTGAATTTTTACTAATTCTATTGAGGGTGTAGTTGTAGGTTATTCTGCAACTACAGAGAGCATGGCTGCAAATACGCATCAATTTTATACTAGAGATTCATCGGTGGTTAGAAGAGTTAGTGAGATGGGATATTCTTCACACATAGATCAACGAATGAGTAATGTGGAAAAAATGGTACAACGTATAGCATCTGCAGTTGTTCCTTCATATGAAGAGGATGCCGAGGTAAATGCTATATTTCCTAATCCGAGGCCAAGGTATGATCCATACTCTAATACTTATAATCCTGGTTGGAAAGATCATCCAAATTTTAGTTATGTGAATAAGCAAGCTGCAACTCTTAATCCATATGCGAGACAAGGTGGTTTCCAACCACAACAAAAAACTCCAACTGAAGAGTCTAAGATGGATATGCTCATCTCCATGTTTTAACAAATTCAACAGAAGTCTGATCAAAATCAGTTGAAAACTGATAATGCTATTAAAGATTTACAAACTCAGATGGGTAAAATGGCGACAGAGATGAATCAGATGAAAGCACAAGCTTCGACAAAGTTGCCATCACAACCTTTTGTGAACCCAAGAGAGCACATTAATGCAGTGACTTTAAGAAGTGGGAGACAAACTGAAGAACTAAAACAACAAAAAGAGGTTAGTAACGACATCGAAAAAGAAGTAGAGGAGGAAATCATCTCAAAGGAAAATCCAACCTCAAACGGCCAACCTAAGGATACGGTTCCCACCTTCACCACACCACCTCCTTTCCCTAGTCATTTTTCCAAATCAAAGAAGCAAGCTCAAGATAAGGAGATCATGGAAATTTTCAGCAAGATACAAATCAACATCCCATTTATTGAGACCATCAGAACAGTACCCAGGTATGCTAAGGTTTTGAAGGATTTGTGTACAAGTAAGGATAGGTTGATTGCTAATGAAATTACTCAGGTGGGCGAAAGTGCAACATCAATGCTATTAAAGAAGATGCCTGCAAAGTGTGAAGATCCGGGTGGCTTCACAGTGCCAATTACTATTGGTAAACGACGATTTGAGCGTGCTTTGCTTGATTTGGGTGCATCCATAAGTGTTATGTCAGCCGATGTTTATGATTCTTTGAATCTTGGACCTTTGAAAGAGGCGAAGATTACTATTCAATTGGAAAACAAGTCCAATATATATCCTAAGGGAGTCGTGGAGGACGTGTTAGTTCAAGTGAATCATTTGATCTTTCCGGTTGATTTCTACATTGTGGATATGCATAATGGAGATAATTGTTCATCTACTTCGTTACTTCTTGGGAGACCGTTTATGAAAACTGCAAAGACGGAGATTGATGTGGACAATGGTACACTCACTATGGAATTTGATAAGGAGATCATTCTCTTCAACATATTTGAGGCCATGCGTTATCCTAGTGATGCGCATTCCGTATTTTCTGTTGATGTTATTGGTTCGTTGGCACAACAGATGTTTGATTTGAACAAAGAAGATGAACTTGAATCTGTGCTACAAAATAGCATTGATTTGGACGTCCATGGCATTCCTAACTTGGATGTTGATATTCCCAAGGAGTTTGTTGAGACATATGGTGCTTTAACGTCATCACAAGAATTTAAAACAAGTAATATTTCACATATCTCTTTACCTATTACTGATGAAGTTCCTTTACCTTCTGTTGTGCAGGCACCTAAATTAGAGCTGAAACCCCTACCTAATCACTTAAAGTACGCTTAATTGGGTGATGGGGAAGAGCTTCCAGTTATTATTGCAAAGAATCTCACTGCAATACAGGAAGAACGCCTTCTTCGGGTTCTGAAAGAGCAAAAAACGGCTATTGGTTGGACAATTGCTGATATCAAAGGCTTTAGTCCAGCCATGTGCATGCATAGAATTCTTATGGAAGATGATGTCAAGCCAGTACATGATGCTCAGTGTAGGCTTAACCCCCCAATGATGGAGGTCGTGAAGAAAGAGATTCTCAAATTACTGAGTGTAGGGGTGATTTACCCAATTTCTGACAGCAAATGGGTTAGTCAGGTGCAAGTGGTGCCTAAGAAATCAGGTGTCATTGTTGTTAGAAATCAAGATGATGAACTCATTCCTACAAGATTTCAAACAGGATGGCGAGTGTGCATAGACTACAGAAAGCTCAATTCGGCTACCTGCAAGGATCACTTTCCTTTGCCTTTCATTGATCAGATGTTAGAGAGGTTAGCAGGACATTTATATTATTGCTTTTGGATGGTTATTCGGGCTACAATCAAATTATTATTGCATCAGAGGATCAAGAGAAGATAACTATTACTTGTCCTTTCGGTACATTTGCATATAGAAGAATGCCATTTGGTTTTTGCAATGCGCCTGCCACTTTTCAGAGATGTATGGTTAGTATATTTTTTGATTACGTGGAGAACATCATTGAGGTATTTATGGACGACTTTAGTGTTTATGGCAATTCAATTGATATTTGTTTAAATAATATTGAACTTGTGCTTAAAAGATGCATAGACACTAATTTGGTTTTAAACTGGGAGAAATGTCACTTTATAGTAGACCATGGAATTGTACTTGGCCACGTCATTTCCTCTAAAGGGCTCGAAGTGGACAAGGCAAAGATAGACTTGATTATGAACTTACAATACCCCACTTCAGTGAGGGAAATTCGCTCGTTTCTTGGTCATTCAGGTTTTTATAGGAGGTTTATCAAAGATTTCTCCAAAATCTCAATGCCGATGTGCAAATTGTTGCAAAAGGAGGTTGCCTTTAACTTCGACCAGGAGTGCAAGGATGCCTTTAATAAATTGAAGGAATTGTTGACTACTGCACCAATTATTTAGTCACCTGACTGGAGTTTGCCGTTCGAGTTAATGTGTGATGCAAGTGATTATGCAGTCGGAGCTGTTTTGGGTCAAAAAGTAGACAAGAGGTCACATGTGATTTATTATGCATCAAGGGATCTAAACGATGCTCAAATCAACTATTTTATTACTGAGAAAGAGTTATTGGCTATAGTATTTGCATTGGAAAAATTTAGAGCTTATTTTGTGGGTGCCAATGTGATTGTATATTCTGATCATGCAGCACTACGGTACCTATTGAAAAATAAGGAAGCTAAGCCAAGACTCATACATTGTATTCTTTTGCTGCAAGAATTCAATATAGAAATCAGAGATAAGAAAGGTGTTGAGAATACAGTTTCTGATCATCTTAGTAGACTTGTTATCTCCGAATAAGAATTTCCCTTACAGGATCGTTTTCCAGATGAACAACTTTTCTCAATTGAAGATTCAACACCTTGGCATGATGTTATAGTGAACTATTTGGTTACAAGGCAAGTACCTAGTACAATGTCTACTTTTCAAAAGCTAAAGCTTAAAAAAATATCCAAGCAGTATGTGTGGGATGATCCCTACTTGTGGAAATATGGCGCTGATCAAATTATCCGCAGGTGCGTACCAAACTCTAAATTTCAGTCAATTTTATGTTTTTGTCATTCTTATGCATGTGGTGGTCACTTTGGTTCTAAACGTACCGCTCTCAAAGTCCTTGAGAGTGGATTTTATTGGCCTACCCTATTTGAGGATGCATATTCTTTTTGCAAATCTTATGATAGATGTCAACGAATGGGCAATATAGGTGATCGAAATCAAATGCCACTCAATCCTAATCTTACTGTCGAGATTTTTGATGTGTGGGGAATTGATTTTATGGGTCCTTTTGTCAATTCGAATGGAAAATTGTATATACTTCTTGCTGTGGATTATGTTTCAAAATGGGTGAAAGCTAAAGCCACCCCTACTAATGATTCTCAAGTTGTTTGTGAGTTTGTGAAGGAATATATTTTCTCTAGACATGGTACACCAAGAGTGGTTATCAGTGATGGAGGCTCGCACTTCAAGAAATCCTTCCATGCTCTTCTCAAGAAGTACAACATAAATCACAAGGTCGGTACGCCATATCACCCACAAACTAGTGGGCAAGATGAAATTTCAAATCATGAGATCAAGTCCATCTTGGATAAAACCGTTAACACAACACGGAAAGATTGGAGTTATAGAATCAACAATGCACTTTGGGCACATAGAACGGCATAAAAAACACCGATTGGTATGTCTCCATATCGGTTAGTGTATGGAAAAGCTTGTCATCTTCCGGTTGAACTTGAACATAAGGCTTATTGGGCGATAAAGATGTGCAACATGGATTATGACAATGTAGGGAAACATAGAAAGTTACAACTTAATGAGCTAGAGGAGATACGTAATGATGCTTACGAGAGTGCTCGAATTTACAAGGAGAAGACTAAACTTTTTCATGACAAGATGATTTCTAGAAAGAGTTTTGTTGTGGGCCAAAAAGTTCTTCTATTTAATTCTCGTCTTAAGTTATTTCTCGGTAAGCTAAGGTCACGTTGGAGTGGACCTTTTGTTGTTACTAATGTTTTTCCTTATGGTGCAATTGAAGTAACTAGTATCACTAAAGGGACGATATTCAAAGTAAACGGCCATAGATTAAAGCCATATTACGAAAATTTTCCTACAGATAATTGGATGTGATTGAGCTTCGTGATTCACTCCCTCTGGACGAGTAGTTTGGATAATGCAAAGTCGGGATGAGGACGTAAAACTAAGCGATAAATGGGAGGCAACCCATCGGTTTTGTATATCTATCTTTTTTATTTTATTTTTCTTAGATTTTCATATCATATTTGCATCCCCATGTTTAATTTCATTGAGTCCGGAATCTATTTTAGAAGAGAAATATGACGAATACCTTTTCGTCAGAAAAATTCAGACTGCGCATAGTTCAGTCCAGAGACCATAACTGTCAGAACTTTTATTGAAACACTGTTCCCTTTTTACACTTTGTAGAAAATACGTATATGAACAACTTTTGTGAAATGGAGTTTTTCCAAATTCCTTACCAATTTGTACAGGTTTTGCGTTTTATCTGCTGTTACGTCTGAATTCAGAACTTTTTCGGTTTTACACATTGAGGACAATGTGAAGTTTAAGTGTGGGGGAGTATTTTGCATATAGATTTTTCACTTTTTTGTAAATATTTGCATAAAACCTCCAACTTGTAGATATTTTAGAGGCACTAGCATACTTCTAGGTATGTTTACATAGAGATTCTGACCGACATAACTGAACTTGGAAGTGTTAGAGAACTACGTTCGGAATATTCTTATGAATTGGAGTGTTAAATAATGGATTTAATCATGCCGGTGATGCAAATTAGGAGCAGAGATAAATGCATTATTAGAGTTGATCAATCATTAGTGGATACTACCCATTTTCATATCAACCAAGGCACCAGACCAAATTTTCTTTGCAGCTGACTAAAGAGCTTTCTTTTGAGTGTGTGTCACCGTACGTTAATTCCGGGTAGAATGGTGAGCTACCCAACTTCACACCATTTTCAGCACTATTTTTGATCTCTTGAGTGCTAATTTTGTCAATCATGATGGTGACGTCTATAGACGAAAACCACCTTCTTGTAGTTTAATTTGCAGTTAGCACCATTCTCTCTCTCGCCAACAACATATCCATAGAAACACATCATCATCAACAATGGAGCAACATCAAAATTCTACAAGGGAAGTTGAAGACGTTTGAGGTTTACAAGCAACAATTCAAGGAAGAGCAAAATTTTATATTCAAGTAAAGCAACACACAATGAGCGGATTTATATATATATGTTGAAGACTTACACATAAGGAATGTAATTTATATCCAAGTATGAAGACTTATTTTTACAAGAGCGAAGATTATCAAAAGATGAGAGTTATTGAAGTTTATGATACGAAGACAATACAAGTTGTGAAGATCAAAGTGGTAAAGTACTTCTTTCATGGCCATGTTTATTTTATTTCATATTTATTTTTTTAGTTGCAATCTCTTTAAAAAAAAAAGCAAAATATATATATATATATATACAAAAAGATTTGAATTTAGGTTGTTATTTGTTCAATAAGGCCATGTGGGAGAAAAATATATAAAGAAGTTTCAAGCAACAAGAAATTGAGGAAAAGAGTACAAATTTTCGAAGTTCTACAAGTTCAAGAGTTTATCATCAACAGTTGAAGACCGAAGACCTAGATGAAGAAGACGAGCCGAAGGAAGACGTTTATATTGGATGCTGTGAGAGTGGTGCTTTCATCATTGCAATCAGATGTGAAGGTGGTAAGTACTCCCATCCTTGCTATAGTGGTTGATTTCCTTTCTTAGAGATCATCAGAAAAATATCTTTTTTTTCCACGATTTTGTGGAGTCTCCAGAAATAATTCGGAAGGTTACCTTCCCACCATTCAACGTGTGTAGGATTCTCTCTTCATTCCTACCTACACACATGTGAGACCCATAAAAAAGCCGTCTTGTTGAGTGCAATTATCATAAAATTGTAGTTGCGGATTATCTCACAACTACACCCTCATAAGAATCCATTAAAATGATTCCTAAATCTAACTAATTTGATATGAAACTAAGAATTAAAGTACTAAAATTATAAAAAGAGACACAGAGATTTTTACGTGGTTCGATCAATGTGATCTACATCCATGGTGCTTCACTAGTGATTTTATGTAATTACATGATTTTACAATTGAGACTCCATTAATGAATATTTGGAGCTCTAGAATTTTGGGGAAGAAGATGGTCAAGAAAATAAAATCTCTCCTAACGTTTTCTCTCTCCTCCTAAAATTATTCCTCTCTCTAAAAATTATCTCTCCTTCTTCTCATGCCTAAATGGCTATTTATATGATCTTACAAAAGATGACAGTTGTGTTGTCCCGCCATTTCGGATTTGAGAATTATCTTGCGAACCTTCGTAAGTTCACTTCACGAACTTCTTTTGCTTTCCTCGTGATTTCCTTTGCTCGCAAAATGTTCTTTGTTCGCAAGATTTCTTTTCTCTCCACAATTTCGTAAGTTATCATTTGTTGTGATATTCCGCTCCTACATCTTGCCTCTTTTTTCTTGAATATTGCTTGAAGAGCGATCTTTAAGAAAAAATCCGTTGTAGTAGTCTTTGATCTTTGTTGATGAAGGAACGAGCGAAAGAATATCAAACTCAAAAAGTATATACTTGCCTCTATTCTTTTGCGAAGTAAATAAGAAGTATCAACCATTGAAGTATAAGAAGTATGAAGTATCCTTGAAGAAATATAAGAAGTACTTAATCCTCGAAATATATACGAAGTATGAAGTATCCTTAAGAAGTACTTAATCCTCTAAATGTAAGAAGTATTGCGAATCCATCATGCGAAACTCTCACTCCATGTTCTTTGCCTCATGCTATGCTGTAACGCAAATAAGAATTTAGATTAGTATTCAACATTTCTTGTATCAAAATTTCTTATTTTTTATTTATATGCTACTTCAAAATCTTTTTGTTTGTTTTGATTTCCTTTGTATGATCTATTTCATCTCATTTGACAAATATTTTTCCATGGAAATGATCCTAATAGGTACCCCCCTCATACAACGCACTGAGGTGCTTTGCCTCTTACGAATGTTGCTTCGCGAGTATACGCCATAAAGGTTTGCCATCTACTATTCCCCATGTTGAATATCATATCATTTGAAACAAAGTAAATTTTTCAAGAGAAATATATAAATTGAATTGTGCGAGATGTTTTTCTCGGTTTCTTTTGTAATTGTGAAATCTTGAGATCTTTGTAATTTCTTTTGTAATTTTGAAATCTTTGTAATTCTATGATTGTATCGCGCTTTGTAAATCAAATCAAAAATCTTTTATTTTTTGTAAGTAAAATGTTTAAGGAAAGAGGTACTTAGCTTTGGTGGTTTGTTGTTGTCTCTTGCGAAGCTAGCATCCAATTGTTCTAACCTGTAGTACCAGAATATCGCCACAACGATATTCTTGTGATAAGAACAACGCTTTCACGAGAAGGTCAAATATTCCGATAAGTATAAATGAAATTATTCACGAGAGAGTCGTGAGGATTCTTCAGCAACATTTGGCGAGCGTCACGGGGAAGCATCATAATAGCTGACGATTGAAGAGACATGTTATGAGAGTGTTGTTTCACGAGGATTACAAAAGTTGACGAAGATTAATATTGCAAATACCATGATGAGATCGCAGAATATATCCGAAAGAAGGGGAAAACTTAGCTGTCACCATGTAATTTCCTATATAAAGGGTTCAAGTAAGTCCAGATGAGGAGGATGTATTTTTTAGAGTTGAGAAAATCTTGAGGAGAGAGAAACTCCAGAAAAGAAAGTTGTAATTCTGAGTTTGAATATTTTCTGTAAACATTTCTGAGATCTAAATAATAAAAGTGTCGTTTAATTCTTCAATCTTCAACTAGTTTCACTTAGATTTTTATAGGATCTTAATAGGGGTGTAGTGTGAGAAATCCTGCTACTACATAACCCTTTCTTGCGAAATAACCAAATATTTTGCGAAGTAAACCTTTTGATGAATTAAATGTGTAGTTGCAGAATAACCTACAACTACACCCTCAATAGAATTAGTAAAAACTCAAGAAGTTCTTGATGATGAATAACAATTTTCTTATTAATGTTCTCAATTGATTACAAAGAAGTATCTAAATGGAACTAGAATAGTTACAACTTTCTCTATTCTCTTTCCTAAGATATTTTCTAACACTCACTAAAAGAACCTCTCGAATTTTACATTTGAACTCCTATTTATAGTAAAACTTATACAGCTGTATATGAATTGCGAAGTATCGCAATTCATACTCGCAAAATTACTTCATCCTCGCAAAACTTCATATTTCCCCGCGCTACTTCTATCATCGTATCATTTTATATCTCTTTTATCCTTTATTTATTACGATACTCGTGAACTATTATCTTGCGATATTCAGTACTTACATCTTGCCTCTTCTCATGTCAATTCTACGAAGAAGAAATGTCATGAGAATCCCTATTCTCGTAAATTTAGTGTAGTTATTACCACCCATCAGGTTCGCAACACGTCTTTTTACTTTTCCCTTATCTTTCTGACACGTTTCTTCGTAACCGTTCTTTTCAACCGTTCACGCTTACTCGTATTAATGAGTTTTTATCTTCATCAAACTCTCTTATAAATATTATCCTTTGTTTTTGATTTTTATTCTCTTATTCATCTTCTTCACCACTTCTGCCTCTGCAATCTTTTTTCCTTTCTATTTTCCCTCTTATATTCAATGGCACCAAAGAAGAAAACTATTGAACAAATTAATGCGGAACTTGCTGATAGAGACCTTATTCTTTCTGAGATTGAAGGTTATGATAATAAATCTTCTCTCTGTGTGAAGCTCTTTACCAACTATGTTTGGGATGATCAGAAAATTTTAATCTCACGAGGTCAAATCCTCGCAGGTCTTCCTCTTCCTCTTTATGATATTAACTTTCCTTTATTCTACGAAATTATTTCCCACCCCAATTTTTCTTGTGCCATTTACCAATTGACTGGTGATTATATTCGCCTCTTAGTTGAATTCGCAAATCGTGCCGCTTTTGGGAAATCTTTGTATTCAACTGATCTTAGGAAACCTGGATTTGAGAATATAGAAATTGTTGCTGCGAATTATACAGTTGAGGGTTTCTTCAAAAATTACACACTAATTCCTGCGAGGAAAGAAGATAATCGTTGGGGTGTTCGTCTTCATCGTAAAGCTAATATCACAACATATAATATTCTCATGCACGATATTGATTATGCTTCAGGAAATAATAAGACACCTCGTCGTTCTAATGATGAAGATTGGTATAAGTACCCTTTAATATTATCAGGTTCTTATATTACTGGGATAGTAGAACTTCCTGCGAACCTTCGTAACCGCTATTATCAACCTTGGGTTTTTAGAAATGTATGTACTTCCATCTCCTTATCTTTTTGTTATCCTTTAATTTCAAATGAGGTAAGAAACACTCTTGTATTTTTCTAAACAATATATTGTTGCCTCTGTTTCTTATCCTTATTTGAATTTACAGGTTCCACTTCTTCCGAGATTGTTTGCGAGTGAAAATAAGAGTTCTACTTCTTCTAAAAGGCTTACTGCAAGACAACAAACTCTTCGTTCTGCGAAGGTTACCCAAGCTTCTGGTAGTCAAGATGATGCTCTTCGCAAAGGAAAAAGAAAACTTCAAGATGTTGTTTACGAGAGGAGGAAAAAGAAGACACTCTTAACCAAGTCTCATTCCAATGTAATTTCTTTTAATGAGAATATTGAGGAAGATCTTGGTGATGAAGATGATAAATTTCCTGAGAAGGACTTTAGTTCTGATTCCAATACTCTTTCTGATAAAGGAGATGATGATAATGATGTTGATGAAGATTACAGTATCCCAGAAACTTTTGCCTCAGCAATGGTTAGCATCTCTGAGGCTTTCCTCCATTCTTCTCGTGGATTAGGAAATTCTCCTACAGCGAATGCTCGCAAACTTATTGCGAAGGCTTGTAAAGTTCCTACTGTTATTGATAATAACTCCCTCAAAGGAATTTCAAGATTCGTCTCTCCTGCTTCATTATATGCTTTAGGTAGCATGGTAAGTTTCTTTTCTATTCCTTGTTTATTTCCCTTATTTTGTTGATTTCTAACCCTTTTTTTTTTCTTGTTTAGGTTGGAAGAGTTAGTTGTGCAGCTGCTTATGATTGGGAAAGACGTCATTCTCTTGCTGAGAAGAAAACTTTGAATCATTGTAAGAAGTTAGAGGTTGAAAATTCAAGTCTCCGTCAGAAAGTAGAAGATTTAAATATTGATAACGCAGAATTAATATCCCGTCACGAGCATAATTCACAATCTACGAGCATCGCAATTGATAATTCTTCTCTTCTTGAGGAGAATAATCAATTAAAGCTTGAAAATTCTTCTCTTCGTAATGATAAGAAGCAACTAGAAGGTAAATTCTTTTCGATGGTAATTATTTTGGTTAATTTTATTTCGTAGTTTGCTAACCAATTCCTTAATTTTTCTCCTTGCTGCAGAAAATTATGCGAAGATGAATAACGATCTGGAAACTCTCCTTGCTAATCGTAATAAGAAAATTTCTGACTTGAGATCTCAGCTTCTAATTTCCCAGCATAACCATAGTTTATATGTCAAGCGTTTTCGAGCTAAGATGACTCGCAAGATTTGCGAAGATAATGAAATTCCTCTCAAGAAGTACCATACGCTCCTTTCTGAGAAATTCCTGAAGATACTCCATATCTGGAAATCTCTGAAAGTGAAGTTGAAAATGATAGTGAAGTTGAAGAAGAAGATCATTTTGATGGGGATAAATCGCCTGAAAAATAACTTCACTCTTTTTTTGTATGTCTGTTATGTTTCTTTTCAATATAACACTTTCTTCTTGATTGCACTTTGAATTAATCCAACAATTTCTTTTTCAAAGCTTAATTTGAATTAATCTTTCTTTGATATTTGTTTCCCTTATTTGCATAACTTGATCATGTGGAGAGAAATAATATATCTTAAAGACTTAGCTTAGTATTCATTTTCCCCTTATTATTGCTCTTCAGATGATCAACTCTTGCTGGAAGTATTAGAATATCCTTCTCAATTTATCTTACGAAGTTTTGTCTGATTGTGATTAAGAATAAAAAGTCCTCCCTTCGAAGTATAAGAAATATAAGCCTTTTTCCTTCTGTGGAATGCTGCGAGGTAAATAATAAATCTCCCCTTGAAGTATAAGAAGTATGAAGTATACGAAATATGAAATATCCTTAAGAAGTATAAGAAGTATAAAATATCTTTGAAGAAGTATTAGCAGTATCCAATTCATGAAGAATTGCCCAATATATGGAGAAGTATAAGAATTGTATGAAGAAGTATAATAAGTACTTAACCTTCGCAAAATTAAATATCCGTTAAAGAAGTATAAATATGAGATATTCTTGAAGAATTATAAGAAGTATTCAATCTTTTGGAGAAATATTCAATATATGGAGAAGTATAAGAAGTATGCAATTCTCGTAAATTTTTACGAATATGAACTTATCTGTATTTGATTGCTATCAAAATCGCATCTTTTGTTAAGTCTTCATTAAAAAATTTCACTGATGTTGTCTTCTTTGATAGGACTTCTTGTAAAAATTCTTCAATGATATTGACAGAGCTGTCTTCTCTTCAAAATTTCTTGATGTATATTCTTGTAAAATTTCTTCAATGATATTGACGAAGTTGTCTTCTTTTCAGATCTTCATAATGTATATTCTTGTATCATTTCTTCAATGATGTTAATGCAATGAATTTCATTAATTTATGTGGTCTTATCGTGCCTTCCTAAGTAAAGGTCTTATTTTGCCACCTCTTTTGTAGTAAATTTTTGTATTTGCGATAATATGACAAGTCTGAACATTCTTGCGAACATACAACCTCGTGACATTATCGTCTTGCGATGAAATCGCAGGACGTTCTTACACTTTCATGCAAAAACCCATTGATCTCATCTTAACTTCTTTGTATAGTATTTTAGCCTCTTCAGGAATTGTTGCGACAATATGACAGGCCTAAATATTCTTGCGAACAAAAAGCCCCATGACATTGTCATCTTGCGATGAAATCGCAGGACGTCTCCACACTTTCATGTGGTGACCCATTGATCTCATCTTAACTTCTTTATTGTGTTCTGCGAGTTCTTTATTCTTTTCTTTCTTTTTTTATTTTTTTTTTTTAGAAGGCTCGCAGAACTTCATTTGTTGCACAAATATGACAAGCCTTTATGTTTTCGCAAACAAGAAGCCTCGTGACATTTGCGTCTTATAGCACGTATCAGCTCCCTAATGGAGGGTGCTGCCCTTTATCTTCCCCATGATTTCCCCTTCAAGGAAGCGTACATCGACCATTCAAGGTTATCTCTTCCCATCCGGTTCTGCCAACAACCAGCTTTTGATCGCAACCTCTTATCCTTTTTGCCTATAGGTCTTATAGTTACGAGGTTGCACCCTATGGGGTATCTTTGGGCCAAGTGCATCATTTGCAAAGACTTGTCAAAAATGGCAGATGTGGTTCAACCTCACCCGGCACTCTTGACTCAACCGTGTACCTCGGCGCCTTGATCGTTTTTTGCACTTCTTGGGAAAGACAGTATGCCTTAGTCGCCCAACCTAAATCTTCTTACACCGCATTTATATTGCGTAATGTCGCTAGATTAGGTGAGAATCCAAGGTGTCTATCCCGGATAGGTACCCCATTATTGGGTTGTACCCCAAAAATTTTACCATGTACTAAGGGCCCTTGGTGGTGTTCCGGTTACCCTTAGCCACGTTATAGGTACCCCCTTAAATGACGTACTTTAGGACTTAGCCTCTTACGAAATATAGCTTCGTGAACTAGGGTGTACGCCACAAAGGTTTGCCTGTATAAAATTTTCTGCGGCTCTCTTTATTTTTTGGAGGCTGATCACAGATTGCGGTCTTTTATTCGCAAATTAATGAAATTTTAATCGGAATATAAATTCTGAAATTCGTAACTTTTCCCAATTTCCTGCGAGCAAACAATATTCGTAAAATTTATCACGAAATAAAATTTTTGTTTTACCACATACCTTATTTCCACGAGTAAACATACTGATTACCTTCTTGTTTTATTATTTTCCTTCTTCTTTCTTTGCAAATCACAATCCCTTATTATCATCGTAAATTTCTTGTATGATTATCATCGTAACTTTATCCTCTTTTTCCTTAATCCCCTGCCATTAAATTTTTACTTCTTTTCACAGCCTTTGCTCTTTTTCTCCAATTTTCCTTCTCAGTAGTTTTTCCTTCGCAAACTTCTACTTCTGTATCGTAACATTTCTTTCCCTCATCCCAATCACCCTTGATAATTCCAATACCCTTCATATGAGGAAATTTTATGCACTGATGTAGAGTGGAAGCTACGCCTAGAATTCCATGAAGCCATGGTCTTCCGATCAAAGCATTATATGGTGATTCGACATCAACAACGCAGAACAGAATTTCAGTTTGCATTCCACTCAATGGAATTCGCATGCTCACTTATCCTTTGGGCTTGTTGGCAGTTCCATTAAAACCATAAATTCTATAAGTAGAAGGTATTAAATCTGCATCTTTTCCCCCCATAGTTTTGTAAGCAGAATAGAAGAGGATATTGACAGAACTTCCTGTATCAATTAGAATCCTATTAATACCAATCGATTCTTGCTCCATATCATCTTCGTTTTCTTCCATATTCATGTAGATTGCTAATCTTACTACCAATGGATTATCATGTGCTTCACAACCTTCTGGAATTTCAGTGGCTTCAAAAGAAATTTCACGTTTCTGCCAATCTTCAAGTTGTGAAATTTTTGCGATATTCATTACTTCCTTTCCTTCACCATCCCTCGCATATACCCTGCTTAACACATTATCATGAAAATCCTCTATGGTTTTATATGAATGAACAATGGAATTACAGAAAACATTCCTTGCTTTTGATCCCACTTCTATATATAGGATTTCTTCTCCCTTTTCTTTTGTTGTGTTCTCCCTGCGAGTTATGGATGGAGCCTGTGGTAATTGTTGGGACTGTGTCTGCTTAAGTAAAAATTGATTTAGTTTTCCTTGATCAATCATTCGCAAGATTATCCTCTTGATATTATGGAAATTATTTGTATAATGTCCATGAAAATGATGATATGAACAAAATTCATGACTTCTTGGACCCATTGGTGGTTCCTTTCCCATGTTCCATGGAGTTGGTATATTCTCCACCAGGATAATTGCTTTCCATATCTTTTCTACACTTGTATTCAAAGGTGGCAAATTTATCTCTTCCCTTACTATTCTTTGACCTCCTTGACCGTTGTTATAATTTTGTCTCTGGTTTCCTTGTCCAAAATAATTTTGCCTTTGTCCCCCATAATTTTCTTGTTGTTGATCTAGTCTTGAAATTTGGTTATTTCCTATTCGATTATAGAAATTGTTCTCTCTATCATACTCTTCTTGATCTCTACTGCCCATTGCTACCATCTTTGGCTGGCTATCATTGATTTTCTTCTCTTTTGAAATTTGCGAAGAAGTTTGTGAGGATGTTTGCGAAGTACCTGCTACTACATTGATTATTTTGGGAAGTAAATTTTCTCCTCCCTCTTGATTGCTAGTGTTTGCTACTGGATATGAATCCATACTGTTTTGCTTTTCCTCTAATGTAATGTATTCTTCTTGCAATTATCGTAACTATGTCATCATTATGGAATTCTTTCTTCTGAAGATTTGAACATACAATTGTTCAGTCGCGAACATCGCATTTATGAAGGACAGAATCAAGTATCTCTCATCCACACGCCCTGCCATATCACTGCACATAGTCTTCCATCGTCTTACCATATGCTTCAAACTTTCACCCACTCTTTGTTTTAAACCAAATACATCTTCAATACCTAGCCGTGAAGAGTGATTTGTGATATATGCTCCGAGGAAAGTTGCTTTCAAATGACTGAATGATGTAATAGTGTTCTTAGGGAGTCCTTCGAACCACTTTAAAGCTTCCCCTGTTAAACTTGATGCGAAGTACTTGCATAACACAGCATCATGATTCTCCCATTGTAACATGCATCTTATGTATGCTTTAATGTGCTGAATAGCACATGAAGTCCCATCAAAGATACTGGTAAGTGTGGGAAAATTGCATTTTGGTGGAATTCCTCCCAATTGTACTTCTCTAGCAAATGGAGTCCTCGCATCTTCTTCTATTGCTTCATCTAATTGCCTTCTATCTCCTCCTCTTCTATTGTTTATCATCCCTCTCATTTCTGCTAATTCTCGAAATATTCGTGCATTTGCCTCAGAATTCTCATCCATTGGTCTTTTTAATACAGCTTCTCTTCTTCTACGTTCTTGCGCTTCCTCCCTTGCGATCCTTCGCATTCTATCATATTCTTCATTAATGTTTTCATTTGCATAATTTTGCAAATATCTTCTTTCTAAATTATCATAATTGTTCAGTTGTAGAGCATCTTGGAATTCTTGTTCTTCCCTTTCTATTCTTCTCATGCGAATATCGGGAATTTCTTCTTCTTCATTTCTCCTTCTTCTGTGACTTATTTCTTCTTGATTTACTTGTACTCTGATTCGAGGATTTGGTTCATTCCTTTCCACTTCTGTTTGTTGATTTACAATTCTTCTCTTAATTCTTTCATACTCAACATTTTGTTTGTTACGAACTTCTTCATGTCTTCTTACTCCATTCTCGTGATTGTTTTGATGTATTGCTTGTTGTCTCTCAGTTTCTTCCATAAGTTGCTGTTCTTCCTCTCGATTCTGATTGTTTTCTTTAGGATTTGGTCTTGTTCGTAAATTCTCCATGCTTTGTTCATAGTTTGGTATTAAAATGAAACGATTCTCTTGATTTCTTTCACTTTGATTCTGCTCTTGTTCTTGCATATTATTTTCATTATTGATTATCGGTGAATTTTGTCCTTCTCTTTCTGTTCTAACATTTGATCTTGCAACACTTTGAGATTTCCTCCTTTGTAACATCTCATTTTCCATCCTCAATTCTTGATTTTGTCTTGTTAATTTGGCACGTTCTTCAGCTTCGATCATTCGTTCTTTTTGGATTCCTTGTCTCAATGTTTCTAACATCTCCCTTTCTCTTTCAAGAATTGTTCCTCCCATCAACCTCCCATTTTCTCTGATTTGTGGTTCTCTATCTTCTTCTTCTGGTGTATTAGTTCTCCAAGTGTGTATACTCACTTGATCATGATCTCCTATTTGTTGAGATTGATTTCTTCGATTACTCCTTATCCTACTAGGTTCTCCTGTTATATTTGCTTCTCCTCCTGCTAATCTTACACTTCTTCTTACTTCAGTTAATGGTTCTGATGTGTTTCTTCTTCTTGTCATTTTTCTGGTAAAGGAATTCTTCAAATCCCTGTTTCTAGCGCCAATTATGTAGTTGCAGAATAACCTACAACTACACCCTCAATAGAATTAGTAAAAACTCAAGTAGTTCTTGATGATGAATAACAATTTTCTTATTAATGTTCTAAATTGATTACAAAGAAGTATCTAAATGGAACTAGAATAGTTACAACTTTCTCTATTCTCTTTCCTAAGATATTTTCTAACATTCACTAAAAGAACCTCTCGAATTTTACATTTGAACTCCTATTTATAGTAAAACTTATACAGCTGTATATGAATTGCAAAGTATCGCAATTCATACTCGCAAAATTACTTCATCCTCGCAAAACTTCATATTTCCCCGCGCTACTTCTATCATCGTATCATTTTATATCTCTTTTCTCCTTTATTTATTATGATACTCGTGAACTATTATCTTGCGATATTCAGTACTTACAAAATGAACATTTGTGAATTGTTGGTGTTGCGAATGTTCGCAAAGTGAATATTTGCGAAGTGTAAAAGAGTAGAAGTGCTGCTTCTGCGAACGTTCGCAAGCTAAATATTTACGCAGAAAGTTATTTCCTCTTCCCGTTACGAAGCAAATCATCTTCACAGAGTTTGATTCCGATCATTTCCTTAAACAAAGCAATACACTGCGAACCATTGGCTGCCTGGTTTTGTACCAAATCCGGCGAGTTGACCTGTACTGTGAGTTGTTTTGTCTTCGTCTTTCATTACTACTTTAGTCTTTAATTGTTCATTTGCTTCTTCGCAGCTTCATATTTGTTCGCAGGAACCCAGTCTTGAAGACTACACCCTTACTAATTGTTCTTCGTTTAACATATCTATTTTAATGTTGAGAAGCTTCAACATTTGTTCGCAACAATAGTAATTCGCAGCTTCACATTACTATTTCTTTATCCTCAAGGTTCGCAGGAACTTTAATTTATTGCGATGTTCGTAATCATTGGGGGGTTAATTCTACATAACTGGAAAAAAATTGCGATCTAGGGACGAATTGTGTAGTATCATCAGTACAATGTCTGCCGGTGATTCGGTTGAAAGGAGGAGCGAACGAACGAACGGAGATGCTCTTCGGTAGAGATGCTCCCTCCGGCTGAAATTGAACTGAATTCTCTTCAAATCCCTGGTTAATATTCCCCATTACACTGGTTGGATTCGTAACTGGATTAGCTTCACAACTTGGTTGGGAGAACGAAAATTATTGATGATGGAAGAAACCAACCGATTCTTCAGATCTGCGTTTACCAATCGGAGCTTCTCGTTATCATGAGCTAGATTATCGGCTTTACTCAACCATAGTTTGAGACTGCTTCTAGATAATGCGTAAATATTTTTAACTTCTTGACACCGTATCATGAGATGAGTAAATAGAAGCCGATCCTCTTTTATTTTTCGATTAGAAGCGAGTGAGTTAGAGATTGATGATTTTTGCGGTATAGAGGGGAAATCCTGAGAAGTACAACCTGATGGTAGTGATTTATGAGTTGGTGATTGTTTTTCCTTGTGTTTACGAATCGGTGATGTTTCCTGTTCTTCCTCGTCACTCTGAGTTTGATAGTCTATTGATGAGTTGATGCTGATAGTGCTGTCAGGAGATTTGGGTGGATCGTTTTTCCTTGAACCAACACCTGCCTCTGATGATGATTTTACGATTCAACGATTCTTCTTCATTATTCTCAGAAGGTGTTTCATAATCTATACATCTACTTCAATTATTAAACGAAATTGTTGATGATATTTACTCCCTCAAAGTGTGGTTAATAACTAATCTTCATGAATTTTTTTTGAACCAACAAGTTACAGGAAGGATAAATCCATTACTCTCTCCCTGTTTCTAGCGCCAATTATGTAGTTGCGGATTATCTCACAACTACACCCTCATAAGAATCCATTAAAATGATTCCTAAATCTAACTAATTTGATATGAAACTAAGAATTAAAGTACTAAAATTATAAAAAGAAACACAAAGATTTTTACGTGGTTCGATCAATGTGATCTACATCCACGGTGCTTCACTAGTGATTGTATGTAATTACATGATTTTACAATTGATACTCCATTAATGAATATTTGGAGCTCTAGAATTTTGGGGAAGAAGATGATCAAGAAAATAAAATCTCTCCTAACATTTTCTCTCTCCTCCTAAAATTATTCCTCTCTCTAAAAATTATCTCTCCTTCTTCTCATGCCTAAATGGCTATTTATATGATCTTACAAAAGATGACAGTTGTGTTGTCCCGCCATTTCGGATTTGAGAATTATCTTGCGAACCTTCGTAAGTTCACTTCGCGAACTTATTTTGCTTTCCTCGTGATTTCCTTTGCTCGCAAAATGTTCTTTGTTCGCAAGATTTCTTTTCTCTCCACAATTTCGTAAGTTATCATTTGTTGTGATATTCCACTCCTACAAAAATCCTTTTAAGTGAGGCAGAAGTCGAGGCGAAATGCTTATTGATCGTTCTCATTATGGTGTGGTTATTTCTCACTCAAGATTAAAGAATAAATATGTTCTTTGATATTTCTAACTTCTTATTACTAGCATGCATAAATTCTATGTCCTCATAGCTCTTTGGATGCTTGGGAAGCTGGAACGCTTTGAAGTTGGAGTAGGTTTTGTGGGTATATCTCTCGTAAGCCCTCACGAGACTATAACTCGTCAACTAGGGACACCTATATAATAGAACTTCTAATATTTTTGGATAATCAATCTTATAATCTTTATTCAAGTTTTGGAGAGAAGAACACAAGGGAGAAAAGCTAGGGTTTTGGAGCGTTCTTCATCACCGTAAATATTTCTCTACCATTTTACCATATGAAACTCATGGGTTTTGTTAGTACCATGAATAGCTAAACTTCTTAGTGATAGGGGATGAATTCTAAGTTCTAATATATGATTCAATTTAGCATATAAATCTATTTTAACTCTTCATATGATTATTGTTTGTTTTTATAATAATTAATTTTATGTTTGATTGATAAATTGTTTAGCTGGCCAACTGAACTAGTTTATTAGTTAACCTAATGCTAGTAGAGAATTAGGATATCCATAATTGTTGAATAATTCTCTACTCAAGTAGAAATTGTGAAACCTTGCAAAGGGATTCTGTGGAGAAATCGCAAGTAAAAACAACACTAGAAAGTGAACCTTGCGCTAAGAGTTAAACTACTAGGATTGACCTAAATTCACAAAATATAAAGCATTCGACCAAATTACACTTAGAGTGAGCTACTTCTAGGTGGTTTATAGAATAGAATCTGGCATTCGAGTGCTTCAGTGTCCAGTGACTTAAGGAATTTTGAGGATAGCACTGTGCTAGTTGTTTTCCTACGGTTGATAATAATCTGTGAATGATAAAGAATAGATGAATATGCTACTTTGATAACTATTTAGTAACGAAGAAGGATTCTCTGATCATATTTCTCTCCATTGCTTGCAACTTTATTATTTTCAATTGCTTTGTTATTTACTTTGTTCTAAAATCAAAAACAAAACCCCCCATTGTGACACTTTTGACAACTAAATCTCCCTGCTCTTCGTGGGAACGATCCTTACTTCCATTATATTACCAGTTAGTTGTGTGGAAATAAGTAATTTAATTTGAGTGCACCTACAACACCCATCATGCATCATAGGCGAGAGCGTAAGGAGATGCTGAAGCAGCTGTGCGGACGATTTTTTTGTTGAGTAAAGCCTTCATACATTGGTGGTAGGTTGAGGGAACCACCTTGTTGTCATAGATCCATGGTCGTCCAAGTATCATATGATAGTCAGGTTCTTGCTCGATCACATGAAATTTCATTTACGATTGAATTGGCCTCACTCTCAAATCCATGTACGCATATCCATATGCATGACTTTAGCTTCCTTCAAATCCTGTCATTAGAATGGGATGGCGAATGATTTTACCTTATGGGAATTTGGCCATCCCAAGAGTCTTCATAGTGACAATGTTCGTGGAAGCACTAGTGTCGACGAGAGCTCTTCTAAATTCGGTGCCCTTGATGAAACCAGTCACGTATAGCGCTCGATTGTGTCATTCGTCTGCCATGCGATCTTCTTCTCAAAAAGTGATATTGTCGATCGAATGTACAGACACCAAAGATACTTCTTCAACTGCTGGGGTTGGTGAAGTTATTTGTAGGTCAGATGATATCTGGCTGAGTACAGCAAATGTGTCTATGCGCTGATCCTTGGAGAAATGTAGGAGTTCACATAAATTTTCAATCAAATGCGCAACTTCTTGTTCCACTGGCTTCTCATATGTGGTGAAGTTATTGGTCTGAGGAGGATCACCAGTTGAGGGATTTGGAGGTTGCACCATCTATGCTCCTAAAATCCTCATCACGTGTACCAGACAAGTGAACAGGTTATCGATCGCCCTTTTCAGCCGGTCTATGTTCCTTGACAAGTCTTCTTGTCTCCGTGACAATTCATCCAAGCTTGGGGTTTCTTCATTGATTGGTTCAACGGAGATAAATGGAGTTATAAAATATGATAATTCATTGTTACCAGAATTGGTCGAAGGAGTATGAGGGACATTACTATTCGAGAGATTCTGGTTAGGATCTGGAGCGGTTGAGTTAATCCTAAGACCGACCATCCTTGTGAAACCGTGGGATTACAACCGAGAGATTAATCTCCCACTGTGGTCGCCAATCTGTAGATGGGGGAAAACGATTTGCTGGTTTTTAAGGAATTGAAGAGTCGACCGTGAGGAGACTCCTTGAACCGAGCGAAATATTGAACCTCACACTAATGCACTGCAAGAAGGGAGTGATTTAAGTTCGAGATATCAATCTGTAGGACTCCGTCCTAAACCAAGAACAATTTCCGTTCCAGAGTCAATTCGGTTACAAGAGAGGATGGGTTGATCTTTAGGAGGGAAGCTGAGAAATGTGTGAGATCAATGGTGATCTGAGATTGTAGGTGTGTTGTGAATTCAGCGTGAAAATGCTCTGAATGATTGAAATTTACTCAATTGAGAGTGATTTTTCTGAGTTCGTGTAGACGAAATATTGTATGTATGAACTTTGATGAGAAATTGCTACACGAATGTTCGAGTGTTCGAATCTTGTCCTTTCAATCAGGATTCAGAGACATTTTATAATGCCGGAGTTGAAAACACCATGATCCCATGAAGTGTGACAGTTTGCTCTAATCGGAGAGTGGGGAAGTGGGAAATCGTGTTAAACCAATTACTCATCATGCGGAGACTTGGTTAATTTTCCACCCGATACTTTTCTGACTCTTCCAACTGATTGCACGACTTGCTCACATTCTCATCGTGGGTGAACACACGTGCCTTAGACCTCCAGACCAAAACCCTAGTTAATATCCCCCATGTGACATGATTGAAATCTCGTGATTGTGGAGTCAGTTGTTGACTTTATGGGACGATGAGTCCATGTAGTGCTAACTTGAATATGATTAGCAAATGTTCTGAAACTCGTGAATTTAACGTGTCTGCTGAGACGAGGTATCATTATAACCTAAGATGAGCAAACTATGTTGCTAAACTGTTGAATATTGATAGTTGAAACAATATTCTTTGATCTGAGCAAATATTGCTAGTCTGAGCGAATATTGCTAATTTGAATAAACATTGCCGGTTTGAGCGAATATTGCTAGTTTGAGAAAATATTTATTTTCGATGAATCGTTTGTAGCAAGACCAAATAAAATATTAATTTTAAGTTACTGACTGCTGGGTCAAGCAAAATAAATAAAGTGTTGATTATGGAATCAACATAAAATTATCAGAGTGTTTGAATCTGCTCAAAATCACGTTTCTGCAGAGCTCTGGATTCAAAACCCCAATTTTACCGAAATGGTGATTTATTGCAAATCAATACAGAGTGACACATGGACAGGCTACATGGGATGACGGGTTAACCATATATCGTCCAAATGCTCGAATGAGCAAAAATACCAAAGTCTCCTGAGACCAGTTGGTGAAAGAATGATTAAATGCTGGTTTAATCACTGAAATAATGCTCGTGTGAGCGACAAATAATAAAACCTGGTATTATGGAAATATAAAGGACCGACCAAGAGTTCATAAGATCGACTCTTGGTGGGCATGGGACCAGTAGATGTTCGTTTGAGCAAACTCCCAATTGTTTGGAAAGAGTTTGAACCTAATATGAGCAACTGAGCAAATTAGGTTAAAATCATTAAAACATGCGGGACCAGCTGTTTGCAAGCCTTAGGGTCACCCTTGGTCGGTCAAGCGGATGTTCCCGTGTCACCATGGTGTTCGCGCTTCAGTCCTGAGAATTTTGATATTTTCGGGTGCACGTTTGAGCAACATTTTGAGAAAATATGCAAAATCCATGGTTTTGCTGAAATACATTAGATGATGAAAATAATAAATTAAACAGGGAATTACAAGGTGTGTGACCAGACACGGCTAGGGCATGACCATCCAGTTGACAAACACTATCCCACATGCTTTCCCAGTTTTATGTAATTTTATGTATTTTCAATGATTTGAGGGAAATTCCATGAAACAAGAGAGTTTGATGAAATTAGGGAACTTCCGTGAGATGAGAGAAATAAATTAATAATATAATAGGGAATGGGAGTATGGGACCGGCAATGGGCGCGGGTCCCAAGCCACTCTTCCCAATTTTACCAAATTTTGATGATTTTAGAGAATTTTCATAAAATCAAAGGGATTTGTTGAAAACCAAGATATTTTGTTGAAATCAGGGAGTTTTCATGAAATCAGGAAACAAAATACCAAATAATAATAAAATAATAGGCATGTGGGACCGTCTAGGGAATGTCCGGCCAGCTAGATCCCGGTCCCACAAGTTTTCCCTAATTTTTTAATATTTTCTATAATTTTAGAGAAAATACATGAAATTAGGTAATTTTAGGGAAAATTCATGAAGTCAAGGAATTTTCATAATTTAAGAGAAATAATAAAATAATAGGGATGTGAGGTGTGGGACCATCCACAGCCAAGGCATGGTCGGTCGGCCGGCGGTCCCATGACACCTTTCCCTAATTTTATTATTTTTTGATGAAACCATGAGATTAGATAATTTCTTTGAAAAATAAGAGATTTGCTCGAACGAGAGAATTTTCGTGAAATCAGGGAAAAAATAGTAAAATATGATAAAATACAAAATTGGGCGCGAGACTGGTCACGGGATGACTGGACGGCTGGTGAGCCCAGTCCCCTGACGCTTTTGCTAATATTTCATTATTATTATTTTTCCTTCCTATTTTGCATAGGTTCCTCGTTCTATCATATTTTTTGAAATCCTCCTTCGTGCATTCAAAATGCTGGTCTGTGCATTACTCGCTAAGTACACTTGCACCATTTTTGTCAGGGCTTATTCGATTCTCATGTGCCTGTTTCGTTGAATATTTATCACTAACCTGTGGAATTCTGCTGGGAAGAACCACGAATTAAAGTGACGAAATATAACGAAGAATCGTAGAATATTGCTGGATATTCAGACGATTAACTGATGGCTCATAGAATATTGTTGGATATTCAGACGATTTAAGATAATTAATTTATGGATCGCAATATGAACTTGCTAGAGTGTCATATTTCTCTTGTATAGTCAGGGAAAACCTGGTTGCATCCCGAAGACGTTGTCGCTCTATACTAGTAGGAATGCTGTCTAGGAGCCGCCCAATCTTTCGATTCTATACAGTATGAGATGTGACGTGGTCTCAACTGGGAGACTACACATCTACATCTTCTCTGAGATACTTTCTCCATCAGAGGTTTATGGCATGAGCTTTCAAGCTAAGAGACATGAGTCTCAATACTCATCCTATTGTCGGATCCGGAGTAATTACTGAGATTGCTCAGTATTCATGAGATGTGTTGTGGTCTCAGCTGAGAGACTACACATCTACACGCACTCTGAGAGATAGCCTTCTCAGTCAGATATTTATGGCATGAGCTTTCATGCTTCAAAGAGATACATGAGCCTCAATACTCATCTGGTTGCCGAATCTGGAGTACAGTTTTACAATTTTACCATTTGTCGAAAATCCACCATCTACAGGTTGATATGAAAGTTATCATACGGCTAACCATTTGATTAACTAGTGTTGAACCAGCTAAATGTACAAGTTTGGGTACGGTTACACAAGCCCAGAAACGTGCATTACAAGTGTGTATAACAAGCTATGTTTTCGATCTAACGGTTGATAAATATTATCTTGAATCTAATCAGGTTTTCATCCAACGGTGAATATTGAATGCTTTGTTACTAAGCTAACATTGATTTCAAACCCTGATTTGAAAGAATATATAAGGGAGAACTCTAGCAACTGGGAAACCTAATCCCCACACATTCTGTATGATACTAGTTTGCTAAGCTAGAGTCGATTATCCTTTAACCTTTGGTTTTCTTCTTCTCAAGCCAGGTTAACGACTTAAAGACTTCATTGGGATTGTGAAGCCAGACCGATACTACTTTTATCATAGTTGTGTGATCTGATCTTGCATCTTCTATTGTACGAGTACAATTGTAATAATTGGCTTGATATTTCTATCTCCGATAGGCAAGATATAAAAGTAGTCACAAACACTTCGTCTCATCGTTTGTTATTCCTTAATAATCTTCTTCGATGCGTCGATTAAGTTTATTGTGAGGTGATTGATAAAGATGAGTTGTTCTTCGTGAATATAAGTCTGGTTTTATCAATTGGTTCCTGTTTACCTTGATTTATCAAAAGACGGAACAAAACTCATAGGTTTATTCGTGGGAGACGAATTTATCTATCCTTTTAGACTTTTCTGTGTGAGACAGATTTGTTTATTAAAGTCTTCGACTTTGGGTCGTAGCAACTCTTGGTTGTGGGTGAGATCAACTATGGGAAGCAAGTGCGTAGTATCCTGCTGGGATCAGAGGTGTAGGAGCATAAATATACCTTGGATCAGTGTGATATTGATTGAGGTTCAACTACAGTATAAACCGAAGTTATCTTGGAGTAGGCTAGTGTCTATAGCGGCTTAATACAGTATATGTTTAATCTGGACTAGGTCCCGGGGTTTTTCTGCATTTGCAGTTTCCTCGTTAACAAAATTCTGGTGTCTGTGTTATTTCTTTTCCGTATTATATTTTGTTATAAAATTGAAATAATACAGGTTATGCGTTGTTCAATCAATTAGAATATCCGACCTTATTGGTTGTTGATTTAAATTGATTGACACATGGATATTGGTCTTTGGTACCATCCAAGTTATCTCTCTTTGATTAAGACTCGTCGATTGTATTTGCTTGAGTAAATCAAATTGAGAGATTGAGATAATAACTCCTTGAGATATATTTTATTGATTGAGTCTAGTTGATTCTCTAGAAAGTAACTCGGAGTTGTCCATACAGATTGCTAATCGAAATATTGGGTGTGGTTGTTAGACCCCCGCTTTTTCAATTGGTATCAGAGCATGCAAACACTTTTAAGAACTTACAAGTCTGTGTTTGTGGCAATCTGAGTCTGAGGACAATATCTCATTGACACCTACCATGATGTCTTCTAAAGCTTTTAATCATGCTAAGTATCTTGGAAATACCTTAAAAGATTGCTCCTTTGTAGATTCTTCCGAATCCCGAGTTAGAAAGATTGTTCAATCTAATATTGGCATATCTTACTCTCATGAAGCATGTGACACTCTGGAAAAAGCTGAAAAGGAGCTCACCAGAATTTCAAAAAATACAGCTGAGACTATTGATTTTAATGATCATGATCAGCTTATTGATGAATTTGAAAAGTCTCTTGATCGAGAACGTGATCTCTATAACATTTTTGTGTCCTTCTCTAAAAACATTGAGAAACTTCTACAAGAAACTACTCTACAACGTGAAAATATTAGTGCTCTTGAGGAAGTTGTTAAGGAAAACTCAATTAGAGAAAAAAGTTTGCTCGAGACTCATTCATCAGATTTCAACAGACTTCGTGTTGAAAAATAAAAGCTAAGTGCATCTCTTACTCTAGTCCATGAACAGTGTAAACTCTTGAAAAAGGAAAATTATTTCTTAAGAAGAAATTCTGCTGCAACTAATTTTCATGAATTACAGCACACGAAGAAGTGTTCTCCAGTATAAGATTGTGTCAAGAAAAGTTTACATGACTTGCAATCTTCTCATATGGCTATGAAGTTAGGTCAGGTGCCAATTATTTCTTCTCCACGAACCTGTACTTTTTGTGGGAAAAAGAATCACTATGCTATCCATTGTTTTGCAAGAAGGAATTTTTTTTCTAAGCTTCATAATTTGCTTCTCTTCACTGTCAATGGAACAAATAGTCAGTCGGTTAATGCAGTGAATCGTATGCCCACAAGAAACCAGAAACCTTATAAGAATGATCTCTATTCTATAAATCATCACAGGGCTTAAGTGCATTCTGGAATAAATTCTTGTGTTGTTAAAAAGGGCATTCCATGTACTTATAATATTGTTTCTGGTAAATCTAAGTCTAGAAAATGGATCCCTAACTTTTCTGATCCTCGGGAACCAATTGCAAGAGATCCTAGACTTAGTCCTTCTGACAAAATTGCTAATCAAGCAGTGTCTCACCTCTCTGGAAAGAACACTTATCAAAGACAGAAGGATAAAAAGGAAAAATGTTCATTTAATGAGCTAAAAGCTCATACTTGTGTGACTGAGCTAATCACAAGGTTGAATATCTCGCATACAAAAAGCCTTGTTGTGAGAGAATTAAATAGGTATACTCCATAACGAAGTGACTCTAATTATCCATCTAATCTCTTATAGTTTTTAGAAGGATAATTAGTCAAACACTAGTTCGTGAGTTTTTTTTTTCGGTTCCTCTTCCTTGACTAAACTTAGTTTTGAAAAGTAAAAGTGTAGTTCTTTTTGTTTCCGTGATGAGGTTTGTGAACACTCATCTTACGGGTACACGTACGGTTCCAAGCTTTCTTTTAAACCTATCCCGTAAATCCTAAATCTCTCGAGTTTTTTTTTATATATATACCTATCCTATTGAGTTTTTTTTTATATTATCAATGGCTTCTCCTTCTTCTTGCTCATTGTATGTGTCTAAAGATTTCATTGATAAGGCGGTATATTTTGAACTCGATAAAGAGAAGGGAACACTTACTGAAATTCAAGATTCCCTTCCTCAATCCTCTGATTCACTTTCAGATATAGAAGAGATTTCATCAGATGTAGTTCTAGACTTCCTAAAAGAATTTGAGGAGGCAAAGAAGCAACTTGTTGATACAATGAAGTGTCTTGATGTGGTAATAACTGAGTTGAAAAAGGTTAAGTCGGACCTTTTTTTTTTTTTTTTAAATAAATGCACCCTGGTTCCTTTTATTAAACCAAGAAAAAAAGAAGGGGAGGGCTGAGCCATACCCCAAAAAGGTACAAAGAAACAAAGAAAGCAAAGCAAAGAGCAGAACTAAAAAATAGTTACATGTTGCGAAATCTATATAAGGGTAGCACTGAGTTATCCATCGCTATATTTCTTCTTGTGAAACAAGGCGGGTTTTTCCACCATATAGACTCCACCGATGCCCCATGCTTATCCAGAGAATCTGCTACCGAGTTACCTTCTCGAAATACATGAGAGCATTTAAACGTTATAGAAGAGGCAAACTTGATGCAGTTGTCCCAGTGCGTAGATAAGCACCATGGGACAAGACTTTGATTGTTGATAGCCTGTAAGACGAAGTCAGAATCACACTCCAGCCACAGACGACTAATCCTCCTTGTCTTCGCTATTCTGAAGGCATAAATAGCCCCCCATAGCTCCGCCAGCAGTGAATTTTTGAAACCCAGATTTTGCGCCAAGCAGCCCCTGACTATACCCATTGAGTCTCGGAACACCACTCCGCAGCCGGAAGGACCCGGGTTTCCCAACGAGCATCCATCAGTGTTTTCTTTCATCCACCCTTGCGGAGGCGGCATCCATTTCACCATCACCGCGCTCGGCATTTTAGGTGCTCTACTCTTGATACCTAAACTCTCCAATATGCATTTATCTGCTGAGGTGTTGAAGGAGTATGTGTACTAGATTCCATAATCAGTTTCGCCAGATGCTTAACCGCCTGCTGAGGAGAAGTCTCAATATGCTCAAACCTTAGATTGTTTATGAAAGTCCAAATCAACCAAATACAGCTCACCACTGCCACCCAGAGGATATTTTTAGTCTTCGAACAGCCCGCGAACCTCCTTACATCATCAAATATAGTATTAGTACTGGAACAATTCAACCTATAATTGAATACCTGCATAATCCAGTTCCATAGCCAAGTAGCAAACCAACAGTCCAGGAATAAATGGTTTTGAGTTTCCCTACAGCAAGGGGTAGGGCAGAGGTTGTAACAGTTTACCGTGTCGCGTCCAAAAAACTTTACATTGTCATCAGAAGCAACCCTGTTATGTAGCAATTTCCAGACCGTGCAAGCGCGACGCGGCGGAATCTTGATATCCCAAAGATCCTTGAAGTCTCTTAACTCCGGTACCCTGTGTCTATGGAACTCATAAGCCTCCTTCATGTTGATGTTCCCAGAATATCTTAGCTTCCAGATTTGTTTATCCTCAGAATGAGCAGCAAATGGAGTTTCTTTTATCCACTGATCAACCTGGCCAGACAACTCCGGCATATAAGAGGAAATGCTCCATCGATCTTCCACTATGAAATCTGCCACCACATTTTGAAGATTTGAGTCATACAGCCCCAAATACTCCGCAATCGACATCTCCATATTAGTGTTCCAACAGTCCTTCCAGAAATCAATGTTGTTACCATTTCCAACCAACCATAACACTTCTTCGTTAATAATGCACCGCTGCTGTTTAATTCCATGCCAGATGGATGAAATCTTATAAGCTGTACCTGCAAAACATTTTTTAATGAAAGAACCAAAAATAGAGTTGATTGTCATCATTTTCCATGTCATCTTCATCAAGGCAGCTTTGTTCAAGCTAGATATAGACCTTATTCCCAGACCCCCCTCATTCACTGGAAGACAGACCTTATCCCAGGACACAGTGTGGTGTTTTGTAGTATTGATCTTTCCCGACCAGACAAAATTCCTTATCCATTTTTCCAAAAGTTTTATTAGCGCGGCAGGCCAACTGTAGATCTGGATGATGTGCATGACCGAGCTTGCAATCACCGAGTTTACAAGTTCCACTCTTCCCATCATTGATAGAGACCTTCCTTTCCAAGCAGAAAACTTAATCTTTATTCTGTCCACAATGTCCCTAAAATGAACAGCTCTCGGCTTACCCCGAAAGATCGGAACACCCAAGTAGCGAAATGGCAGGGTCCCCATTGTTAACTTAAAAGAAGCAGCTATCCCTGCCATTCTGTTATGAGCAGATTTGCTTGAGTACATTGTGCACTTTTCAGCACTGATGAATTGACCTGAATTCTGACCATACTCCTTAAAGATTTCCATTAAAGCCGTAATATCCCTCTTAGTTCCTCTGCAGAAGACCATTATGTCATCTGCGTACAAAACATGAGAAGGAAAAGTTGTACCTCTTGTCGAAGATATGTGGTTAATCCTCCCCTGAGCAAAAGCATTCGCTAGAGCCTTACTTAAAACATCTTCCGCCAAGCAGAATAGGATGGGAGATAGTGGATCGCCCTGGCGCAAACCCCGCTTGCAGCTGAAGTATCCCATTGCCTTGCCGTTAATCACCACCGAAAGCCTAGCCGAATTCAGGATCAAAATAATCCAACCCAGGAACGTGTCACTGAACCCATAGCCTTGCAGTGCCTTAATGAGGAAGTCCCAATCAAGAGTATCAAACGCTTTTCTAATATTAAATTTAAGAGCCACATTACCTCCAAAGCATTTGTATTCCAGCAAGTTGATAGCCTCCGACGTTATTCCAATGCAGTAAAAAATGTCTCTTCCCTTGAGGAAAGCTCTCTGCTGAGGAGATATAAACTTTGAAGCTATAGGAGTCAAAAGGTTATCTAGGATCTTCCCAATGATCTTGAAATAAAAGTTACTAAGAGCTATAGGACGAAATTTCTCAATTCTATCAGCTCCCGTTTCTTTCGGTATAATAATAACATGGCAAGGGTTTGCATTTGGAAAGAGCCAACCATTCTTGAAAAAAATTTGGACAGAATTAACCACCTCTGTACCTACTATATCCCAGAATGCTGTAAAGAAGACACCGCCGAAACCATCCGGACCCGGGGCACCATTAGCATTCATGTTATCAACGGCCACTTTAACTTCCAACCCGTCTGGAATGGCAGTGAGGCTCCTGTTTTCTTCCTGAGATACCTTTCTGCTAGTATTCCTGGAAACGAAATCTGTTGGACTAATAGCAGCATCAGTATTATATAAATTTTTAAAGTAGGAAACAACATGCTCTGAAACCTCCTCATGGGAGCTCAGCAGATCATTATCTGTTTTTAGATGAGTTATTTTGTTGGTCGCCGCTCGAATCTTAACATAGGTGTGAAAGAATTTTGTACAAGCATCTCCATTTTTCACCCACTGTAACCGCGATTTGTCTTGCCAGAAATCTTTTTGAATCTTTAGAGCGTAAATGAGTCTGTTCGAAGCCTCTAGTTCAATCCCGTGCAGATTATCTGAGTAACCCTCATCAATGATGCGGCACTGCATATTCTCCAGAGTAGTTGTGGCCACATTAACGTTGAGTTGTATGTCACCAAACACCTCCTTGTTCCAACACTTGAGAATCGATTTCAGGATCTTTAACTTCTGCATAAGAACATACATGGGGCAACCCACCACTTGCTCCATCCAAGCTTTCTCCACCACCTCTCTTAACCCCGAGTGATTCAGCCATGTTCGCTGGAATTTAAACGAAGATGCATGAGTTTTACCCCCCTTGAGAGATTCCAATATGATCGGATAGTGATCGGATTTAACACGTGTAAGCGTGCTACAAACCGTAGAGTCCCAAGCCATTAGCCATTGTTCGTTGCAGATAGCTCTGTCCAGGCGAAGCTCCGTGTGTTGTCTTCCCCTACGACCATTAGAACAAGTAAAAAACGCTCCCTTTGTGTCCAGATGATGCAGGTCATTCGTCTCCGTAAAAGCCAAGAAGTCATCGCAGGAGTTTCTTGAAGGAGGAGGGCTTGTAGACTTTTCATGAGCTCCCAGCACAGCATTGAAGTCGCCAATAACACACCAAGGACCAGTTAGGTTCCCCATAAAATTACTCAAGTCTAACCATAGGTTTCTACGCGCTCTATAGGAAGTAGCATCATAAGTGACATAGTACACCATATTTCCTAAAGAAGCTTTACAAGCAATCATCTGACCAGAATTTTCCACCACATCCATATGAATATTAGTACTACTTACACACCATAGATTAGGAATATTATTACCTCTATCATTCACCGCCACTATCTTCAGTCCAAGGTTGGACCAGAAATTTATTTGAATAGACTCTATTTTTATCCAAGGTTCCGCAATAAAAATAATATCCGGAGAATGTTTACAACAGTAATTTTTAAATACCATCTGCGTTTCAGAGTTACCAAATCCACGCAGGTTCCAGTAGAGTGTTCTCATTGAGGAGGATTTATGACATTCCTTGGGTGCATTGTCCAAGGTTTTGTATCACCAGTCTCCTTCTTTTTTTCCTTTACCCGGTCCCTTTTTAAAAGAACACATTCAAAGGACTGCATCTCCTCCTCCTGCTCGTCAAGCATCTCAACGCTTACCGTATCCTCCTCATGCCAATTTGGTGTGCTAAGTGTGCTTATTTCTCCTGTGATTAAGCTTGCCTTAGCTTCCACCGCATAAGTTAGTTCTGCGTGAGCTACCTTCTGTTTTTTTTGTTTGACCGATTCTGCAATAGTATCCGCAGAATCCAGATTGTCTTTCTTCTCCTGTGTTATCTCCATCGTGCTAATTTTTTGGTTGATCTCTGCCACTTGTTGATTATCTTCCTTAGATTCCACATTCTTGCTTGACAGGGTTGGAGCTTCATTTACAACCACCGAATCCATGTTCTTCCCATCTCCAGGAGTGAGTCCAGAGTGGTTCTGGATCAAGTCTGCATTTGTCTTCTGAGTCATGCCCTTCATGCTAATTTGGTTAACATCTACAACACCTTCCACCGCCTCCATAGGAGAATCCATAGTACTAGCGACATTTGCTTCTTCCACCATAATGTCAGCGCTCTGGCCAGTAGCATTATCTACCACCTCCGGGTTGGTTCTCAGGTTTTGAATTTCTCCCACTTTTTGATTTTCCCCATTTTTTTTTATCAGCCTTCCTTTGAGCTTTCGTTTGCTTTGGTCCTTCCTTACCAGTGTCCTTCACATTACTCTCCTTCATTTTCTTCTTATTACAGATACTCTCCACATGTACAATCGTGTTACAGTAGGATAAAAAATAAGGTGTTTTCTCATATGCAATTCTGGCAAAGAAAGAGTGATTGTTTCTCTCTACCTGAATTTTATCTGTCTGTGTTTTAGTTAGATCAACTTCCACCAGAACCCTTGCATACAACCCAAAACTTCTTGATAATGTTGAATTGTCCACCAGCAATGGATCGCCTACAACACTCGCAATCTCAAATAGAGTTTTATGTCTCCAGTATTCAAATCCTAAATCAAAGATTCTTACCCAAACCTGAGCCAGAGTTTGGTTTTGCTTACCGGGATTGAAATGCTGAATCCATTTTTGAAAGTGTAAGATCCCTGGTTTAATAGAACAAGCACCAATCGATCGAACATAAGTTACATCCTCCTCACAAGAAAATTGGAAACAGAAGAAGCCCTTACCTAAGGGAGAAATAAACCAATTTTGGATCTTCCAGATCTGTCTTAATCTTTCGTTGATTTCTGGAATTTTCATTGTAATCGACTCCTTAGGTTGCACTAGTCTTCCAATCAAACAATTTTTGCAGTCAAGCACCCCTTGTTGGTATTCATCTTCAGATATTTTAATTGAGACCACCGGACCATTGAAGCACGGTTTTGCCAATTTTGCTGGATCAAATTCTAGTGCTTTGAAAGACGAAACCATACTAGCATATGATTTCTTTTGATTCAATCCCAACGTATCTTCTTCATTCTTGTACGACCTTAAATTTCCCATCCCTGGTTGATATTCATCCCAGGGACAGAAGTTTTGATTTGATGCCGAATTCATTGGAAAATTTTGAAATTTAAGATCTTTAATCAGGGTGGTAAGACGTTTCAGATCCACTAATCATTCTTAACGTTTAATTTCTGACAATGATCGATCTAGCCCAGCGACCGACGAAAATATTCCTCCAAAATTTTCTAAAAAAATCTCCGAGTCAATCACAACGATTCGCAGAGCTTGAATCGGATGAGAGAGAAAATTTAATCGAATATGTGATTGATTGAGGTTAAGTCGGACCTTGTTCTCATGAAAACCCATGTTAAAGAACTTCTTAATAAGGATTTTCTCTTTAAAGGAGCAGAGGATGCTGTCGTTCACAAGCTCCAAGACCTTAAGACTCAAGAAGGTCATGAACTGTCTATTTGACTTTAGTTCATTATGGCATGGAGGTTTTGTGTTCAGTTTAGTTTGTTTTGATTTTATTTGCCTAGTAAATCTTTTATTTTTCTTGTTTTGTTAGAAGAATAACTAGTGTTTTGGAATAGCCATTATTGTGATTACACATAGTTATGTCCAAAGTTTTCATCTTCTTGTTTTTAGAATTATTGGTTTAAATTCTAAATTTGTTTGGAAGATGATTTTTGCAGTATTAATCCATTAATTTTATATATTGCAATATTTTTATGGGATATGTGTGTTTACGTCCATGAACTTGGTTGTCCCATATTTTGTCAAAAGTAAAGTCGTTCGTAAGTTGATATGCAAATATTGATAAAAGAGTGAATAGACTTTTGGAAAACACAAAAGTTAAGCCTATATTGTCAATTATTGATGTAAGATAGGTTAAAATATTTTGTGATTCAAGGATTATAACTATTGTATGTCATTGTGCAAATGGTGATGGAATAGAATAAATCCTTGCTTATTCCACGGTATAAGGTCGATTCTCCGATCCACAAGTTTTGTGTAAATACTTTGTTTTTCCATGAAGTATCTTATGTTGAGCACTAAAACAACAAAAGTTGATTTCTTTTGTGATTAGCTTAGTTGTTGTTCTGTAAGGTACTTTATGTTGAACATGTTGAACTAAATTAATCATCTTGTGTGGTTATTTAGTTATCACTCCATAAGTTTTCTTATGTTTGATCATTTCTTTGACTGGGTTGGTTATTCGTGATTAACTTATTCATTGCTCCATATATTTTCTTATGTCGAGTGTGGCCAATTAAATTGATTACTTATTATAATTAGTTTGGTTGTGTATGACAATTAGATTTTTTGCGAGTTTTCTTGTGATTAATCTAATTGATTTATTAAGTCTCCATAAGTTTACTTGTGTCGAGCATGTTTAGTCAAATTAATATTGGTTCGCCTTGGTTAATATGATTGAATATTTCTTTTTGGATTCCAAATTCATACTTGTATGTGATTTGTTGAGTCTAAAGAAATCCTTTTTTTCTCTTTTGAAATTAAGGTCGCTCTTGTTGTTTCCTTGGGAATGACATTTTATGGGGGGGAGTTCTTTTGAACTTGTGCTTAATTGCCAAATCTTTGTGGGGAGTGCGGCTGTGGAATATTAGAGGGGTTATCTTGTATCTTTATGAACTCCTTGATGAATGCATTTATTTTTGGCTTTATGATTTCATCTAAACAAGATGATATACATTTACCTTTGGTCATGAAATGTCTCTTACGAAAATTTCATTAGGATCTCGTTCTTGTACCTTTGCCAATTTTATTGACAAAAAGGGGGAGAATTAATATGTAGTTCACACTACAAATACATATGGTTTTAGGATCATTATGTAAGGGGGAGTGGTTTCCATGTGAGATGGAGTATTGACTAAGGGGGAGTGAAGTATCACTATAGTATTGTTGTTAAAGTTGTGATGCAATTGAACTTTGACGCTGTGTAATGATATTATGACACTGTATAACAATAATTGAGAACTCTTGTTTTCTCATTGTTATAGCTATGGATTTTCAACAATGATGATGCTAAACTTATAACCTTTGGGATCATTGGATTACTTGGAAGTGACGAAGATTTCGAGTATTGTTGAAGATTAAACGACATGTGGAATAGGAGCTACAAAGTTTATTTATATATTTTTTGTATTTCATATGTATTAATAGTTTTACCACTAAAATTGACAAAGGGGGAGATTGTTAGAGCATTTCTCGGTCGAACTCGCATGCGTTTCTATCTCAAGCATGTTTGTCAATATTAGTGATCAAAACTATAAAGTCTTTGGTTTCTAGTTTACTATATCTAAGGTCTCAGACTAGGATAGAAAGTGTAGTTGAGCTCAAGAACTCCATGGAGATCATCATACAAGACGAATGACTACTCAAGGAACCAGTGGATTATCATCGACTAAAATGTATGTGGAGACTTGAACTTATCTATCACCCAAAAGTCTATCTACTCTATCTCCTATCTTGAGACAAAAGTCGTATTACTATATAGACTAAGATTATACAAACATGATATTTCGAGCTAAATATATATCTCGCTTATATATTTCTCGAAATATGTGTTGGTAAAGCTTTTGCTTTATCCAAGTGCATCTTTACCTAGTGACGAAAGTCATGTTATGTTTCAATCATTTTGGAAATTACTCCGATGAAAAATAATTTGTGAATAACAACTATATAACGTCCTCTGAGAATGTTTCAATGATTGAAATGAGAGTTTAGACAATATAACCATTAGAGGATATAAGCATTGTTGTGGAAACACATATATGTATAAGTCCTTATTGCTTGAACCGAAGTTTGCGAAATTTGTTGATCAAGGTGAAACCGGTGTAGTGCATGATCTTCAGTCCGCGAACTGGTGAAAGTTCTCGACCGAGAATTTCTGCTAGAGTTTGTGAACTCCATCCGGGAACTTAAGTCCGTGAACCCAGTCCGCGAACTTGAGTAGGTTATGTCTAAAAACGATGTTTGTGAACTTAACTTAATAAACTAAGGATTGCTATTGCAAACCGTGACTTTATAGTTCATGAATCGATTCGATTGAATCACATCATTTTTGCTTCAATTGTATCTTGTGTAGTACATAAAGATCTAATCGATTGAACAACTCTCTAACTAGTTCATTTGACTCATTTGGACAAGTTATGGTTGATATGAAAGTTATCATACGACTAACCATTTGGTTAACTAGTATTGAACCAGATAAATGTACAAGTTTGGGTACGGTTACACAAGCCTAGAAACGTGTATTACAAGTGTGCATAACAAGCTATGTTTTCGATCTAACGGTTGATAAATATTAGCTTGAATCTAATCAGGTTTTCATCTAACGGTGAATATTGAATGCTTTGTTTCTAAGCTAATATTGATTGCAAACCCTGATTTGAATGACTATATAAGGGAGAACTCTAGCAACTCGGAAACCTAATCCCCACGCATTCTGTGTGATACTAGTTTGCTAAGCTAGAGTCGATTCTCTTTTAACCTTTGGTTTTGTTCTTCCAAAACCAAGTTAACGACTTAAAGACTTCATTGGGATTGTGAAGCCAGACCGATACTACTTTTATCGTAGTTGTGTGATCTAATCTTGCATCTTCTATTGTATGAGTACAATTGTAATAATTGGCTTGAGATTTCTATCTCCGATAGGCAAGATATAAAAGTAGTCACAAACACTTCGTCTCATCATTTGTGATTCCTCATTAATCTTCTTCGTTGCATCGATTAAGTTTATTGTGAGGTGATTGATAAAGCTGAGTTGTTCTTCGGGAATTTAAGTCTGGTTTTATCAATTGGTTCTTGTTCACCTTGATTTATCAAAAGACGGAACAAAACTCATAGGTTTATTCGTGGGAGACGAATTTATCTATCCTTGTAGACTTTTCTGTGTGAGACAGATTTGTTTATTAAAGTCTTCGACTTTGGTTCGTAGCAACTCTTGGTTGTGGGTGAGATCAACTAAGGGAATCAAGTACGTAGTATCCTGCTGGGATCAGAGGTGTAGGAGCATAAGTATACCTTGGATCAGTGTGAGATTGATTGGGGTTCAACTACAGTCCAGACCGAAGTTATCTTGGAGTAGGCTAGTGTCTGTAGCGGCTTAATACAGTGTATGTTTAATCTAGACTAGGTACCGGGGTTTTTCTGCATTTGTTGTTTCCTCATTAACAAAATTCTGGTGTCTATGTTATTTCTTTTCCGCATTATTTTTTGTTATATAATTGAAATAATACAGGTTGTGCTTTGTTCAATCAATTAGAATATCCGACCTTATTGGTTGTTCATTTAAATTGATTGACACTTGGATATTGGTCTTTGGTACCATCCAAGTTATCTCTATTTGAATAAGACTCGCAGATTGTATTTTCTTGAGTAAATCAAATTGAGAGATTGAGATAATAACTCCTTGAGATATTTTCTATTGATTGAGTCTAGTTGATTCTCTAGAAAGTAAGTCGGGGTTGTCCATACAAATTGCTAATCGAAATATTGGGTGTGGTTGTTAGACCCCGCTTTTCACATAGCATTTTATCGTACTTATGATAAGATCTTTAAACATCATGTTGACCAGCCTTTGATAAGTTAATCCTGCATTCTTTATACCAAAGAGCATTTCCTTGAAACAATATAGGCCATCATCCATGATAAATGCAGTATGCTCCTCATCCTTTGGATTCATGGTATCAAATTGTACCATGAATATCCATCCATGAAGGATAATCTTCCGTACCCTAAGTCATATTCTATTGTTTTGTATATTTTAGGCAGATAATAAATGTCTTTGGGGGTAAGCTTTAATGTTGTGAAGTCTATACAAATACTTACTTTGCCATTCTTTTTCATCATAACTACGATGTTCGATACCCATTCCAGATATCTACATTTTCTTATCATCTTTGCTTCTAGCATTCTCTGAACATCATCTTATACCGCATAATACAACTAACGTTGATTTTTGTTTTCTTTTGTTTCACTGGATCGAAGTCTGTACTGATGTCCGGTGAGTGACATGCGATGCTTGGATCGATCCCCATCATATTTGACATTTTTCAAGCAAAGAGGCCCATATTCTCTTTTAAAAATTGTTGTAAACCTTTTTTTTCTCTAGTCGTGAGATCTTTTCCCAGATAGGTTATTTTTTGTTTCGATTTTTGAACCCAGGTTTACTTCTTCCAGTTGTTAAACTACTTATTGTTTGAATTTTCTATGTGGTAAATTAACTAGATCCTTTTGTGATTTAGGAGTTACAGTTATGGCCTGCTGACCATATTATTATTTGGCTGCCAGCTAATTGAGTTTAGCTTTAGCTTTCAGGATCTTTAAGATTTTCCTTGGTAGTTTTAATTCCTATCATCTAGAACCTCCATGTGGGTCTTCCTGCTGAATGAGAGAGAGGAAGACTAATTCTTTTGATGCGAATTATTTTCCTTTGATGACACACTCACCTTGGTTCGTCATAAAACTTTAGCTTCCGATGGTATGTCGAAGGAACATCTTGCATCACGTGGATCCGATCTCTTCCCAGGTTCACATTATATGGGATTTTGGTGTTAAGAACCAAGAAATCCACGTTTGTTTTAATCGGGGAAGCTTCGACTGTGAGAGTTATCTCTCCTATATGATATGTCTTTGATCCATTAAAGCTCACAATAGTTGATACATTACTCTTTAAAATACCGTCATGTGTCAATTTCATCAGCTCAACTGCTTGAAGATAGATTATGTCACAGGTAGATGCCTGATTAATTATAATCTTAAGACAATCCCAACCATCTATAATGAGCTTGACCAACAATGCATCTGAATGTGAGAAAGTAACCTTAACTAGATACTTTTTAATTAATCGTATTGTAGGTACCAAAAATCACACTTGACGCGTGGCGCATTACGAATGGTGGAGTAACTTAACCAAGATTGCTTAGTTTGTACGAGATAGGACGAGGCTGCGAAGTAAGACCTGAAGATAGTGAGATAATAATTGGCGAGGTAAAGAAGACTTGCACAAGTAACCCAGCGAAGTAACTTCGCGAAGTAACATCCCGAAATAACATCCCGAAATAATATCCCGAAGTAACATACCGAAGTAACATCCCGAAGTAACATCCCGAAGTAACATCCCGAAGTAAAATCTCGAAGTAACATCCCGAAGTAACTCTACGAAATGTGGATTGTTGTGCAAGAAAAGGGAGAGCATACGAAGTAAACGGCGCGAGGTGTGGCTTGTTGTGCAAGAAATAGTAGGGTCTCCGAAGTAAAATGAGCTGTCAGCGAAGTAAAATGAGCTGTCAGCGAAGTAAAATGAGCTGTCAGCGAAGTAAAATGAGCTGTCAGCGAAGTAAAATGAGCTGTCTCCGAAGTAAAATGAGTTGTCTCCGAAGTAAAATGAGCTGTCATCCATTATGTAGTTTTTCCTATAAATAAAGGACTTGGTCCATTGTAAGAGGGGTTGGAACTTTCAGGAGAGAGGGAGAGCAGATTTTATTCTACCTTATCTTTATCTTCTTCTTCTCCAAAAAGTAGATCTAGAAGAGCTCCAAAACTCTTTAATGGAGTTTCACCTTGTAAATCAATTATTTATGTAAACACCAAATATTCTAGTGAAATTCGTGGATGTAGATCCCTTCATGGATCGAACCACGTAAAAATTGTGTGTCCCTTTTATGATTTTAGCTCTTTAAATTATCATTTTAGTATCCAAAAGTTAGATCTAGAAATTGCTCATGGGTTTGAAGTAGAAATATGTTTAGAACACGAAATAAGATGTGGGTGTGACCACGGATGGATTTTCTGTAGTTACATTTTGGCGCCCAGAAACAGGGATGGGTAATGGATTCATCCAACCTGATACTTGATTCAAAAAAAAAAGAAGGTTCCATTGAAGTTTAGTTACTATTAGCAACATATCTCACTGGATCTTCAAAGTAAGGGGTAAAAATGGCAATCTCAGTAAGGTTTCAACCAGCATCATCAACCTCATCGTAGGAGAGAAGGATTTCAAGTTTTCAAATCTGGAACGAAATCTTCATCAACAAACTCGTCTCAAAAGGACAAATCTCCTCTTTATATAACTATTCATCTGGGAGTTTTAAGTCTCTTTGTTCTTCATGAAAGCTTGATCTTTAACTCAAAATCGGTTTTCTTTACAGATTTGGAGCAAATGGATTTTGTTTTACGAACCCATTTAAATGAATTTCATAAATCCTAGAGCATCAAAAGTTTCAATTGATTTGGAGATTTTCCCATGAATAAAACTAAAAGAGTTTTAGATGATAACTTTCATTCTCCACAAAACCAGGTTTGGCATAATTTCTCTAGATTGTTCACTGAGTTGATCTGTTGTATGCATCCATGAATGAATGAACCCCTTTCCCAGCACAAGTTATTAGAAGTGGATGAGGAAGCCCGTTTACTTCAGCGAAGTAGTTTGACCATAAGGGAGAATATTACAGAAGAAAGTTTATTCTCGTAAAGTTCATCACCAGCTGCATGAATATGTTACAAGATCACTTTTGCCATCAGTTGAAAACAAGAAAGGCTTTAACCTTGTCAACAGTTCAGCTCGTGCAAGTCCGAAGCAAACCAATTCGCAGTAATAGCACAACTCGTGTGATTTCCAAAGACAAATTATTATCACCATTCGTCAGTTGTATCACCGGTAAGCTAGGCGAAGTATTTGGCAGAAACTACTTCGTAAAAGAGGAAATCAACTTCGTCAACAACTTTGGCGAAGACTAGTCGCCATATATAACCATAATAACAACAGCGAAGTTAAGTTGCAAGTTCACTTCGTGAAAGGGATCAAAAGATACAGTGATGTACTTCCAGTTACAATTCTTGACTAGAAAAGAAAGTAGATACAAACCAACGAAGTCCATGCAATCGAACCTACTTAATTTGTCAATATGAAGTTACTTCACCAATAATCACTTCGGAACGGACAGACCAACGAGCAACAAACCAGCAAAGAGCCCCGAATAAGGGAGAGACTCAAGGCAAATGAGGAGAAGTTCTGCGAAGCACTCCAGCAAAGATGAAATCAATTCATATCCAGCCCGCCAATCAGCTATTTGGCCACTCATCAAAATCTCATCATCATCATCATCTCCTATGTTTCGCCAACTCAAGTGACGAAGACAAAGGACGATTAATGAAGGAAGAAGGCTCATCTCGTGAACAATAGAGCAAGGGAAGACGAACTTCAGCGAAGCTTATTTCTCCAACTAGTAATACCTATCACTTCCCGAAGCAAAAGTTACTTCGTCAGTTAAATATGGAGGCACGACTTCGCCAGACTATTCAGTATAGGGGAATGAATAAGATTAAAAGAACGATATTACTTCGTTATCAGCTTCAGCAAATAACCAATTCAGTTGCGAGATTAATTTTTACTCGAACTACCTTTGCCAACCATTTTTATCTCGTCAAGAGATCACCTCGGAGCAAACAAATCCGCCAGCTTAGACTCAAAGGACCAATTCTCTCATAACATTCATTATCAAATCACCAGCAAAATCATATCTCTTTCGACCAACCAGTTCAAGAGCTAAGAGAAACAATACCAAAAGGAGCTGGAAGTACTCCTTTGCATTATGCTGCTTGTGGAGGCCATCTGAATTGTTTTCAGAGAATGTGGGTTGCAAGCTTAGAAGATGTACATCCAAGTAACTTGCCAAAAATTAAAAATAAAAAAAATAAAAAAAATTGGCTGGCTGTTTTATAGTCCCGCCAGCCATGGGCTGTGTATGACTTTGGATACTTGAGAAACCAAAAAGTGCCATGAAGGCGCCCTAAGAAAGGTTGTCTATCACAGCTAGGGTTTGCTGTGACAAGATGGTGGAGCAGTGGTGAGGATACCTAAAAATAACTATAAACAAGTGATAAATCAGCTTCAAACAATCTCAAGAAAATTAACTGAGTTTGATACGAAAATCAAGGAGTTAAGAAATGGATACCATGATTGGGTTTCCAAACAATCTTTTGTTGTTGAACTTCCTGTTGTTGCTACATTTGGTGTAATCCATGGAGCTGCTTGTGGTGCTTTTACTGGAGCCTTAGCTGAGGTTGCTAAGCATGTCTATCCACACACAACATTCACTTGCCATTAAGGATGGCGGCAGGTTTTGGTGCTGGAGTCCTGCTTAGATTGATACTGACGTCGATGGGGAATCCTAATCTGGCAGTGAAAGCAGTCATCACAGGAGTCATCGGTGCGCTTGTTGGAGGTACTGCCTTTCAGCTAGGTGACAGAATCTCTCCGCCGTCAAGGGAGTATACCAGAACAAGATGCATGTTATCGAATCTTGGCCTTCAGCATTACGAGAAGAACTTCCAGGAAGTCTTCTTAATAGACATTACTGTACCTATGCTTACCGATAGTGTTCTTACAGAAGTGGGACTGCCTCCAGGACCAAGGCTTCTAATACTTGACCACATTGAAAGGATCACCTACAATTATCATAACAGACAAACCATCGTAAGAGATCGACGAAGCACTACCGGAGATGAAGTAAGAACGCGTATTACATCCAAGAAATGTCAGATGGCATCGATCAAAGGAGTATTTTCAACAAATTAGTCCAGCAAAGATGAAGAAGAAAGGAGGAACAAATGTTTACCAGCAGCAAAGAAAAGACCATACTATTCAAATATAACTTCGTCAACAGTTCAGGCATTGTACATCACCAGCGAAGAAGTAGAAAAAATTTAAGAGCAGAGATATCTCGTCACAGCAACATCAATGTCCCAGCAAATCCAGAGATCACCATATGAAGCAATTTATCCGAAGTGCTTAGAAGAATCAATGAAAGATGATTATGAAGAAGTTCAATAATAAATCCTTTGCAGAGTCAACAATTGATCTTTTTAATCAGCAATAAGCTAGTAAACCAAGATACAACAACAACCACCAACCAATCAAATTTCATCGTCAGTTCACTTCATTGTAGAAGCTCGTCAGTAATATTCATTTCGGCACATTACTACGTCAGCAAGATACTCTATTCCAACAAAGTTTGCACGAGTCTACAACACCAACCAATGACGACGATAAAAGAGGTCACAGTAAAGATAATTCGCAATCCAAGAAGAATGAGTTCAAGCTCAGAGAAGCATAAGGCAGCGAAGAAGAGAGAGTTAACCTGATCAACAACTTCGTTGGTATTCTCCATCTGATTAACGCTAAAGGGCGAAGTTACTTCATCAATAATTAGGTTCTACTCGATGACACAACCACAGTTCAAGAAAATTTACCTCGTGACTACAACCAACTCGTTCCGGAGAAGAAACGACCTGAAAATCTCACTACATCATCAAACATCTATGAAGATATTATAGGTCAAAACAAGTCGGCTCAGAACTGCATCCTACTCTGGTTTCTCTATCTAATAACGGACCCATCCAAGCTGAGTTGGTCTACATGATCCTAAGATGGGTTCCAGAAGACATCACAATCCACAACGAAGATTTGGAAGGAACTTTGGAGTTGCTTGAGTGCAGCAGGAAGTCAGCAGTTGGATGTTGCTAAACATCATGCAGCCACAGTTAGTCTGATTCATGGGTGAGGGTTCTTACTCTCTTCTCCTGATTTTCGTCTTCATGCGTCTGAGTTTTTCAAAAATGTCTGTGCAAGGAAAAAACCTGCCGATGCTACATCCGAGTTTGACTCAGCAATGAGTAGTATCTTTCGGATCCTAATGAATGTGTCTAGTGACTTCTTGAGCCGATCAGGCTCCAATTATGGTGGCATTGATAAAAGTGAATTTGAATTTGTGGAATTTATATGTGAAAGTATGGCGTCTTTGGGTACTTTAAATTTGCAGTGCATTTCTGGGGACAATACCATGTTTCCCCATTATCTTCAACAGATGCTGGGGGTACTTCCAACACTGCAAGCTAGCTCTCCATTTCCAGTCTTTGCTTTTTGGGCTGCCTGTACTGAGAGAATCAGTATCCAAACCGGAGGTCGTTTTACATGGGGCAGGTGAAAACACGTCAGAGTCCGTATCTGGGCTAGCCGACAAGGAACGAAAAGGAATTCTGGTAGTTAATGAAGATATCTGTAGTGCTATCTTGGATATTAATATTTTGGATATTACTCTTCTGTTTTTGGATATTACAAGCGAGAAAAAGTTTCACCAGAAACAGCTCTTTCTCTAGGAGCACTTGAGCTCTGGAGTAATGTGTTTGATGGCAAGGGAGAGTTCAGCCAATATCGTTCTAGGATGTTGGATCTTATCAAACTAATTGCTCCAGTTAAGCACTTTGTAGCTGCTGCTAAAGTTTCAGAGAGGATTGATACAGTCATTAAGAGCCTCGTATGTCAACTTGGCTTGGAAACCCCATTGGGTATCGAGTGTTATTGGCACTACACATCAGACACTACTCGTGAAATAATGGTCCGCAGTAAATAATTTCTAGATAAAATGGGCCATGAGTGAAGACTAACTCCCGCCCGTCAGCAAAAAAAAATACACAGCGTCTTAGTTCAAGAGACTGACGAGTAAATAATGATGAGCTCACATGCTCGTCTTAGTTGAAGTTTAATATACTTCACCGAGATATTAAGCTATTGCAGTACCAATATGCGGAAGCAAGGGGAATTACCAATTGCAAGACACGAGATACAATGAAGATCGAGGAACCACCGAAGAAAGAGATGAGAAAATCAAAACTTACTTTGCCGAAGCATTACCAGCAAGGTATAGCAAGTGAAATACCTTGCTACCAGCGAGTATTTCTCTTCGTAACAAGAGAATATATAGTAGCTCACTTCGGATCGATGAACATCAACGAAGTATTTGGAAGAAGCAAGAACAAAGATTACTTCAGATTAACCAGCCCAAGAGCTAAGAGCAACGGAGGCAAAAGGGGCATGTATAACAGATCAAACAAATTTGTGGAGTTAAGCATAATAACCACTGTTCCTTCCTATGATGATTCACGAAGTTAACAACTCACTTGCAGCAAGGTATTATCAAAACAAAACTGTCTTATCCATCAACTTTACCAGCGGAGAATACTATGATGAAGACCACTAGCAGCTCTAACCAGGAGCGAAGAAGAGAACCAGGATTCAAGTTTTTCTTTGTCAACTCTACCAACGGAAAATACCAGCAAAAGATCAGCCAAAGCCAAGGGAGTCGTGAGCAAAAGAAAAGGAAGAATATATCTAGTCAATACTACAACGTCAACAACCCAGCGGGACAGAATCAACGGAGCACGAAGAACGCGCTAAGCCAGTGACCAGATGCCGAAGAACAAAAAATTTAATCAGTCCTAAAATCCAGCCGCAACTTCGGAAGCCGAGTCTACATTTCATCAAACCCATTTCGTCAACCACCTCGTTAACCATTCCAGAAACCCATTTCATCAACCACCTCGTCAAAAAATATACATCATTTCAATTTCGGGGTTTGTAAACCATGATTCAGTCAACCACCTCGTTAACCATTCCAGAAACCCATTTCATCAACCACCTCGTCAAAAAATATACATCATTATCAACCAGGCCCGGATTAATACAAGCCTTTACCCCCATCAGTACAAGCCACATCCTCAATCCATCAAGCCCATATCAACCCACTTCGTCCACTCTTAACACCCACTTCGTCGGTCAACACACTCATGTCCGTTCGCAACAACCCAATGGAGCTAGTGGCGGAAAAATGGAACTAGGGATGCTAAAGCCTCCCTCTTCAGTGAGAGTAATGATCAAGATTTTCGCAACTTCGGTGGTCTCGCCTCGCATGAATCAACAACGGAACAACTTCGCGACAACTACTTGGAAGCTCTAATATCATTTCAACCACATAAGCAACACAAAGCAAACAAGAGCATGAGCAAGCATGTAAAAGCAAGCAACAAGCATGAGCGATATGCAGAGATAAAGGAAAAAAAAGATACAAGCCAAAATATCAAATAAAAAGGGCAATGATAAGACCCAAGCATACAAAGAAAAGAAAGAAAGCATACAAAGAAAGTGAAAAAAGAAAGAAAATGTGAGGGCCACAAGTAAGACCTCATTTAGGAGGTCTTCTTACGACCCTCAAAATAGGCGATCGTAAGTCCTATATAAAACCCTCTACTTAGGGAGGCTGAGACCTCGTGGCGTGCAACCTAGTTCGCACAAAGTGCAAGGGGAAAATGTAAGACCTACACGCGCATCACGAGATAATCTCAGATGTGGCTAACAACCACCATCTAGGGGCAATCGTAAGACCCATCCGCCGAGGGCCCCAATTGGGTTACCTTCGGTAAGGGGTGTAAGAACAAGCCAGTGGAGAAGAAGATGACCTGGTGTAGTTCTTCCGCTCGGTCCCAAAACCACCTAAACTAGGGAGTGACTTCGTAACCAAGAGACACATCGGAGAAAGGGAAAGAGGTCACGAAATGACTGATTCCTAAGCCCAAAAGCACGGGGATATTCAGAGGGGAAGGGACGGCACCCTCCTTTAGGGAGCTGAGTGACCACAAAAGTCGGCAATGTTACGGGGCTGGTACTCACGGGAGTAGGTAGGCCTGTGATATTAATAAGACCTCAATGAGCGAGATAAGGCGAGGTTGATGGGTCTTTACTTCGCAAGAGTAAAGAGTGTCTGAGACTTCGTCGAAAAGCCCTGACCAACGGGGTGGGGCATAATAAGACCTTAACTAGGAGGCAAAATAAAACCCCGAACTGATGATAGAGATGTGAGGAAAAAAATGAGACCTGAGGCAAAATAAAAAGGAAAGTATATACTTGCAAAGAAGCAGGTATACTTGCAAAGAAGCAGGTATATACTACAAAGAAAAGCAAAGAAACAAGCACATTACAAAGCTTGACCACCCGAGTCACACAATTCTAATAAGTACTTCTTACGTTGCATAAGAAGTACTCGCAATAGAAATATTGCATATGATAATATTATGCTATGATTTGAATATTAATAATGCAAGAACAAGCCCTAAAAGGCAACGAGGTATAATTACATACGAGATGGGAACGAGAAGGAATGCAAAGGAGAATCAGAGGCACAAACAATAAAAATCAAGGCAAGTATATAATATGCATACATATAGAAAAATCATACCATTTCATACATATAGCATTCACTCATAACATACATACATTCATCGAACATACATCATGCAATGGCACTTCGGGAATTGTTACTATTCATACTTCGGGAATTCTTACTATTCATACTTCGAGAATTCTTATTATTTATACTTCTTAAAGACAATATTTATTGCCGCGAGTGCTTCTTGAAGATTGTTAACTAAGAATACTTCTTATACTTCAGATTATATACTTCTAAGGATACCTCGTGTATATATGAACCAAGGAGGGTATTTCATTAATACTTCGCTATATAATAGTAAGATATCAAGCCAAACAAGGGCAAGGGCAATAAAGATGAAACATATTACTTTTACTTCGGATAGATTTAGTTCCTTCATCTACCAAAGCAAAAGGAGGCACACACATATATGGGAAAATGCATATTATACACTTCGCGGAATTTTTTTCAAATTTTTTGGATTTGATATGAATCAAATTATAAGGACGTTAAGCTACAAATGAAACGATATCATGTGAAAATCTACAATGAGGCAAGGAAAGAACAAGAAGTGATACCATCAACTCTTCAAGGGAAACATCAACACAAGGTTATCATCGGTAAATCTCAAACTAGTACTTACAATGGACTTCGCACAAGGATGAAGAAAAGGAAACTTGGAAGAAAGTCATTAAAACCAACTTTCAAGGCCAAAACTCGGAAAGAAGAAACTCGATACATACACTAATGAAGATATCTCGCCCACTCCATACTTCTTCAACAACAAAAAAATTAAGGATTGATACTTCTTATATATTTTCGAGGATTAAGTACTTCTTATACTTCTTGAAGACCACTTCATACTTCGTACTTCTTATACTTCGGGAATGATACCTCCACACAACAACAACACTTCGGAACCTAGCAAAATAATAATAGGCAAGTATATACTTTTTCAAGTTATTATTCTTTCGCTCATTCCTTCGTCAACAAAGGTCAAAGTCATCAACTCAAGCACCACACGTCTCGCTCCAAAGAACTACACGAAGATGTATTTTTCTCAAGAATTGCTCTTCAAGCAACACTCAAGAAAAATAGGGCAAAATGTAGGTACCAAAAATCACACTTGACGCGTGGTGCATTACGAATGGTGGAGTAACTTAACCAAGATTTCTTAGTTTGTACGAGATAAGACGAGGCTGCGAAGTAAGACCTAAAGATAGTGAGATGATAATTAGCGAGGTAAAGAAGACTTGCACAAGTAACCCAGCGAAGTAACATCCCGAAATAACATCCCGAAATAACATCCCAAAGTAACATCCCGAAGTAACATCCCGAAGTAAAATCCCGAAGTAACATCCCGAAGTAACTCTATGAAATGTGGATTGTTGTGCAAGAAAAGAGAGAGCATACGAAGTAAACGGCGCGAGGTGTGGCTTGTTGTGCAAGAAATAGTAGGGTCTCCGAAGTAAAATGAGCTGTCAGCGAAGTAAAATGAGCTGTCAGCGAAGTAAAATGAGCTGTCAGCGAAGTAAAATGAGCTGTCTCCGAAGTAAAATGAGCTGACATTGAAGTAAAATGAGCTGTCTCCGAAGTAAAATGAGCTGTCAGCCATTATGTAGTTTTTCCTATAAATAAAGGACTTGGTCCATTGTAAGAGGGGTTGGAACTTTTAGGAGAGAGGGAGAGCAGATTTTATTCTACCTTATCTTTATCTTCTTCTTCTCCAAAAAGTAGATCTAGAAGAGCTCCAAAACTCTTTAATGGAGTTTCACCTTGTAAATCAATTATTTATGTAAACACCAAATATTCTAGTGAAATTCGTGGATGCAGATCCCTTCATGGATCGAACCACGTAAAAATTGTGTGTCCCTTTTATGATTTTAGCTCTTCAAATTATCATTTTAGTATCCAAAAGTTAGATCTAGAAATTGCTCATGGGTTTGAAGTAGAAATATGTTTAGAACACGAAATAAGATGTGGGTGTGACCACGGATGGATTTTCTGTAGTTACACGTATGTCATCCGATGGTAGGATTAATCCTTTGCATCTAGCATGAACACTTGGGATATTAATACATCCCTTGACTTGCACTGCTGAGGATTTTCCACTTTTCCCTTTTTCTTGGAGTACAAACTCAGTCAGACGCCTTTCTCGTCCCATGTTTTCTATGAACCTTATCAGATTCTTACAGTTGTTGGTGAGATATCCATTTGTTACCTGATAGGATAAATAAGTCTTTCCTTTTCCATCTGTCCTTAGATTCCTATGTGGCAAGAAGAATAGTTTATCTTTCATGTACTGAAGTATTACTTCAGATGTGGCATTCATATTACAAAAGTTCTTTGACTTTTATTTTCATTTTAGCTCAGACTCTTCTTTGAATTTTTTCTTCTTTGACTGCTGATTCGGTGATTTAGGTGAGAGATCTCTTTTTTTTTTCGTAAAGTCTGTCCAGCTGAGTATACTTTGTGGTCTGAGCTAGAAAAATTTAGGTTGTTTTGTTCCCTTCCGAAAAATTTCCCATCTATGGTATAGACTTCATCTAAAGACTCAAGAATGTGATCTGTGAAGGAATCTCAAATTTCTCCTTGATAACGGGCATTCCTGAATAATATGGATAATACTTTTTCATGTGCTTTATCAACTGGCGCAGCTGCTTCCTTGAACTATCTAGGAAATCAGTGAAACTTTCATCACTTCCTTGACTGATCTTTGTTAGGGTTATATACTTTTAGTGAATGAAAACTTACGTGAGACAGAAATCAGAACTAGATAAACCCTTTGATTGGGGGTTATCCACCAGCTCTGATAGGGAAACCCTAGTTTAATGAAACTTTTTTATATTGATTGATAATAAAATACTAAGTTGGCCAGGCTATGTATAGCTTCAAAGCCGTGCATAAGAAGTAAATAACTTAGAGTTTTAATAACTCTTAAACTGCTAACTAAACAAGGAAATAAACCAACTAAAAACAAGGAAACAGTTTTAATAACGTGGAGTTGGTGTCACAACATCTCACCCCTAGGAAAAAAGACTTGTCCTCAAGTCTTATAGTCCGGAAAACGCGCAATGAAATCATCAGCGTCCTCCCATGTTGCATCATCAGCCGGATGATTCTTCCATTGTACAAGCTATTGAGTACCAGTATTATTCCCTTTCTTGTACATGCGTCTTTCCAAAATTTCCGATGGTTCCCATTTGTCATAATCTATGATATCTGGTAAGGCAGCAACAACATTAACATTTGCTCCCAGGCGCTTTTTTAACAATGAAACATGGAAAACGGGATGAATACGACTGGTATTAGGAAGCTCCAACTTATAAGCCACTGTCCCAATTTTTTCCAAAACTCGAAATGGCCCGTAAAAACGAGGAGAAAGCTTCGAAAAAGACTGAGTAGAAACTATTGTTTGCCTATACGGCTATAGACGTAAAAACACCCAATCATCCGGTGCAAAAGTTCTTTCAGTTCGATGGATGTCAGCTTACTTCTTCATACGATCTTGAGCTTCATGCAAATGAGATTTCAACAGTTTAAGAGTATGGTCTCGAGCCCGAAGATTTATATCAACATCATTGACAGAAGTAAATCCTGGTAAATAGGAGAAAATAGTCGGAGGAGGTCTACTATACAGAGCTTCATATGGAGTCATTTGGATGGCAGTATGAAAGCTTGTGTTATACCACCATTCAGCCCAGGGAAGCCATTTAAACCAATCCTTTGTCTTCATACCAGCAAAGCAGCGTAAATAACATTCTAGAGTACGATTAGTAACTTCAGTTTGACCATCGGATTGTGGATGATACGCCGAAGTGCGACATAGCTGTGTGCCTTGTAAATAAAAATAGGCAGTCCAAAAATTACTCATAAGTACCGCATCTCGATCACTAAAAATGCTTTTTGGCATCCCATGAAGACGAACTACTTCGCGTACAAAGACCTGCGCAACTATGCTTGCATAATACGGATGAGACAAAGCAATAAAATGGGTATACTTTGTAAGACGATCAACAACAACCAAAATTGAGCTCTTTCTGTCGGATACCGGAAACCTATCTATAAAATCCATTGAGATGTCAAGCCATACATCAGCTGGAACTGGTAAGGGGTTCAAAAGGCCAGGAGGAGAAATTGATTCAGATTTATTGCGTTGGCAAATGTCACAACGATCAATAAACTCCTTAATTGAATGCTTCATCCCTTTCTAATAAAAACTTTGTTGCAATCTCTTGAAGGTCCTTAAGTAACCTGAGTGACCCCCCAAAGGAGTTGTGTGAAATTCTTCAAGCAATTTGGAGCACCACAAAGAAGAGGAAACAACCACAATCCGGTTCTTATAACGTAGGATACCACCAACATAAGTATAGTGGCGTTTGAAATCAGGATCCTAACATAGACTAGCAATCAACGGCCCATATACATCATCCTGATGACATTCGTGAACAATATCATGCACACCAGAGAAAATTGGAACTGAGATGGAATTAAACTGAGGACCGGAAAGGCGAGATAAGGCATCAGCAGCTACATTCTCTTTTCCATGACGAAAAATAATCTCATAGTCATATCCCAACAGTTTAGACAACCATTTTTGTTGCTCCATAGATGATAATTTTTGGTCCAGAAAATATTTCAAACTGTGATGGTCCGTATAGATTTTAAAATGCCTACCCAGTAAATACAGCCGCCACTTCTGAACCGCAGAGACAACTGCTAACATCTCTTTATCATGACTGAAAGGTTCAGATTCTTACCAGATAATGGCTTGCTATAGTACGAAAGATGTCTGCCAGATTGCATTAAGACGGCTCCCAAACCACCACCTAAAGCATCACATTCAAGGTAGAATTCCTTGCTAAAATCGGGTAGCGCCAATACAGGAGTGGTAGTAAGAGCATGCTGTAGCAACTTGAATGAAGAAGTAGCATCATTATCCCACAAAAAAGCATCCTTTTTTAACAGCCGTGTTAAAGGCTTACTGATAATACCAAAATCCTTGACAAACTTGCGATAATAACCCGCTAAACCAAGAAAAGCACGAAGTTCTTTAACTGTGCTAGGAATAGGCCAAGAGAGAATACTCTTTATTTTATCATCTTCAACCGAGACCCCATTAGATGAAATAATATGGCCGAGATAACCCACAGAAGGTTGAGAAAAAGTGCATTTAGACTCTTTCACGAAAAATTTGTGCGAACACAAAATATCAAATACGATGGACAAATGCTGAAGATGCTCCGAAAAACTCTTACTATAAACCAATATGTCATCAAAAAAAACTAGTACAAACCTGCGTAAATGAGGTCTGAAAATATCGTTCATCAAGCTTTGAAATGTAGCCGGAGCATTCGAGAGTCCAAAAGGCATTACCAAGAATTCATAATGGCCATCATGCATCCGAAAAGCCGTCTTAGGAATATCCGGGTCAAAGAGACGAATCTGATAGTAACCAGATCGTAAGTCTAGCTTGGTAAAGAAGCACGCACCGTTTAACTCATCCAAGAGTTCATCCACTAAAGGAATAGGAAACCGATCCTTAATAGTAAGTTTGTTCAGTGCCCTATAGTCCACACACATTCTCCATGTACCATCCTTTTTACGAACCATCAAAATTGGAGAAGAAAAGGGGCTGGAACTGTGACGGATTAATCCAGCGTCTTTTAACTCAGCTACTATTTTCTCAATCTCATTCTTTTGAAAATGGGGGTACCTATATGGTCTAATATTAACTGGGGAAGAATCAGGCTCCAAAGGAATGTGATGATCATGTGGTCGTAAAGGTGGTAGAGAATCGGGAGCCTGAAATATGTCACCGTATGAGGACAACAATTGCCGAATTTCGGATGGTAGTTCAGCACGCAAGTCACCTGTAATGGCATTAACCTCTAAGAGTTGTAGAAAAATTCCAAAGTGTTCCTTGGCCAGTAAATGCTGCATGGGAGAACTATCTAACATCATAACAGTGGAGTTGTTGGTACCCACCAAAACAATGTCATCGCCTTGGTATTGGAACTTCATAGTTAAAGAAGTGAAATCCTACAAAATTTCTCCCAACGTACGTAACCATTGGACACCCAACACAGCATCACAACCACTGATAGGCAAAAGATGAAAATCAGAAAGAAAAGTATAGCCTTGGAACTGAATTGGAACATGAGAGCAAAATCCTTGAGTACTGAGCTGACCACCATCACCAACCGTGACACGTAAGTTAGCGTCTGTGGAGGAAACAGAATATCCACACTATTTGGATACCTTGGGGTGTAGAAAATTGTGTGTGGAACCCGAGTCGACAAGAACTGTCAGAGCTTGCCCTTTCGTAAAACCAGAGAGATGCATTGTTTTAGGAAAAGGAGTACCCAAAAGAGAATGCATAGTAATCTTTGGTGCGGCATCAACTGGTTCATTAGGAGGAACAACATTTGTATTATTCACATGTGATTCAGTAACAACCTCCACTTCTGCAACTTCCTCATCGACGTCAGCAACATCTAAAATAGTCAATCTGGGATTGACACAAACATGAGTCGGTGTATAGATTTCATCACAGTTAAAACAGAGACCTTGGGCACGTCTTTGCTTCTGTTCATCCACCGAAATCCTTCTTCCTCCAGGAGGCAAGGGTTTTTTATACGGATTAGGTTGCACAGTACTAGCAGGCCTGTTATGAGGAGGATGATAAGGTGGCTTGGAGGCAGACCTAGTAGCCTCATATGCTTCTTCTTGGTGAATTGCCTTGGTAAAATCCTCCGTCAAAGATTGAGGTGCAAGTAATTTAACCATACTTCCAATATTTGGTTTCAATGAACGAATAAAACAACTGACCAAATAATCCTCTGGAAAATCCACAAAATTTAATAATCGTTCAAAGTCAGGAATATGTTCACGTACCGAGCCTTGCTGATTTATTGTGCTTATAGCTAAGCGTGCATCCACAAATTTGGCAGGAGCAAACCGAGCACGAACATGCGAACAAAATTCTGCCCAAGTGACAATCGTGGCCTTAGTTTGTTTCCAACGATACCATACGTTGGCATCCCCTTTTAGATTGGCAGCAGCAATAATTATCTTAAGAGCATCGTCCGCTGTATGGACTGCGAAATATTGGTCGGCATTGAAAATACAACTATCAGGATCCTTTCCATCAAAGTGAGGAAACTTTAGGTTAATAGCACTAGGTTTTGCAGGCGGTGGTGGAGGTGGAGGAGTTGGACCACGATTGTGACCATCACCAGGAATCCGATAGTCATTAAAAGCCATCTTTATGGAGTTGGTAAGATTTGTGTTGAGACGGTCAGTTAAAGCTTCAGAGATACTTGTGGACAGAGTGGTAGAAAAGGTGTTCAAAGCGGTGGTGATACTGGTTGCAATTGTAGTAGCAGGATTTCCCACACTACACCCCTATTAAGATCCTATAAAAATCTAAGTGAAACTAGTTGAAGATTAAAGAATTAAACGACACTTTTATTATTTAGATCTCAGAAATGTTTACAGAAAATATTCAAACTCAGAATTACAACTTTCTTTTCTGGAGTTTCTCTCTCCTCAAGATTTTCTCAACTCTAAAAAATACATCATCCTCATCTGGACTTACTTGAACCCTTTATATAGGAAATTACATAGTGGGTGACAGCTAAGTTTTCCACTTCTTTTGGATATATTCTGCGATCTCATCGTGGTATTTGCAATATTAATCTTCGCCAACTTTTGTAATCCTCGTGAAACAACACTCTCATAACATGTCTCTTCAATCGTCAGCTATTATGATGCTTCCCCGTGACGCTTGTAGTACCAGAATATCACCACAACGAGATTCTCGTAGTAAGAACAACGCTTTCACGAGAAGGTCAAATATTCCCATAAGTATAAATGACATTATTCACGAGAGTGTCGTAAGGATTCTTCCGCAACATTTGGCGAGCGTCACGGGGAAGCATCATAATAGCTGACGATTGAAGAGACATGTTATGAGAGTATTGTTTCACAAGGATTACAAAAGTTGGCGAAGATTAATATTGCAAATACCACGATGAGATCGCAGAATATATCCGAAAGAAGGGGAAAACTTAGCTGTCACCCACTATGTAATCTCATATATAAAGGGTTCAAGTAAGTCCAGATGATGATGATGTATTTTTTAGAGTTGAGAAAATCTTTAGGAGAGAGAAACTCCAGAAAAGAAAGTTGTAATTCTGAGTTTGAATATTTTCTGTAAACATTTCTGAGATCTAAATAATAAAAGTGTCGTTTAATTCTTTAATCTTCAACTAGTTTCACTTAGATTTTTATAGGATCTTAATAGGGGTGTAGTGTGGGAAATCCTGCTACTACATTTTGGCGCCGACTAAGGGGACGTTGAATTAGCAAAATTGAAGAAAAGGTAAAAAAGAAGACAGGAATTATTCAAGATCAGGGAAACTTTGAAGAAGATTGGTGAAGTATTCAGAAGAAAAATGATTAGAATTAAAGAAAATTGTAGGAAATTGAAGTATGAATTAGTGTCAAGAGACATGATCGATAAATTTCATGAAAATATTAAGGGGAGGATACATAAGCGTGATTTTGAAGGGAGAAAAATTATGATGGTAGAGAAAACGCCATTATTAAAGAATTGGGAAAAGCAGGAAATTACATTTACAGCAACAGAAGTTTTAGAAGAAAACCTAGATCATACATCTCCTTTGGTGATTACGGTACCCATGATACCAATCAGGAAGGAAAAGTCAATAAAATCTGTAGAAAAATGGGCTATAAATAGAACTCTAGTTGACACAGGAAGTTCTGTGGATATAATGTTCTATCATGCTTTTAAGAAATTGGGGTATAAGGATGAAGAAATGTCTATTTCATCATATCATATTCATGGTTTCGGAAAATCTATAACAAAACCAAGAGGATAAATAATAGTACGATTACCACTTGGAGAAATTGAAATACAAGTAACACTATGTAGGTACTGAATATCGCAAGATAATAGTTCACGAGTATCGTAATAAATAAAGGAGAAAAGAGTTATAAAATGATACGATGATAGAAGTAGCGCGGAGAAATATGAGGTTTTGCGAGTATGAAATAAT